>OY986059.1:2011064-2112064 GCA_963920205.1 Stenodema calcarata
TAACAATAAATTATAATAATTTTCACTAGGTACTTGATAAAATTGTTAATAATTAGTGATAATTGATAATAATAATTAATTTAACATTTAGGATCTAGACATTTAGACCTAGTGATCTAGACAGAAGGGTGATCTGTACAAAGAAGATAATGAACCGTTGTGTCAAGAATTTGCAGAGTTTTTTCTAAACCTTTGCGCGCTCACTGTGAACGAACGGCTGGTCGCACGAAAATCCAATTGGTCTTAAAAGATTCGTAATTTTTCAAGGTCATTCAAAAGTGAACTAAACATTACATGGTTCAGTTAAATATTTTGAGACATGACATTGTCGAAATTTTGACCCTTGACCCTTGACCCTTGACCTAGCGTTATGAAAAGTTTCGAGGACCATTGTGGGGCTGGTCCAAACCCAGAAACCAAATTTCGTAATTTTAGCTCAACGCTAACTGGGCAAAGTGCCACGGACGGCGGACGGGGGACGGCGTACGGCGTACGGGTGACGGACGGATTTTTTTTCATTCGATTTTCTGAATCTACGTATCTTGAAACGTAAACCGAAAAATTTTGAGGGGGGGTTAAAAAAATTTTTTCTTTGGGCGATTCCAATGGTTCATTATCGAAGATAAACCAAAATAAACCAAAAGCCGAGCCGAAACCCGAGCGGCCAATTGTTCAATGAATTGAAGACATTTACGTCACTGTTTGTCAAATCTCTTTTCATGTTGTACCACGGAACCCCCGAAATTGTACCCCTAAGCGATTATAATTACTGTACACGATTCAGATTTGAAGGTGATGTTATAATCCCATTATAATTATATAATAGCATTATATAAATTCTACATAAAGAAGTGGATATTGATTTTAAATCACAGATTCAATACTCTCGTACCATTTATCAGAAGAAAGTTCTAATGTTTGGTAGAGCTTGACTGCGAAGATTGTGAAGAGGCGATTCGAAGAATTTATACTTAATCTCAATTAGGTATATTATTTCCATACCTCAATGTTACTAAAATTGCATTTCCACTTTGAATCCTTAAGCTTTGTGATGGGAATGGGGAGTCACTGAATACCACGTAGTGCTGAATACATCATGATTCAACTTCATACGACACAATTTATTAATTAAATTGTGTCGTATGAAGTTGAATCATGATGTATTCAGCACTACGTAATGTAACTCTTTTCCGGTGAGTATTTATTGTTGGATTTGTACGCAAAATATTGATAAAATTTCCTTTTGTTATTTACAGTTTCTTTTGAACAGTTCGTACAAATTTTCAAAATATTACAACATTAAAACATTGTATTGGCAGTTAGCTTCACGATCTAAAAATTATGTCGTTGGATAATTTTTAGATCGTGAAGCTAACTGCCAATACAATGTTTTAATGTTGTAATATTTTGAAAATTTGTACGAACTGTTCAAAAGAAACTGTAAATAACAAAAGGAAATTTTATCAATATTTTGCGTACAAATCCAACAATAAATACTCACCGGAAAGGAGTTACATTGCTCATGGTTTGCTGTTATTAACCAGGAAAATTAGTTTTTTCCCCTGTATTCGGCTGTGGGGCATGCATTAATACCGACGGGCTAAACATCTGTATTTGTAATAACAGGGGATCCTTTGAAAACAGAGGTCGAACAAATGGAGGCCTCTACCTTCCAAACGACTCCCCGAAACGCACTTGATTGGGGATAGTTTATGACACAGCGCGGATCTCATTTCGTTGGCATGCAGCATTTATCACGACCACTTCATCCGCGTCAGCAAGTCCCCGGAATTGAATTTACCCCGTTGACGAGAGCGGTGCGTCCGATTTCCTGAAAAACAAGCACCCAAATTCTGCTTCATCAGCACGATAACAGCCCCCCAACTCCCTCACTGTCGCTCTGACGCGGTATATCTGTTTTGGGAGTTGGGTTAAATTCAGTCGGGGAGGAAATGGGCTCGACGCAATTACCGCGAGCTATAAATCTTTTCGGAGGCTTGCAACTTTGAGCGCGGAGCTACATGCTGCTGACGTATATTTGTTTTTTCAACACGAGGCCTTTCGCGTTCCTCTTTCTGGTCTGTATTGTTTTAAAACCGTATTCAAAGTTACCTTTAGAAAACGCGAGAATGGAGGAGAGAGAAAACAAAAAGTGTGGGAGGGGGCAGAAAAACTGGACCAACAACGTTGCTCTTCCCCGGCCCCGTGTCATCCTATTTCGCATGAACTTTTACGCTGACTTTTTTTTCGCTCCGGTGTTCGCTTGGTGAGTGAAAAATGGGGAGGAAGGTAATTAAAACGGGAGGCAGGACAGGTTCTAAGTGGGGCAGAGATCCCCGCAGCTTTTCTGGATGAGGAGCAGACTCCTTGAGGGCGGGTATATGTGTACATCATTTACCGAAGAATTCGCCGAGTAATTGGACGGGTAGGGATAGTTGAATACGGCTCCATCATCCGGAGAACGGCGTGCGAGAAACCCATCACTCAAATTGAACAGGCATCAGCGTTGTGAGTGTTTTGATATCGGTTGATGTTGCTGGAATTGAAAATGATGTGATGATCCGGAACTTGATATGTTCCTGTTTGGTGGATATCTTTGTTTTTTTTTTTCGAATGGAATGTTTCGACCATGTTACGTGAAGTTGACAGTATTGGGATATCTGGCACTTTCCATAATTCCAGATGACTTGCAATGCGAAGTAGCTCCGACTCTCACGTCTCAAGCTGGGAGTGACACTTTTGTCATGTACCCACGCAATAAAATACTATGCAACCAATTTGGTGTTCAACAACAATCATAAACGTAATTTTTTCCATGTTTTGGATTATTATTTTCAACAATCCATCATCAGAATCCAAGATGACCAATTTTCTTTCTACTCCCCATCCAAATTTCTCTCTTCGTTATTTATAAAAGTGCCCGCTAACTTTGAAATTCATCACGCTGGCCCTCCAAACAAGTCACACAACAAGAAGGACATAACTCGAAATCTTGAATAGTGTTTTGCTATACGAATTTCATTAAAACATTATTGATACTATTTTATCTCTATGAAAACAAGTATTTAGGATATTTGTGTATAGGTACTTGTTTACATAGAAATATGATTTCGTTTCATCTGAATAACACAGGACGACCTGAAATTAAGGTTAATTTCGGATTTACATAACATACACTATTATTGCCGATATATGTAGGCACAAGACTTGTCTAATGACAACAAGACAGTTAGGTGTGTTAGGTCGACCTGACATTTAGTGTGTAGCACGAATCTTTCCCTTACTGAGATCGACCCGCAATTTCATAACCCAGCAGTCAAAAAGCCTTTTTATGAATACGAACTTGTGGTGTACATATATTTAGAATTAGAGCTAACTTTCCTATTACTCGTACGTTGTGTCGTTTTCAACCCCGCTGAACGGCGCCTACGCGAAAGATGTTCGAATCATTCTTCATATAACCTTTAGATGATCTCTGCCCTCCACGAAGATTCAATTACTCGATGCAAAACGCGCTGATGGTTTCGTCTAGTGCAATAGCGCGTGGGCCGGATGGCACCTACGCATGTGGAACTAGCGCGGGACTAATCATGGCGCTAGTGCCCCACTATTGACTCAAGAGCGGGTTAATTGCTATTTGCTATTTCAGTGCCAGTTAATTTACCGCTGCTCAAGTAGGGGTATTGCCGGCTGTGATTAGGGATCTCGAGTGAACCTGAGTGGTGCACCGTGCACCTGATTGGTATAAGTATTAGGTACGTGTGAATTTACTGTTACTGACCATCTCAACTGCAATTTATTACTCGTTGAAGAGATTTGAAATACGAGCAAAAAGCCATAAAAATTTGAAATTTGCCATACGTCGTACGGACGGTTTTATGCTGGAATCAGCAACCCCAACTTTGATTCCTCACAATATTTTCAGGAGATTTCAATAATTAATTAATTTGTTTTTGTTATCAACTATTCGATCATACTTGATTTTAACATAGACTACGTTTTTACGGAGACCTATTTGCCAAGAATTGACCCCAAAAACCGTTACGAAATGTTTATAATGATTTCTCATTTCAACCAAATCGTTGGGGAAATTGAAATTTATCTTCGCCATTTTAGATCGTACGAAAATAGCTCACCACTCGTTGAAAAGCTCTCAGGTTAACGCACATTTTTCTATTCACCATAACTACGTGACTGTACGAATGAATAGCAGAGCTACGGGCATAACAGTTTTCATATTTTGTTTACAAACTATTGATCGTGAGTGTAAAAAATCATTCTCCCTTTCTGAAAAAAATGAACATTTCTGTTGAAATGTTAACGTAAACACTGCTGTATCCACAGGCTCAAAGAGATCGTATTTTTGTTGCAGCAATTTCGAGTTGATGAGCAGTGGATACAGCTGTTATATGTTTGCTGAACTTTACATAGGAAAGCTTGAGATGAATGCGTTGTCTAGCGAACGTGAACCATTTGTATTCCGCAAAAGGGGCGTTGGAAGTTGTTTATGAAGATTTAAGTTCATTGATAATACAACACTATCGACGGTGATCTTGATGAATGGTCGGGAAGGAGGAAGTTGGAAGGGAATAGGACAGATTCAATTACCCCGTTGAATGGCAATGCAAACAGTTGACCCTCTCGCTTGGCACTTCTGGTGCACGACTCCAACCCTTGTCTCGTTCCTCGGGGTCCTCGCGAATGAGATGGATTTGGTTCGGAGAGAGGAAAAGGAAAAAAAAAAAAAAAGTTCAATTCGGGGCGAGGTCCCTCCCGAACAGCGTCAACGGGGACTTAACTCGGAGAATTCGGAACACGTTCGCCGGACCTCTTGCCCCTCGACTATCAAACAGTAGCCGAACAAAAAACCTCGAATGTCCGCCGCAGTAGCAGCGCCCGGAGGCGTCGCGTGGATGAGGTTCGGAGCAGACATGGGCGTTCCTGAACGAATTGTCCGTCGAATAAGCTCCACCTCATCTCGACGCCGTATGTATGATGAGGAGCGTAGAGTGGTTCTGGACATAGGGGTGCCGCACTCAATTCGACACCCCCCCCCCCCCACCCTATTTTATTTATTGCATTTGTCCTGTTCTTGCCGAGTTTAGTCTGAGGTATAGAAAAATGTTTGTGGAAGAGTTATGCAGTTCTAAGCAAGCTCTTTATTCAGAAGAATTGTAGATACCATTTATTTTCTAAAATTATTTTTTTATCTATCGCTCTGTTCACATCATGGATGAAGCAAAATGATTTCCCGGTAAGCAAGAAATGGGCGGTTTGTGAATCAATGGCTCAGTCAGTTATGACGTTTCGAGCTCAAGTTTGGGGTTACAAGGAACATGATTTGGTAGAAAAGGCACAACGATTTTTCATCAAAAAAGTTCTAATGCTCCCCACCAGCACACCTAGCTACTACCTGTAACTGGAAACTGGCAGGTCTCCCTTGGTCCTGTACACATTCAAGTTGCATCTTGAGTATATCATAAGAACAATTAACATCCCGCCTGAAAGACACCCAAACTTTTACACTACCCTGATTATGAGGCGCGAAATGTTTTGGTACACAGAGTGGGTCGGGATCTGTGAAAGATACGGAATAGACATGAAACAGTTCTCAAATGAGAATGTGAAACGTCTGGGCGACGAAATGTTGTTTAAATGGGAACAAGGTCTAAGGGATAAATATCTCAGTGAACGGGAAAACTTGAAAATTCCAAAACTCGAAAAATTAATATAGAACGGTATGTTTTTTATTTCATATTTAGATAGAGTTTATTCCTAAGAATTTTTTAAGACCATCCGCAGCTTTGTACGACCAGCCGTTCGTTCACAATGACGGCTCAAAGGTTGAGCCTGTCAACACGATCGTGAATCAAACGGTTGAAATACAGGTCTATTTTCATACTAACGAGCTGTTTGGAACATCATAATATGATGTTCCAATAAAACAACTAAATTATGGTTTTAGTGATGTCGAGTTTTTTGTTCTGAGGTACGTTTCGTGCTACGGAAATGAAGGTAATTTCGAATGTTTGTTGGTAGGTACTTCTTTTTATAGAAAAATGATTACCGACGTAGTATTAAAAACCCCAGAATTATATCGGTACATTTTATTTGTAATTAATTCATCATTTCTATCATTCAAGTTCTGCACAAAGCAACCCAGGCGATTCCAACAGCCGGATATCGTATTAATTAATTATAATTAATAATAATTATTATTAATGATAAATACAAATTATTAATACCTAACAATAAATTATAATAATTTTCACTAGGTACCTCCTTGATAAAATCTTTAATAATTAGTGATAATTCATAATAATAATTAATCTAACATTTAAAATCTAGACATTTAGACCTAGTGATCTAGACAGAAGGGTGATCTGTACAAAGATTTTAAAACTGTTATGTTTAAGAAAGACACAATTCATTTTTAAATGTATTTAACGAAGGAAGTGTTGAGTTAAGCAACTTTTGTATGAAGAAACAATTTTTTTATCATGGAAATAGGAATTGTTAAAATATACTTAACTCGACGGTAATTTGATATTTTATATAATGGAACTGTTGAGAGTACAAGTAGATTCAAGATTACGATCCTTATTAAATTTTACATAATGCTTATTAATATTAGTAAGGAAGAAATGGAGGTTTAAAATATTTGGCTCCCCTTGACCCCTCTGACATCATCCATTCCTGCCAGTCCACGTACGTCATCCATTCCTGCCGGTCCACGTACGTCATATCGTGTGAGGTGTTCTTACCGGCCACTTGTCTGACGTCACCCACCCCCTGCCGGTCAACGTACGTCATATCCTGTGAGGTGTTCTTGCCGGCCACTTGTCTGACGTCATCCACCCCCTGCCGGTCCACGTACGTCAAATCCTGTGAGGTGTTCTTACCAGCTACTTGTCTGACGTCATCCACCCCCTGCCGGTCCACGTATGTCATATCCAGTGAGGTGTTCTTACCAGCCACTTATCTGACGTCATCCACCCCCTGCCGGTCTACGTACGTCATATCCTGTGAGGTGTTCTTGCCGGCCACTTGTCTGACGTCATCCACCCCCTGCCGGTCCACGTACGTCATATCCTGTGAGCTGTTCTTACCAGCCACTTTTCTGACGTCATCCACCCCCTGCCGGTCTACGTACGTCATATCCTGTGAGGTGTTCTTGGTGGCACCTGTTTGACGTCATATCTTTTGACGTTGTTGGTTGCTTGTGTTGCGACGTCATATTATCTGAGAGGCCCGTTGATGAGGTGAATTAAGGAGACAAAATAGACTTCATATCGAAATGAGGTGTTTATTTGAATTCTTCTTCTGATTTGGCTTCAGACATGCCAGTCATAGCCATTGGATTCGTGATTCAAAGCAACCATAAAGTGGGTACAGCTTTCGTACGAGTACGCAGCCACGAGGGACATTTTATGTCTTTGCGCTTCCTCCCACACCCACACCACGTACCACGTACCTCGTACTTCATTGTTGTAGAAATCGTACCTGTGTGTAAACAGTTATTTAAACAATCACGCTCATACCGCAGCTTGTCGGCCACGCACTCCGCAGTGGTTAACGTAATATGTTCAGGTAAATCGAGAGCTATCCGACGAGTGGTGAACGATATTCGTACGATGATAACTGGCGAAGTTGAAGTTCCGTAGCAACGAATCGGTTGTACGTGAAAATCATTATAAATTTTTCATAACGCTTTCTTCGTCACACCGTCATCCGAATCTAAATACGACGTAGTACCTATTTAGGATCTAGACATTTAGACCTAGTGATCTAGACAGAAGGGTGATCTGTACAAAGAAGATAATGAACCGTTGTGTCATGAATTTGCAGAGTTTTTTTTTAAATTATTATTATTATTTTTTTTTTTTTTTTTCAATAAAATGACGTAAAAGATTTTACCTTGCTGTGGAATATGAGAAAGCAGAAATCAATCCAAGTTTGGAAAAAACTAGACCTTATTTTATACAAGTGGTAGTTTGTTGTAACACCAAGTTTAGAGAGTGAGCGTAACAGTGGACAAACGAAGCCTCAGGATATTTTACTACAACTCTTGACTGTAATCCTGTCAAATGGCCTGGCATCTGGCTGTTCAAATTTTCAATTGAATGTTTTTCTGTACTCTTAATAAATAATTTATTAAGAAGGTAGAATTTGAATGATGAATAAATTATTTATTCATCATTCAAATTCTACCTTCATTCTTCATTTCTTGTGGGTAAGCGCCGCTTCCCCTGACGCTACGTCCCTGCGAATGACGTTGCCGCGTTCCACTAAAATGGCTAAGAACACATTACAATTCATCCAGAGATGGCGGTTTTGGTCAAAGTCATGGGGTCTTATTCGACCTTATGACCCGGTCAAAGTCATGGAGTCTTATCCGACGATATGACCCGGTCAAAGTCATGGGGTCTTATTTGACGATATGACCAAGCCCAACAGTCATGAATGAGAGCCTTCCGCCACACAGGTGGCGCATCTTGCAACCAAATCCAGCGATACAATAACGGCACGGGCTCTTGTCAGATTCATTACAACTCCCTGATTGTAGGTAGATTATTGGCGTTAGTGTTCACCACACTAAGCTACACTACAATTCTTTAGGGAACACCTCTTTTTTCTCGTGAAGGTCCTCCAAAATATTATCAGTCTGCCGTGAAGAACTTGATGGATATTCAATTAAATTTCGAACAGCCAAATCCACGTTTTGCTGAGAAAAAAATGTCCCTCGTATTGATAATTTGATTTATAATTCATGGGAAAAATCTAATTACTTCGAAATAGCACTTGATAACGAAATAAATTAAGAAATAACCTACCTACTTGTTTGAAAAAAAAAAAAAAAAAAACCTGGGAAGCAACGGAAGAACCGGAATATCACCTAATTCCGTATCACCATCAGTGAGTGACAATGTCACTCATTGTCATATGTCATATTATGTCCCTAACTGATGGTAACCCACGTGATTGCAACGATGACGTCATCAAAGACCCTCAGATTCAACAAATTGGTCCTGAATATAGTACATACCTAATACATAATCGAACCCTCTAAATTGTTCCTCTCTACGGAACAACTGTCAGGTAAATATCATGTACATGAAGAAATCTAAATCCAGGACACCATTTCCCGTTAATTCCACTGATGTTGGTTCGTTTGTTTTAAAGCAGAATACATCAGAATTTATTTGCCCTCATTTGCAAATCGGTTTATTTATCAAAATAAACACGTCACAATTTGTGAATGAGAACTCTCGCTATAAGATTCCAAGGGGTTTATTTTGCTCTGTTGTAATGTGCATTATTTTCACCGACTATTCGAAATAATAAACAGGCCCCGCGGAAAACGTATTATTTGAAGGATTCTTATATTCGAGCTCCAATCGACAAATAACGCCCCATGTTTGCGTACGTGGGTTCTATTTATAGCGAGTGTTTGAATATTCGTATTTATTCTGTTATCACTGAGATTTGAGGCTACCGGTGTTCCGATGTAGTTACTCCAGAAGTATGTGTAATTTGTATTAATGTGATTCCAGTCGGTCGGTTAAGATTGAGTAGGTAGGTATTTAATTAAACAGAATTACAAAGAGGTAGGTATTGGTGTTTTCGTTATTACTAGAGGGCGGATTTGTATACAAATGCATATTTCTTCCCTCGCCGACTTTCGAAGAAATACCCAGTGATCTGTCCGTTTCCCGTCTGTTTGTTTCCAAAAACGCCCATTTTATTATGCATAAAATTGCATATTTTGAAGGTTAGCGCATTCGATATTAGCATATCCACTACATATATTTGAGGAAAAATATACAGCATGGCTTAAAGAGCGTAAATTTCAAATCAAACTGAAGAGGTCAAGTTTTCTTAAGAATTGTTTTTTGAAGTGTTTTTCTATCATTACATGAAATATTTTTTAAATGAAGCAATGTATTGTGTAAAAAATTATAAATGAACGACATTACAGAGAGTACATGCCAATTTTTTAATGGATATTTTGAGTGAAATGAATAAAATACTTATTTTTCCAGTTTTTCTGGTTTGCATTTTTAATTAGTCACCAATGGAACTTGGGTGAAAAAAAAGGCTAATTCCGATTTTGTTAGTGCATATTTAAGTACATAATATGGATGTTTTTACCGCTTATTTTATGACATAAAACGGGGTTTTTTAGTGCATAAGAATCCGCCCTCTAGTTATCACCGTCAGTTCTAACCTCAGATTCATCATCTCTCAATCGATTGCGAGAGAAACGTTCCTAAACACCAATAAAAATATATTTTTATATATTTATACAAAAATATATGTATATACAAATTGTATCAAATCCTCCTTCCTCCATCCTCTTACGACACTATCGAAACTTTAACGACACCTTCCGACCGACCGAATCTCATAACGAACGGTCTCATCCTTTAACGAGGTCGAGTTCTCGGGAAAGGAAATTTGGGAGCCTTATGAAGTCGTAATTTCCTCCAACGACGGGTCCCTAACCGCATCAGGAACCCATTAAAGATCTCCCACTTTCAGAATTCCGCCGCCTAAAGATCACAAAGCCGCGACTTAAACTACATTATATTTCAAACAAGCATTCTTGTTAATGGCCGAAGGAGACAACTGCTTTCGGTGAATTTTTGAATAAAATAATATTTTATTCAAAAATTCACCGAAAGCAGTTGTCTCCCTCGGCCATTAATGCTATTACGTTGACAACTTTTTTTTTTAAATGCCAATCAGTTAGAAACAATAAACCAAAGAGCTCAACCGCCTGAAGAAGCCCAGTTCACCTTTCTTAGATATCCCGCTGAAAAACTGAAGATAACGAGCTAAAACTAAATTGGTACGCACAGTGGCATCCACACATCTGGAGGACACAATTATGTACAGACTTGAGCAATAACCGATGGGACAGCACTGCATTCATATCGTTTAACAGTGGAGTTCAGTCACCGACACTGACCTGTAGCTGCAGCCAGCACGGCAGCACCTCACAAGTGAACCCATGGCGGTTGCACAGTGAGAATTCGTCTGAACGATCCGTTGTGAAGTGGTTGGTGTTGAGATTTATGATTTGGTAGCTCAAATAACCACCTTTGCTGCCTGTTCTCTCTGAAGCTGCAGTACTTCACGGTCGGGTTAAGTTCTCGCTAGAGCGTAAATCTATCAGGGCCCTCGGACCGCAACGTAAAATGACATCTTCTTTCCAGCTGCTAACGTTCCAGCGTCGTGCTTCAACAGCGCGAAGCCGAGAGAGCGTCAATTGTCTTCCGCCATATACAGGGGGTCTACGGAAATTAAGGGACAAACTCAAGGAATCAATTCTACAGCTAATTTGCAACAAAAAGTGCGTCATGGAGGTGCCACCATTCGAGTTTCTTTCTTATCTGGGAGACATGGAAGTGCCACCATTCGATTCAGCGTCAAAAATGCATAAATTGCGATACCGAACTCACTTCCATGACGAAAGTTTTGGTGGAAAACGTTGAGTTTCACCTAAAACTCCACGTTTTTCAGAACTCAAACGTCATTTTCTCCAACAATTTCACTGTGAAACATTTTTCTTTATACCATTGGAAAGCTGAGATTCTGGGCAAGTTTTTCCCGAGGAGTGCACGCCGAAAGAACCCCGTACTGATAGCACAAATCTTCAAATTTTTGACTTTCACTTAAAATTACGACTGTCGTTGAAACGCAGATCTTATATCAGGAGAATAGCAAATTTAACGCTCAACTTTTATTTTACGTATTAATTTAATGGAGTTAGAGCCGTTTTACTGAGACAGGGTCGAAAACACGAGAAAACCTTAAAAGTGAAAAAAGTCGGTTTTTAGTTGAGTAATGAAAAACCTCCACGACGCACTTTTTGTTGCAAATTAGCTGTAGAATTGATTCCTTGAGTTTGTCCCATGATTTCTGTAGACACCCTGTATAAGACTTTGCTGTGGTATTCTGATTACAGGTTGCTTACGGAATGATTAGGGTTCATTACAATTTCTACTCGATCTCACATGTTCCTGTTCCTCATTTGGAGTTCGCATCCTTGAAAATCTATTGTTGAATATCGCGTTGGGTCCGTGTGTTACCACTGAAGGCTCTTGTCGGAGAAATATCTGCCCGTTTTTATTTGAATCGATAATGCGGCTGAAAGGGGTCAAACAACCCTTGAGAACAAAACCTGATACGATCGATATATTGATCACTAAAATAATTTTCTCATTATTCAAGCCTGCGGTTTTTGTCCCCTTCTCGTCCGATCTGCGCCTAGAACACCTATACATACTAAGTGCCCCGCCGTTGAATTATTGATCCAGTGTTGATGCGAGGGAGACCCCCCCGTCACATACCAGCTAACGATGCTTAATTGTGAAAGGAGATGATTGATTTTTTCGGGTTGTTGGAATGGGATCCGTCATTAATAATTCAGATAATTCATGGATTACCTACAACTCATTCCTTGAAGTATTAGCATTACAGGGTATAGTCTCATTTGTGTTTAATGGCCGATTCCACGACCTTGATACGGCCACAGTAATGGGCCAATATATAATCTATGGGGATATATCTA
The DNA here is from genome assembly GCA_963920205.1 of Stenodema calcarata. Lineage (NCBI taxonomy): Eukaryota > Metazoa > Arthropoda > Insecta > Hemiptera > Miridae > Stenodema > Stenodema calcarata. Next base: position 2,023,642 of record OY986059.1, read on the forward strand.
CATTCATTGATCGAACGCCAATCATTGTAGATTCTACAATATCTGATATTATCATATATTATTAAGATATCTGATATTATCCAATAAATGTCATTTTGACTTCGTGCAAAGCTATAATTTTTTTTTTAAATACATTTATTAAATGAAATGAATAATTACAATTGCACAATAATATTTATCTTCTTATGCTAAGTACTCCCCGCACTAACTAACACTTGTGACGCGGGGAGGAGTTGTATAAACTTAGTATAAAAATAAAGAAGTAAGTTACCGGACAACGCAGCAGCAATTACAAACTACAAATCAATACAAAAAGCAAAAGAACAATCTATATGAATTGTACAAAACTTATTTTATAAAAGAGTGAGTTCTAACTATGAGCTCTAGTTGGAACTTGGATATTAAATTAAACTGAATAAGCGAAAGAGCCTCTATTTTGAAAATATTTTCTTAATCTTAAATTTAAATTGTGTAAGACTTAACTTAAGTACATTTTCATCAAATAAGCAATTATTAAAAACTTTTACACCCGAATAATCGAAACATTTAATACCGGCAGTTGTGTACCTCCTTGGCAATATTATTTTAATTTTACTATCCGACCTGTGTTATTTTTTGCTCTCACCAGTTTCCCAGCTAAGAGATATTTATAAATGATTGTAATTGTGGTTTTTTTAAATAGTTCATTAATCGTTAAAATCTTTGTTTCTGCAAAAAGTTTCAGGGATAATATACTAGTACATTTTGAAGTCTAAATACCGACACTATGAGCAACGTATTGCATATCTTCGTACTGATCCGTATAATCAAATGAAACTGTGACGATAAACTCTAAAAATGTAATAACAATTATTTATTCTCTTTTCTGATGACATAATAGATTTATGTGACGAAGAAAATCAGAATGAAGAGGTGTAATTTTAATTTTATGTATAAATATTTTTATTATTGGAATATTGGTACGGTAGTATGACACTATTGAATAGTATAAAATTAAATGTTGTATAAAATGTTTATACAAATGTCATAATCATTGATTACCATTGTAAGAAGAGCTATTGAAATTGTTGTTTCCAGGGAATGTGGAAGAGAGGGCCTTTAGGCCCTAACATTCCCCTGGCGGATAAATAAAAGACCCACAGTCATGCAGCATAGCTATAAAAGCGAATTTTCGAAGAAATGACTGGTTCTATGTAAAACGTAATGTTTGGGACATCTCATTCAACTATTTTTTCCCGAGTAACACCTCAGTTCATAGAATTTTCAACGCAGAACACGATGGTGAAGTCAGAATCGCGATACCTCATTCCATCATCAGATTAGAGCAGATGAACCGAGTAGACCATCTCAAGTAACAACCGCGTTTCTTCATCTTCAAAAACTCCAGTTTGACGAAGGAATGAGATATCGCAATTCTAACTTTGACATCGTGTTCAGCGTTAAAAAAAAACTTTTTAAATGAGATGTCACTTGTCAGACTTTCATTTCGGGAATTTTTAGGAAATTTTTCCCTTATATCGGTTTTCCAAATCAAATTGAGAATTTTCAAAATCAAATTGAGAACTATCCATTTCTAATGACGAAACTATGAACAGTGATTTTTCAAAGAAATCGGAAGATAATATCTATGTATAATATTATGTATGTTGGTAGGTATCACATCAATCGAACTGACCTCTTATCTATCCTATAGTGCCCGTCTGCAGCCCCTTCCCTCACATTGTCGCTACCTACCCTCATCCAGAAGGCTGGAAACAATGAACAACCTGTTCCTTTTTGGAGGAGATTCACAAAAACCTTCGGTGGTTGACCCATTTATTAGTTTCGATCTGTTTTTCAAGATGGACGATCCCAGACGTGAAAGTGACAGTGAGTCTGTTCGAGAAAACTGATAATTTTAATATGAACTTGAAACTATGAATAAATCCTTTCCCTGCATTACTCATCTCTTCTACAAAATATACCTGTGTCACAAAAAAGTTCTGAGTTCTCAATTTGATTTGGAAAATTCTCATTTTGATTTGGAAAGTTCGCAATTTGATTTGAAAAGTTCTCAATTTGGTTTGGAAAATTCTCAATTTGACTTGGAAAACCTATATATAGGTACCTACCTATATGCATATCATTTTTGGTGTCTTTTGGCAGTGGATTCATGATTTTTGGTAGGTACCTATACAAAGTTTTCGGAAATTCGAGTTTCAAAAATTGTTAAATAGGTACCTAATGAGATATTTTTAAATAATTAAATAATAAGTTTTAAAACCCAGTACTGACTCCCTCAATTTGTTTCCATACCAGAGTGCGGCAGGAGAGGAATGGCGGAGCTTGGTGCCCGAAGAACCAGATCACGACGGAGCCTAAGGACTGGCTCGAGATCGATCTTCACAGCGTACATGTCATCACGGCCACGGAAACCCAGGGAAGATTCGGAAACGGGCAGGGCCAGGAGTTCGCTGAGGCCTACATTCTAGAATATTGGCGGCCCAGGCTGGGCAAGTGGGTGCGCTACAGGGACCTCAAAGGAAATGAAGTAAGTCCTGATGTACTTTTTCCAAGAAATTGCAGTAAACCCGTTTTCTCTTCATGATTGACGGAATCGAGACAATACTTAAGCCAACATGCGAAATCAGGAAATTCATGAGTAGCCAAGATCAAAACTTACTTAATTTGTAAAATAAAGCATCGGTTTTATATACACAAATTTAACTGAAATCAAATCGTGTTTAGCCCAAATATCGCCCAACTTATTCACCAGTCATTGAAGATTTTATGTTTTTCATTGAGTGTACTCATTTTCCTTCCACTCTCCTCCATTTATTCCTACTAATTAAATCAATTAATCTCTTATACAAGTTTTAACTTGTTCTCATACTTTTAAGACTCACCGGACGTTTCATACGAAATGAATGATCCAACCCTTCTGCATTTCCATTGATTCCGTTTTAATATTTTGTTAATTTGAATAATTAAATCATTTAACTTGAATGATTAAATAATTAAAATTAATAATTCAATATTTTAATAATTTAACTTGGATGATTAAATAATTAAAATTAATCATTTAATAATTAAAGTTAACGAAAAAAAGTGGAATCATCGGAAATGCAGAAGGGTCGGATCATTGAATTCGTAAGAAATGATCGGGAGATGGAGAAACGTCTGGTGAGTCATGAAAGTGTCGGAGAATTATTGTAGGTAGTCCTTGAAGTTTTTGTTCCCACCTTCACTCCTGCGTTAAATTTTGATTGAAAAAAAAAGAGTCCTTATTAGATTTTACGGTAGTTTCGATTCTCATGGCCCCGGTATTCCGCACTGGTGCCGCTTCTAGTTCCCAACGTTGATTACCTATTCGTATCTATGCAGGATGTCTTTGTGCAGGAGGTGAGGGTTTGTGTAACATGGTAGGTACTTGTGTGGCAGAGCAGATTCTAAATGTAGGGGCCAAATGTGAATCGAAATCCCCGTCACGTTCCTTGTGGATTGCGATGTCCTCATGAGAAACAGTAAACAAACAATAGAGGTTTAAAACCAAATTTTTTCCATTATGAGGTGCCACGTCTCGTCGTTTAGTTAAAAATCTAAGGAAAAAAATTTGTAGTCTTTTGTTTAGTTCAGCGTGTTGTACCATTTGTCACATGGTTGAGTATAAAACATACTTCCGTCTCTGCATAAACATCGGCGTTCCCCAGGGCCGATATGCGTTGCCTGTGGTTCATCGCAGTCATTCAGTCATATTCAAATATCAAAGCTTAATTTCCACCTCTAAGTAACTGTTGTGAACAACAGTCTGCAACTACACAAACCTGGCACGAAATGCTTTCCTTACAGAAGGCACCATTAATGACGATTCAATTACCAAAAAGATTAGTATTCGATCATCATGTCTGCAGCATCTTGCGTATTTCTAATGGCTGTACCTAATATGGATATTAACGTTGAAAATTCTTGAAATCATTCAGCCGAATAATTAGAGCTTTTATCCAGCGAGGATCGTACGAGTTCAGACGTAAAATAGCATGTAATTGATGGGAGTAGGATAGTGTGTGCTGATTTGTGGGTAGGGTGATTGTATGTGATTTTTCAATATCTAGTTAGTGTTCGTGTGATGGATTCCAGGACTCAGCAGGATTTTGGTTTATTATCTTCGATAATGAACCATTGGAATCGCCCAAAGAAAAAAAAATTTTAACCCCCCCTCAAAATTTGTTGGTTTACGTTTCAAGATAGGTAGATTCAGAAAATCGAATAAGAAAAAATCCGTCCGTCCGCCGTAAGCCGTGCGCCGTCCGCCGTCCGCGCCACTTTGCCCAGTTAGCGTTGAGTTAAAATTACGAAATTTGGTTTCTGGGTTTGGACCAGCCCCACAATGATCCTCGAAACTTTTCATAACCCTAGGTCAATGGGTTCAAAACGAATTTTGAAATTTTGAAAATTCCATATCTCGAAACATTCCCATCAAACGGTATGTTTTTAATTTCATATTTAGATAGAGTTTGTTCCGTAGAATTTTTTAAGACCATCCGCAGCTTTGTACGACCAGCCGTTCGTTCACAATGACGGCTCAAAGATTGTGCCTCACAACACGATCGTGAATCAAACTGTTGAAATACAGGTCCATTTTCATACTAACAAGCTCTATGGAACATCATATGGCTTAAGTGATGTCGAGTTTGTTGTTCTGAGGTGCGTTTCGTGCTACGGAAATGAAGGTAATTTCGAATGTTTGTTGGTAGGTACTTCTTTTATAGAAAAGTTATTGACGACGTAGTATTAAAAACCCCAGAATTATATCGTAATAATTAATAATAAGAATTATTATTAATTATTACGATATAATTCTGGGGTTTTTAATACTATGTCGGTAATAACTTTTCTATAAAAGAAGTACCTACCAACAAACATTCGATATTATTATATATAATAATAATTATTATTAATTATTACGATATAATTTTGGGGTTTTTAATACTACGTCGGTAATAACTTTTCTCAAGTACCTAGTGAAAATTTTATCAAGTACCTAGTGAAAATTATTATAATTTATTGTTAGGTATTAATGAAAATTATTATAATTTATTGTTAGGTATTAATAATTCTTATTTATTATTAATAATAATAATTATTATTAATAATAAATACGAATTATTAATACCTAACAATAAATTATAATAATTTTCACTAGGTACTTGATAAAATTGTTATTAATTAGTGATAATTGATAATAAAAATTAATCTAACATTTAGGATCTAGACAGAAGGGTGATCTGTACAAAGAAGATAATGAACCGTTGTGTCAAGAATTTTGGTTTATTATCTTCGATAATGAACCATTGGAATCGCCCAAAGAAAACATTTTTTAACCCCCCCTCAAAATTTGTTGGTTTACGTTTCAAGACACGTAGATTCAGAAAATCGAATAAAAAAAAAATCCGTCCGTCCGCCGTACGCCGTCCCCCGTACGCCGTCCCCCGTCCGCCGTACGCCGTCCCCCGTACGCCGTCCCCCGTCCGCCGTACGCCGTCCCCCGTACGCCGTCCCCCGTCCGCCGTCCGCGCCACTTTTTGGCGACTTAAAATTACGACATTTGGTTTCTGGGTTTGGACCAGCCCCACAATGATCCTCGAAACTTTTCATAACCCTAGGTCAAGGGGAAGGGGTTCAAAACGAACTTTGAAATTTCGACAATGTCATATCTCTAAAAATTCTCAAGGAACGGTGTAATTTTTAGTTCACTTCTGAATGACCTGAAAAATTACGAATCTTTTAAGACCAATTGGATTTTTGTGCGACCAGCCGTTCGTTCACAGTGAGCGCGCAAAGGTTTAGGAAAAACACTAAACTTCGCGTCGAAAACGGCCGTTAGGTGGGTCCCGGGTAGCCGCCCAGAATAAAACTTCCTTTTTTCATCTTCCAGGTAAACTACAGTCTAGAAATTTTAACCGTCAGTCGTGGATAGACCACATTGCAATATTCACTCGGTTTCTCATCTGTAAAATTGTTTAAATAATACCTTTTTGTAATAATACAAATTAAATTTTGATGATGAGCTATTGACTTGAAATTTTAAAAATAGGCCAGAACTGGATCACAATGCAATATTCACTCGGTTTCTTGTCTGTAAAATTGTTTAAATAATACCTATTTGTTTAAACAAATTAAATTTTGATGATGAGCTAGATACCTACTTGAAATTTTAAATATAGGTCAGAAATGGATGACATTTCAATATTCACTCGGTTTTTTTCTCATTGCAAACCTGTTCATTGTGTACCCAAGATCCTTCCCTAAAAGACCTGGCAGCGGGAAATATTATTCAACATGGTTTGAAAAGGGAAAAACAAGTTTTGTAAAAAATCCCAATGCTCTAGGTAGTAGTCGATACCAGTGACCAACATTTTCTTCAGTAGTCGACATGGTTTTGCACTAGTAGTCGACCTACATGTGTTAGAAGTCGACAGTATCACTTGAGTCAGTAGTCGACAGGTTTCGTCATTCCATCGTTTTCGAATTTTACGACATCTAAATAAAATACATTCAACTGTGAATCGGAACTTGAAAATAGATTAATAAGATGTAATAAAGTAGTTATCAGACTTTTTATTTGCAAACAGCTCATTATCAGTCTCAAATTGCAATAAGTACTTAAGTAAAAAGGTGTGAAAACTATAGTCGAAAACTCATTGTCAGAAAATTGACATTACAGTTGGGCTTAGGTACCTATTTACATATTTTTTTGACATTTTCATGTCTTTGCTTTGGCACATAAACTGAAACGGGAAAAATTTGTTCCCTTGATTCACCCTTTCCCTCAGATCACGTCAGAACACAAGCGACCGGCGGGCCATTACGTCCAAGCCTATGACGCACGAGCGTATGACGTAAGATGGCTGGCAGGAGGCCAACAAGTACGTCAGAGCCTATGACGCACGAGCGTATGTCGTAAGACGGCTGGCAGGAGGCCAACAAGTACGTCAGAGCCTATGACGCACGAGCGTATGACGTAAGACGGCTGGCAGGAGGCCAACAAGTACGTCAATGCCTATTACGCACGAGCGTATGACGTAAGACGGCTGGCAGGAGGCCAACAAGTACGTCAGAGCCTATGACGCACGAGCGTATGACGTAAGACGGCTGGCAGGAGGCTAACTAGTGCGTCAGAGTCTATGACGCATGAGCGTATGACGTAAGACGGCTGGCAGGAGGCTAACTAGTGCGTCAGAGCCTATGACGCACGAGCGTATGACGTAAGTCGGCTGGCAGGTGGCCAACAAGTACGTCAGAGCCTATGACGCACGAGCGTATGACGTAAGACGGCTGGCAGGAGACCAACTAGTGCGTCAGAGCCTATGACGCACGAGCGTATGACGTAAGACGGCTGGCAGGAGGCCAACAAGTACGTCAGAGCCTATGACGCACGAGCGTATGACGTAATACGGCTGGCAGGAGGCCAACTAGTCCGTCATACGACGAGACCTTTTATGTCTCTGCGCCCCCTCCCACACCCACACCGCGTACCTCGTACTTCATTTTGGTTTATTATCTTCGATAATGAACCATTGGAATCGCCCAAAGAAAAAAAAATGTTAACCCACCCTCAAAATTTGTTGGTTTACGTTTCAAGATACGTAGATTCAGAAAATCGAATTAAAAAAACTCTGCAAATTCTTGACACAACGGTTTATTATCTTCCTTGTGCAGATCACCCTTCTGTCTATACCAGACTGTATTGCAAATCGGCACCATACCATATTCTCACCGTACTCATACCATACCATACGAATTTCTTTCCTATCATACCATACTGTATTATACCAAATCATACATGCAATAATATACCATACCATACTCATACCATGTCCTACAAACCGAGTGAATATTGAAATGTCATCCATTTCTGACCTATATTTAAAATTTCAAGTATCTAGCTCATCATCAAAATTTAATTTGTTTAAACAAATAGGTATTATTTAAACAATTTTACAGACAAGAAACCGAGTGAATATTGCATTGTGATCCAGTTCTGGCCTATTTTTAAAATTTCAAGTCAATAGCTCATCATCAAAATTTAATTTGTATTATTACAAAAAGGTATTATTTAAACAATTTTACAGATGAGAAACCGAGTAAATATTGCAATGTGGTCTATCCCCGACTCACGGTTAAAATTTCTAGACTGTAGTTTACCGGGAAGATGACAAAAGGTAGTTTTATTCTGGGCGTCTGAGGGTTGGGTCACATAACGGCCGTTTTCGACGCGAAAGATTAGTGTTTTTCCTAAACCTTTGCGCGCTCACTGTGAACGAACAGCTGGTCGCACAAAAATCCAATTGGTCTTAAAAGATTCGTAATTTTTCAGGTCATTCAAAAGTGAACTGAAAATTACACGTTTCAGTTAAATATTTTGAGATATGACATTGTCGAAATTTTAAATTTCGTTTTGAACCCCTTCCCCTTGACCTAGGGTTATGAAAAGTTTCGAGGACCATTGTGGGGCTGGTCCAAACCCAGAAACCGAATTTCGTAATTTTAACTCAACGCTAACTGGGCAAAGTGGCGCGGACGGCGTACGGCGTACGGGGGACGGCGTACGGCGTACGGGGTACGGCGTACGGCGTACGGCGGACGGACGGATTTTTTTTTATTCGATTTTCTGAATCTACGTGTCTTGAAACGTAAACCAACAAATTTTGAGGGGGGGTTAAAATTTTTTTTTCTTTGGGCGATTCCAATGGTTCATTATCGAAGATAATAAACCAAAAATCCGTCCGTCCGCCGTACGCCGTCCGCGGCACTTTGCCCAGTTAGCGTTGAGTTAAAATTACGAAATTTTTTCTATGGGTTTCGACCAACCCCACAATGGTCCTCGAAACTTTTCATAACCCTAGGTCAAGGGGAAGGGGTTCAAAACGAATTTTGGTACGACATGGTATGAGTATAGTATGGTATATTATTGTATGTATGATTTAGTATAGTACAGTACGGTATGATAGGAAAGAAATGGTATGAGTACGGTGAGAATATGGTATGGTGCCGATATGCAACACAGTCTGGTATAGACGGAAGGGTGATCTGCACAAGGAAGATAATAAACCGTTGTGTCAAGAATTTGCAGAGTTTTTTTTTTTTTTTTCATTCATTCATTCATTAAGTTTAAAATTCAGTTCTATGCTGGCATTCCGCATCATTGTATTGTTTCTATCTGTGTGTGTTATGAGGTTGTAACTGTCATTCAACGGCGGAACCGATTTTGGTAACTTGAACAAGTGAAAGGCGTTCAACAGAACTGAGTCAATCCCGAATAAAGACGAATTCGTTCGTCAAACAATCGACAGAAGTCGGTTCGTAGACTAAGCGCCTTACCAGGAAAGGAAAGTGGTCTTAAGACTGAAGACCTTCACTTGCTCTTTCCCTAGCAATCTCAACTAATCGACCACATTAATCCCGAAACCCCCGACACTTCTCGACCCCCTTGTCGAATTGAAACTTGAAAGAAACAAAGTTCCTCCGATTCACAACAAAGAGGGTAAGCCGTAGATGGAGACTTGATGCAGTCCTGAAAGGAAAATATCTCCCCGTTCTGAGCTACCCACTGTTCTTCCAGCCCGTACTCCAAATGCAGTGCTTCTCTGGGTGGGGGAGGGTTGAAAGCGATAAAGGCCCAATCGGTTTGAAAGGTTTGTAATGGAGCAATCAATATGTTCGGCGAATGCCAACCAACAGGTATTTTAAGAATCCTTGCTGAAGAAGCTGAAATATCTTCTACTACACAACCTGAGAAATCAAAGTGTATTAACGTTGTCCATTAAACAGAAAAAAAGGTACGAGATGTCACAAAATTCTTCTCCCTCTAAGACTTGATCCCAAGTTCCATACCCACATTCGGTTAATTGGTGTACGTGGTTCTAGTCTTGCCTGGTTTTCTAGTTACCTGAAGGAGCGTAGACAGGTCGTTTCTATTGGAAACTATATAGGAGATCTTAGGAATATAGATTTCGGGGTCATTCAGGGCAGCACGTTAGGTCCATCTCTATTCCTTATTTATATAAACTCTATATCCGCTGTTATCGATTCAGAAAAGATTTTTCTTTTCGCGGATGATACAGCCCTCCTCATCCGGGGTTCGAACTGGCACGAACTGTTTTCAAGAACTCAAGCTCTTCTAAATAGGGTGAGTGGTTGGATGGTCAGCAGCTTCCTAACTGTCAATGGAAATAAAACTAAATAAAACCTATATGATTTTTGGAAATGTTGCCACCCTCCCTCCCTCCATTGTGTTGAAACTACACTCCGCTTGTCCTAACACCAGCCAATGCAACTGTGCGTGCTTAGAAAGCGTCTCGTCGTATAAATACCTAGGCGTAATGCTAGATACATCTCTGAGTTGGTCGGATCACGTTAAATACCTGTATGGGAGACTTAGAAAATTTATCCCAATATTAAAAAATATTAGAACCGCAGTCTCCAGGGAGCGATTGAGGCTGGTATATGTTTCTTTTGTGCAGTCTGTTCTCCAGTATGCAATTTCCTTTTGGGGTAGTGCGTGTAAGACTACAATGACGAAGCTGAATAGTTTGCACAGGAGCATACTGAAGGTTATGTATGTTAAGCCCCCACGTCATCCATCTAGGGACGCGGGAGCGTCCCGCCCGCCAAGAAAACCGAAGCCCTGAAAACCGAAGCGACTGAGACACTGATTACGCGACGGAACAAGTTGGGGTTTTCACCCTACAATAGCTCGGTCCCCTGAGTGTCTCGAGAGTTGATTTTTTGAACACCAACTCTCCAGGGGCTAACATAAGTATTACTGGTGGTCACGAGTAATCAGCGGTGGTACAACTGTAATGAAGTAATGCTTCAATTCAGGCTTGTTCATCTGGCAAAAAGCTCCCGCCAACAGCATTGAAAGAAGCGTAAAGCTCCCTGCTGGTGTAACAGAGGAAACATATTAGGTGAAACCGAGGGTGACTAAGGGTGAGAGGGGGTTGTGGGAAGGTGACAGGGAACAGGAAAACATTGACGGTGGAGGTTAGGGGTAGGAGGATCAGGTTTCTATATGCACACTCAACAGCGAGGTGCGAAGCACTGAGCATCCTATATATGTGGCTGGCGGGCAAAATGGATATCATTCCTTTTTGCGGCTGAGGTTTTTTGGCGGGCCAGTTTTTACAACGGAGTTGTTTTTGGGGGGATCAAATTTACTCCACGAGGAAACCAAAACATTTACGATTAAGCAACTTTCTGTTAAAGAACTTCTTTTAATTTTTCATAGAAAACCCAGTATTATTTCCTTTCCGATGTACCACCAGTACCCAACTAGGTTTACTCTTGAACAAAGAGTTGTAAATCCGAGACCACCGCTAACCCTCACAACTAGAAGTCCTCATTACCTGATATTTCTTATTTATGATTCTCTACCTGCTGATATGAAATTACCGAACAGTTACTCCCGTACGATGTACAAGAAACGAATATACTCTTGGCTCATTCACCTAGGTACTGAAAAGTGTGGCAACTTACTGCGTAGCACCTATTTAACGTAAGATGTTTTAAGTATTTTGCTGAAATGTTTCCAGGGGTCATATGTTAAATGTATACTATGTTAATTTTACATTATGCTAATTTTATATTAAGTTACCTACTTCAATAACAATTGAGAGTGTTCTTATCGAGAGCGTGAAATTTCTTCTTTTTTTTTTTTTGTATTTCGTGAAGCGCGAACAATACTCTTGTCTGGCGACACGGGCTCTGCCTAATGCCAGACAATAATATTCAATCATGTATGTTGCTTGAAAGTGTGTTTCATTTGTTTATCTGAATATATTTCTTCTTCTTCTCTTCTTCTTCTTCTTCGTCTTGACACGTAAATAATATGATATCAGTTGTATTTCTTCATTCATTTATTTCAGAATTACATTGGTTATACATTATAATTATACATAAACTGACAAAATAAATCAACACAGATAAGATCCACACTCCCGCATATGAGGAAGTAGAGCTTGTGGGAGGAGTTCAACGTTGTTATCTTAGGTAGGTACATCCTTGATAATGTAGATTAGCAAGACAGTTTATTGTGCTAGGTATTATTATTGTACTTCCATCAAGTAGGTACTTTCTAATGCAAGTTTACAAACTCACTTGAACACTAAGTATTCAAGTTCTACAGTTGTAGTTATTAGTTGAGCACAAATACATGGCTGTGCCTCAGTATGTATTATTACTACTTATTATATCTTCTACATTTTCCTTCTCTGTATTTGAAAGCCATGCAAAGGATCTGCGTGCCATGCGAGCTGTTTTAGATAAATTTCCCTCTGCCTTTAATATACTTATGAAAACCAGCACCTCCTCGTGGTCCATCACGCAGAAGCTAAGAAATACTGACGTAGGAGCAGGTAAAGATGCCATGCGCTAAACATGAAATAAAGCGAAGCCGTGCCATGAGTGCCTGAGATCAGATGATTGCCCAGTTTGACTGAAGTCTTCTCTGCACTGAATCATCTCGTGCGATAACCGACGATGGGGGCACCAAGAGATGTAATTTGAGGGAGAATTCTGTTCCTAAGACCCCATGAAAATCTGGTCTCTCGACTTGGTCCAGATCAACAAGAGAATATGAAATCCAATTGCTATGAGTGACAGATATCAACACTCTTGCTTATCAAGTGATCACTTAAGAAACTGTCACGTCAATTACCAACAGTATCAGGAATGGTTTAGTAATACGCCTAATAGCCCTAAACACAAACTTTACCCCACTCAGTACAGGAGGTTTGGCCTTAGACAGGCTGACAGACAGACACGGAATCTAATTTACTCGAGTCTAAGAAACAAGAGGATATTTTCATTTTCCATTTTTCCTACTTCTCGCTCAAATACGAAGCTTTTCTACCTCCGAAAGACTTGATACCGTGGGAATCATCCACCAGAGTTCGGTAAAGTCGACGACGTCTTCGAGGGGCGTTTAAACAGAGGATTTGAGTCGGTTTCTTGTTTCAATTAGAGACAAAGCTCAGGAGGAACAAGTCACTAATGAGATCCCGCCATCTCATCAGGACGTTTATTAAAATGCTCCCTCTTCTTTTCGTCCCTTTTCCCACTCTCTCACTCTCTTTCTATTCCTTATATCGTTCCGCGTGGTAGATACCCCACTCCTCGGCAAACTGAACTACAACCGCAAACGCGATTACACTACTTAAAATCTCGTTAAGGCTTATTAATGTCATCACCGAGAAGGCAAATGAAGGATTACAGAAACGCCTTTCACGTTAACTCCGTCCTCCGTGAAAATGGTTTGATAATGCGAAACTCAGTTATCTGGTTTGTCTTGGGTATTAGGAAGTTGTTACGGTTTGAGATTTACCACGATAATTCCGTTCTGTGCGATTTACTTCTACACGTTATAGAAATACTCCGCAACTAGTCTATTATGGCTTGATAACCCTTATGACGACAGTTGAATGTGTATTTCGTTATAATGGTAACGTATAATGGTAACGTAGTATTGACTACCTCAATCATAGTAGTGATTGAGGTAGTCAAGTTATAACTAAAGACCAGATTTCTATGCAATTGCATATCCATTTCGCTTCATTTAAGGCGAGCGCAAATTCTTCCTTTCCCGAGGTGCCTTCTGTAGATGCTCCGGTTTGAATTTGATTCTGAATATTTTTGCATATTCGGACTGTTGCTGCATATTCTTGCATATTCGGGGAAAAATAGTGATGCTGCATAGTATTACTGCAAGTAGACTACTTACTTCTAAAAATATTATTATTTTAGATATTATTATTATATTATATTATTATTAAAAAATATTATTTTATAGATAATCAATAACGTTTGACGATTTTTGGTGACGGGAAGAAAATGAAATAGAGTACCAATAAATATCAGACGGAGAGATTGATTTTGATCACTTGAATAGGGTCACAAAGTGTTGAAAAAGTCTTGGATTTGGTCGAAAATCCCAGCGTTTTCCGCCCACTTAGCCTCCACCAAAGACCACTTGTCGTTCATACCGTTGATCCTAACTAGGTTAGAGGAAGGTGGTGTTGGGTTGAGACAAGGTTTGGTGTTGATCGAAGAATGCCCCACAAAAATGCAGGCAATTCTATGTACAAATGGGATGAAATTACGAGAGAAGTGGTCCACACTCTTACAGCAAAATAATGGTCTAGAAACATTAATGAACGTTAACAAGATTTTAATGAGAGAGGATATACCCAGTGAACTGACGGAGCATTCTTACCCGGCCATTTTGAGCAATTTCCCGTCTACAAACACATTCTCTCGGACCGTCACAACTCCATTCAAGGCAACCTTAAAATGTGTATTTTTGTAAATATTAATTACGAAAAATTGACAAATCTGTAAGAATACGAAAAATATAGAAAATTGTTTCAAAACTGTTGAGTTCCATTTGTAAGTTGTACTTTTAGTTCTATGCCACGAAAATAGTAGAATTTGAGCCAGGTGAGTTTGATTATAATTGAAAGAAGTTGGTGTACAGAAAAGTTGAAAGCTACTCATTTCCAACTGTGGATATTCCCACTCGTGTTTTTTTCAAAATGATGATATGGTGAAAGTAACTTGAGTAGTCATCTCACCGATTGTGAGATTTTCTTATGTACGAATAGTGTGAACGTTACAAAAAGTTGTAAATAGTAAAACGAATAATGTTCTGTAAAAGCAGCAATTACAAAATATTTTCCCAAAATGAGAATTTAATTCAGATTCCTTATTCATTCCTTATTGAAACTTACTCGTAGAATGGTTTTTTCCAAGTACTGAAACTTAATTTCTCGAATTTTACAATATTTTTTACTGCATATTCTATGGCATATTCGGGGCATCTATGCTGCATAGAAATCCGGTTTTTAGTTATATATAATAAACCATGATAAACCCGTTCGGCCCGAAACTCCGAAGGGAAATTTAGGAAACCATCCATTCAGAGAGGAACCACTAACTCATTACTCCAATTATACCATTATAGTTATAGGACTTACAAGGGTATTGTATACAGAAGGGTGATCTACACAAAAGGAAGTGGTCTGTACACAACATGAGAATTTGCAGTGTTTTCAGCTTTGTAGCATTGAGCAACAGTTGTTTGCCACCAAATCACAACAACGCCTTGAGTGTAAAAATCGAGACGAGAATTACCTACGATAATTATGTTCACGAAGCGTATTCCCCTGGACTATCGGTTTGTAATGTAAACTCACAAATGTTAAAGGTTGGTGTAAAAATTTGGTTTCTTGGTTCATATTTGAGAATAATGAACCAAAAATAAAATGGATATCTGTGTCTTTGACAGTTTTCAGAGCTGTGACAGATGTTGGATCGGCTGGTGCCTGGGGACGCTATATCGATAAATAAGCTGATAAAGAGGGTTTTTTCGCCTTTGGGTTCAAGATAAAGAGGACACTGCCGTGACAAATTACTCCCATTACCGGCGGATCACATTTTAAATCATCCGAGCTACTGAAGTTTTCCCTATCGAGATTTTTCGGATGTAGCGATGGAAAGGACGTCTCTTGTGTAAACTTTCCACCTCATCTTTCATTCCCGGAGTCGCCCAACACTCCGAGCGTCCTCCACGTCCCTCCTCGTCGCCATGTCGTCTTTTTTTCCCCGAATTTTCAGAATCGCCCGAGCGCGGTAATTTATTTACGAAAACAAAGTTATATATTTCTCGTAACAGTTTCTGTTATCTCGGTCGGCCGCCAGTTCTTTTTCCCTCGGTCTATCACGCAAATTGCCGCGGCCCTTCTCAATAACGATTCATCACAAAACATTGCGAGCCCCGCGGACTTGCAACAACGCAACAGATGGTCGTAAATAACGTCAAATTTCATACGTTTCCAAAATTGTTTGGCTTCATTAATCTGATAAACGGATTCACTTACGACATAATTCACCGAGCTCTGTCATATGAGATAATTTCAAGATGAGCGTGATTCACGAAAAACCCAGTTTCTCTTTAACACGTTCCGAGCGGAATGGCTCGATCGATCCAAGGCCTGCCGTTCAATTCACCCAGCCTGGATCTATCGATCCAGCTCCCCGTCCCGTTTCGACTCAAATAGGCATTAACATTCTGCCCTGAAACTGAACTATCGCGCATTCTAGTGACTTCTGAGTTTAACACCTTTATTCTAGATGACCTGACCTATGACAGACTGCGTAGACAAACGGATGATTTTTCCCCATTCTGAGCGCAACACTTCCTTGTTTCTCGTATCTGTTTTCTGTCGACGGATGCTCTTTGTAAGCTAGACCTTTCGTCATACGAGTACATTCACATCTGACCACTGTTTGGAACCATTCAATGTATTTTAATAGAATTAACCGTATCGTTAATAGTACCTACCGTCAGGTAATAATGGAATTATTAAATGGATTTGCCCCGACACACGCGACGCCTGCAGTCTAATCTCATGAAGCATCCAAGGGAAAATGGGGCTGGAGAAAGATAGGAAGCACTGGAGGGAGTGAAAAAACGGCGTATCCATTTCAATTTGACTACCTCGGCACCGTCCCAAGGATGAAAACATTCTAAGGAAGTAATCACAGGTTTTACAGCCGGGGCCCCATCTCGGAGGTCCTAAGCCGGCATCCGTGCCGAGGGTTATTATTTGGATAATCCACCCATCTCTCCCGAACCCCCTCGCCCGTATTTCTCGCCTAACGGTTTACTGTAACTTCCCTGCAGTATCCGAAAGTACGAGAAGACGAAAATTTCTTCTCGAAATAATAAAAAATAAAGATGTTGGGAAGAAGTTTTTGTACATTTTCCCCCCTCCGCCATCCGCCCGTTCAAACAGCTCACACCTGAGGTGCAGTAACATTTCCCCAAAAAACCCCAATCCCTCCCCGTGTCCAAGTAACCTCAGGTGGGTTATCTCTTTTTACGGTTCTACCCTATTTGTACCCCTTCAGACACGAAAATCCCTCCGTCAAAAAATATCAACCCTCTGCTCGTAATTCCGTCCTGGGTTGAAGGGAGTGGATAAGAGAGAAAAAAAGAGAGAAAACACTGTCAAGTAAATAACAATTAAACGAGGGCAGGGTAATGGGAAGGTAATGGAGGCTCAGGTGGTCTCTTCAGACCATACCTTATAATTCCGCCCGTTTTAAATGACCTTCCCACACACAAAAAAGTGAATAATTACTCCCAGGTTGATTCAGTGGTTTTTTTAATGCTTTCACGCTCTTTGGCGAAATGAGCCCACGTGCGAGTAATTGAAAGTCTTATTGCGTGAGCGTATTATATGTACTTGTTGGATGACTCGTGCGTTGCATAATTTTAGTAGCAGAGGAAGGAAATGTGGGGTTGAGCTGCATTGCACGCGTTGAGCAGCCGAAAACCTCCTTTCACCCACTGATTACGCTTGATACAGTGAGAATGATTGGTGAATTAGACAATAAATATATGGAAGTTCAGATTTAGAAGTGGAGAATGCACAAACGAGATCCAGTTCGTCGTACACTAGTGGATGAATCAGTTTTGTAGGGTTTTTTCGGTACCTACCAACGTTGACAATGTTATTTACAACAAGAATTACCTTCGTTCTGTAGACGCGTAGAGTATCTCAGTACTAGAAACTTTATTACCCAAAACCATGTGAAGGGTGAAGTGGCAACATGACCACAATTCCCTTTTGACGCTTTTACAGGCGTCTCAAACATCGTATCATCATGACTAAAGAACGGACGTTCTCATCACATTGTCGTCTCTTACGTGGTAGGTGTCAGTGAACAGTAGTTTTTGGCTATAGTATACTTCTTTCTGTCGCGTCACTATTTTGTTGAGAGAGTTTATGTTGCGTCACGTTTCAGGTAGGTCGGGAAAGCGTTGAAAATGACCTCATTAGTCGATTAAGCGCAAAATTGTATCCCTAGAGCCATCTTTAACGCAATATGCCCAAAAAGTTCACTGAAGGTCCACCGTTTGATTGTCACATTGCTGATGTTTTCGCCCATTCGACTTTTGAGCCGTCATCGTGAACGAATAAGTCTGAGTGGTTCTAAACAATTTTCTCAGTCAAATTCCATCCAAATTTGTATGATAACAAACAAATACCTCCCGTGAATCAGCCAATTTGAACAATTCGTTGTCTTTGTCAATTCTAATGGTTCATTGACGAAAACCACAAAGAATCCTTGAGATTTGTAGGTAGATATTCCAAATTGAAGGACAAACAACGCGATGCGATAAATCAGACCCTCGACAAGTCCGGCTTCCGGATGGATGCGGTACATTGAACTTTTCCAACGAGCTTTTCTGCAGTGATCTCGTGGAAGCTGTCCGTAAGAACGGAGCTCCAAAGAGTGAGGGTCGAGGGTCATAATCAGATCAAACGGGGGAAGAAAGTGGAAACCTCTCCTTTCTACGATATTACAGAATCAATCACATTAGCTATTTAGGGGGTCTAGAGTTACCTTCAACCCCAAGTTTCTTACGTTTCCATTAGTCCAATACTCAGTGTAAGGGAGTTAGTCAGTAGTGAATTACCGACAAGTCGGCGGTAGATTGCTGGCTTATAAACAATCATTAGTGCATTCCGTGATTCATGTAATTGCTAATTGTGATTCACAACTTCTGTGAATTGAAGGTTTCGTGGAAAAGATTGAACGAACAAAATTGAACGAAACGAAAAATTTGATTTTGGTTCCGTTCTACTGAAACATACTCGAAATCATATCTACTTTATACTTTGATTATATTCGAATCGGCAGAAATTATTAAGTAATATAATACTATAGTATATTAGTAGTATCATTAATATTATAGTAGTATAAGATAAATTGTCGAACATAACAGTTTCAAGTTTCGAATCAGATAGATTTCATACCTGTGCACAAATGTGTTACAACACAGATAGTCGAATTTCAATGAGTCTCTCTCACCATGAATTGGAATGCAATGAAAATTTTTGTTCATTCAAATCGAAACATTCAAGTAACGATAGACCCAACAAAAACGATTGAGATTTCCTTGCTGTTTTTCATTTCTTTTAAATTTGTTATTTTCAACATGGTGCCCTGAATAGTAACTTCGGCATACGCCAAATTGACTGTCGCGCCAAAACTGCTGCGGGTTCCCCCAAGCCAAAAGGATTTTCGCAAGCCTAACGAATCGATTATTTCACATTATTTTCGCTGTTACAATAGATTTTGCGTGTGACCCACTTTGGGTCACTGTGGCCTGCGGACTGAATTTTCCTTTCCCCAGGCCATGTGGCCCAAAGTGGGTCGCACGCGAAATCTATCTTAACAGCAGAAATACTGTGGAATAGTCGATTCGTGGGTCGCACGCGAAATCTATGTTAACATCAGAAATAATGTGGATTTTTTTTTTTATTTTTATTTATTTGGCATTTTTCAAAACATACAGCCACATAAGTACCATAAAATAAATTAAACTAAATTATACATCTTCATAATTTAACAGGAAACAAAAATTAAAGCCTTATACAATTTACCTCGAGAAAATTAAAAAGTTCCTTGTACACCTGAACATTTCCTTTCAACATACATTCAAAATTAAATGGGGAGGTCAAAATACGACTTAATTTTCTAAATAACCTATCTCTAGACTCCGCATATTTTGTACATTCCACTACAATGTGCTCTATATCCCCGTCGCCTCCACAATACTCACACCTCCCATCATCATCCCTATCCCGCAACAATCCTATCCTAACGTTGTACTGGGGACATAGTGCATGTCTGCTCCTAAGCCGACACAGTACCCTCACAAATTTCTTCTCCGGCGTTAAATTTCGGAACCAAGGTTTCCTCAGTATTTTAGGGTGGATACTCTTAAAGAGCAATCCTTTTTCGCTGTTCTCATATCGTCGTTGCCATTCCGAGAAATGTGTCCTTTCAAACGAGGGATAAAAATCTTCTTTCAGGCCGCATAAATTTCCCCAGATAACGCTGCCATCTTAGCTGCCCTGTCCGCTCGTTCACGCCATCTTAGCTGCCCTGTCCGATTCCTTATGCTTGAAACATGAAAATATATAATTTTGAAGTTTTTGTTAGAATAAAAAAAATTTTGGCCTGGGGTTGAATGATGGTCACAGGGATTCGGCGGGAAAACTAACTACTCCGACACGTTTTTCTCTAAAAAAAAAAAAAAAAAAAAAAATTTGTGTAATACTACTTGGAATCAATCAGCTTGGACAAAATACATTTTGTAGGTACGTCTGTTTTGCTTCAGAATTGAAGATTTGCAAAAATATTGTTTTCTGCTATAATGAGTTTCGTACACAGCATTAGTCGAAAACCTAAGAAATTGTTGTCTATTGAAATGAGTTTCGTAAAAACATTTTGACATTTTGAAAAAGTGTCCTCGAAAAGCGTTACCTATATTTTACGATAATTGTCACTTACAACCAAACCGTTGCTAGGGGAATGAAACTTCTGTAGTTTATATTGGACAAAAATCGTTCTCCATTCGATCGAAAGCTCTCGAATTATAACGGATTTCTTGCGTATTTGTCCTTGGTATTTATGTCAGACTTATATATATATTTTATGTTATAAATGGATATAGTGAACACTGCCGCTTGTTTTGTGATCAATTGCTTGAGGTAATTTGTTACTGAACGGTTTATTAAGATTGAATATTAATAATATTGACATAAAATGTCCCAATGTGTTGCTGACTCAAAAGCAGGCATTTAGTTATAAGAAAGTTTGTTTCTTTGTATTTGTGTAATCACGTTTCCTGCCAGAGTGGTCGAGAGGGATTTGTGGCCCTAATTTCTTTGCAGGTCAACAAAATAAAAGTCAAACAGTCTCTCCCTCTCCACCCCCCGCCAACTGCTTTAATTTAAATTGTGGGTGAATGTGAATGTGGGAGTGGGTGAGAAAGAGAAAAGCGGGCAGATGTGGGTGGTTGGTGAGTTGATGAGATTGGAGAAGGGGGGAGAGGTGTTTGATGAGGGGGAGGCGGGAGTTTTTTCCTTATGCTCTCCCTCTCCAACCCCCCCCCCCCCGCCACAACTGCACCCGCCTCGCCACAAGGAGGGAGGGGGAGGTGTTTGATCTTGTTTCACAAAGGCATTCATTGCAGGCATTCATTGCAGGCATTCATTGTCTTGACGCAGAGCCACAGAGCACAGTGAAATCAAGGACAAAGAAGGGACTTGTTAGATACGTGATAACGGACCCGCAAAACACAAACCTACCCCGCTAACCAGTGCGGCTTGTTTATTTATTTATTTATGTATTACGGGTAAGCCCAATTACACAGAGTTACAATTTTGAGTCAGCACATAGATCAGAAGACTTCAAAAAGAATAAAATTTATTCTTTAATTTATATTTATTTATATTTAATATAAAATAGGAAAGAAAATTATACACTTCAAACGCTTTGAACAAACTGACAAATGTAGCTGGGAAGAAATAATTAAATACTGGCACATACCAACTTAAGTTTGAAAAGAGAGTCCGAAAAAAAATCAAAATCTGGGCACACACTAAGGAGATGGTTGGCTGCGCGAGGAAGACGATGGAGAGGCCGGTGGTATTGGTAAGTTGTTGGAGAAAATGGCACTCCAAACAGATTGCGACTACGCGAGGATGGGCGAGGGGTCATCAGAGCTATGCTGGAGAGCAGGGTGGGACAGGAGAGATGGCTGTTGATGATTTTGTAAAACTACACCAAATCCGCCGTATTACGACGCTTACAGTTGCTAACAGTTTAGAAGTAATACAAAGGGCCACTTCGAGCGTAAAATTTAATATTGCTAAGAGTGAGTATCTCCTGTGACTCGCTTTGGGTCACATGGTCTGAGGGTAACCCTCTATAACAGCCAACGTGGTAATACTGATTTCCACGACTTGTTTTGATCGATAAAACCACCGTAAATAGAGGCGAAGAAATGGGAAGAAATGGGTGGAGATGGTGTCAAATCGCTTGGGAACTTGACTGAGATCTTCTACTGTTTTTTTGTGCATATTTTCACTCTAAACTGATGAAAACAGATTTTATTTTATATAATCTAATTTATTATATTATTTTTAATATAATTTTATTTATTAATATAATTTTATAGGTTGGGATGACCAGCGTGTGAGCACCTGACCGCAGTACGAAACCGACTTTCTCCGGTTTCTCCTATTGTGTATTGTTGTTTGTTATTGGACGAATAATTTAGGAGCTCTCACAACGAGTAGACAAAGCGAAAGACCTCTGAATCACTTTGCGTACAAGCGTTAGCAGGTACCGGCGAAACACTCAGACGAGAGAAAGTTCACTAATAAAATCATTCGGAACGGGGCTGGAGGTGGGAAATCCTCTTTCGGCACCCCAAGGGCCATTTGAACTGATGAAATTAGACAGACAGACATACCAGGAGTGGCAGCTGTTGTGGAACCCCTCGCAAACTCTCATTGTCTCTTTTAACTGTCCCTGAAAGGTCCCATTCCGGATTCGAACAATCTCATCCCTCCTGTATCATTACGGGTTTTGACAAATTATTGTGACCCACTGGTCGCCACCTATTCGATACGGGCGGCCGATTGTTGGCATCGATCACATGGGGTGAGAACATGTGTTTTTCCTCGTTCATATCAAATGGGGGAGGGTCTAAGCTTTTATGATGTAAATTGGAGGGGGCCGTGATTCAAACCATTATATTGAGCCTATTCAGACTAAAAGTCCATCTAGTTCTGCAAACATTCAACAATAAAACAGAGTGAGGGCTCCGACGGTTTCGGAAAAACCTACCAGTCCCCCAATTGTTGGCACTGTGGAAGCCAATAGTATTTTGCAAGACATAACATCACAAAATCCATTTGTGAAGTCCATTTCATCCGGAATGGATAGCTCAGTTCGAATCAAAATTGTCTTTTATCATCATTTTCGAGTCAAACCTTGATCTTGTCGAAGACCATTTGCTCCATAATGAATAATGGCTCAGTTCGAATCGAAAGTTACTTTTTTCGAGGGTTCTCCACGCTTTTTGATTCGAAGATCCATTTTATTCTTAATAAGTAACTCAATTCTATTCAAAATCAACTTTTTTCGAGATTTTGAGTCAAATTTCTCTTTTTCCGGTGAGTATTTGAAACTCCATTGTATTACCCTATTTAAATCAAAAATCAACTTTAATTGATTTCTTCAAGTTTTGTCTAAGGCCCATTTTATAGATAAGAATAGCTCAGTTCGGATCGAAATCTATTTTTATCAAGGTCTCAGCTCGTTCCTTATCAAGAACTGTCTTGGTTATTTAAGGTTGTTTACGCCACAAGCTGATATTCTTTCTTTGTTAATTTAGTTTTGAATTTTTGTATGTTCGGGCGTGTTGGGGAGTGAAGTGTTGAGATGTTTCAGTGCGGTCAGTGCGATAATGACATTAGCAGAGGATCCGCTATCGGTTTCATCTTCTGACTTCGAACTGTCACAATCAACAGATCAGATTCCGGCTTCGTCGCGACGATTACCACCCCCGGCCTACCCCCCTTTGCCACCTTGCCTCCTGCTATCACCTTCTCGAATAGTCTCGATCAAATCGCCTGGCGAATACAACCTACGAGTTCACGAGTCATTTTTTTTTCTCTCTCTCTTAGAATCTCGTAGATCCACCAAAGGGGCCCCCGGTGTCTCGTCCGTTTAGACACCATCATTTTCGCACCCGGACTGCAGTCATTGGCACGGATCGTCAAATTTTCGATACGTTGGACATTTCTACATCCTTTCGTAGAAAGGAAATAGCCAGACGTTGCAATATACAGACAAGGTGAGTGAGGTGGTGGTAGGCCTCCGTGACGGGAACGCATGCTTCGGATCCCCGTGAGTCTCCTCTTCAAACCGAACTGCCGTCATCTAATTTTTTATTTCATTTTGGCATTTGCACCGAACATTTTTTCTTTCAATCTTTGAAATCAATTTAATTATATTTTTTTTCAAGCGAAAGAACAGATTTCATTTATGTCAAGGGAGCTCCTTAGGTTTAATTTGACAAGAAAATAATTTAATTTTAAAATATATTGATTTTATCATTTGAGGTAGAAAATTGGTTCTTTTTTTTTTCTTTAGTTTTTAAAGGACCCTTTCTCCTCGACATTATGGTCCTTCGAGCGAGCATGTACCAGTATTAAGTACATACTAACCTACAGTTTGGTAGAGACTAATTTTGAAATTTTCATATGGTACTTACATTTGGTACCTACATAACAATATTATATTATATTATTTATTTTTTTTAATATACATTTCATGCAATTTAACCATACATATTATGAATGTTTGATTATTCTTTGTGAATATCATAACCGCCAATTAATTCATTGTATTTCGGTATTTAATCCGTTATTTGTTTCTTTAGTGCTCTCACATTGATTAGTTTTATTCTGTGTAGAGTATTTTTCCTCTATAATGGATCAAGACGAATTTTTGTCTAAAATTAAATCCCTCAGGAAAAAATTGGATAATATTGCCGCTAAAATAAAACTTGCTTGTGAGTTGGGCAGAAAGGCAATGGCAGATAAGGGACAGTTATTTAATTTTAAAGGCCAGTTTCGGACTCTGGATAGTAACTTTGAGAAATTCGAGAATATGTGGGATGATATGGTCGATCTTTGTGAAATGCAGAAGAGTCCAACCACATTTCCTACTCAAAGTGACATCACCCTCAAAGAAAAGGTTGAAAAATATTATATTGATGGTTGTGCGTCGCATAGTCTTCTGGTGGATGGGGAACAACAATCAGCAACTTCAGCAGGTACGTCCAGACCCTCCACCATGGACTCATCAATTATTGCATCATCGTCCAATTCCTTCCTCCCCAAGATAAACATACCAACCTTTGATGGTACATTGACTAAGTGGCCTACTTATAGAGATTTATTTTTATCTCTAATTCATAAAGACGAGTCGATCCCTGTAATGAAGAAGTTTCATTACCTTTTAACTTCTTTGAGAGGTCCAGCTCTAAGTCTTGTTACTAAATTGCAACAAATTGAAGGCAATTATCCCTTAGCTTGGAAGGCATTGGAAGATGAGTACGAGAATCCTAGGCTCCTCGCTACGCTCTATCTCAACAGTATTCTGAATTTCAAGCCTGCTCCAAAGGTCACGAAAGATTCTTTAACGTTCTTCATATCTACTGTTATTGAGAATATTTCTGCGTTCAGACTGTTGGAGGTGCCAGATGAAGCCGATTTCATACTTTATTACTTGACAATAAGATGTCTGGATTTTGAGACGAGGAGGCAATTTGAACTCGAAAATCAGAATACGAAGTACCCAACTATGGCTTCTTTATCAAAATTCGTGAGAAGCAGATTGTCAGCACTCCAAATCACTGAGTCACATTATCTCTCAATAGCCACTCCGCACTCTTTGTTACAGAATGACATTTCTTCGAGAGCCAACAAGTCTTCCAAGCCTAAAACCTCTTTGTTGGCTAATCATTCGTCTTCAGCCGATGGCAGTCGTCGTGAGGATATAGCTTCCAACAAGGATACTCCCTCCAATTGTGTGATTTGCTCCCAATCTCATACATTGTTGGATTGTTTGAAATTCCTGGATGCTACGTCCCATCAACGTTACGATTGGCTCAAATCGTGGAAGGGTTGTCGGAACTGTTTGGCGTACCGACACAAGACTAGGGATTGCCGTTCCAAACCGCAATGTAGGTTTTGCAGTTTACCTCACCATTCTCTGCTTCATCTGTCTCACAGGAAAGAGGCACCATCTGCCTCTGATATGACTCCAATTCGTGCTTCTCAAAATGAGTCATCGGCTGAATCACTGAACCATTCAGTTCGCTCTTCGATGAATTCAATTTCTACGGCTGGTTCAGAGGTGCTGCTGGGTACTGCGTATGCGGAAATACAGGACAATTCAGGTCGATATCAGCCGATACGACTGGTTGTCGACAATGGTAGCCAATATTCATTCATCTCCAAGCGATTTGTCAAGCGATTGGGTCTTGATGTTTCACGAGTACCCAAACGCATTGGTACAATAGGTAAAGGTATTTTTGAAGGCGCTAAAGGCAAAGCTACTTGCTTTCTCCGACCAGTAGGAAAAGCGGCACCTCTTCTCACTACGGATGTGATAGTTTTGGACGAGATTGTATGCGATTTGCCCAACTTCGTTCTCTCCTCTCGCATCTGGAAGCACTACACATCTTTTCCACTTGCCGACGATAAATTTTGGGAAAGTGGTTCAATAGACTTCCTTCTCGGCTGCGATTTATACCCAGACATCTCTATTGGAGACGTCATAACGATTCGGAACGGTTGGCCTAAACTGTTCAATTCCTCTTTAGGATATATTGTTTGTGGAAGAATACCTGGTGATCAACAGTCAGAAAAGACGTCATTGTTGTCTTGCACATCCTCTTCAACCTCTCTCCAAGAACAACTTACCAAATTTTGGGAAATTGAGGAGCCTTCAATTCCGTTGATGGACAACCCTGAACACATTATTTGTGAGGCACACTTCCGGTCAACTTCTTATAGAACTTCAAAGGGGCAATACGTTGTCAGACTTCCTTTCAAATCCGAATCGCCTCAGCTGAGTGATTCATCAGCAATGTCTTTGAAACGTTTCCGTAATTTGGAACGAAAATTGGACCAAAAACCTGACGTGAAGTTCCAGTATTCTGAATTTATGACAGAATACCTAAGTTT
Organism: Stenodema calcarata; assembly: GCA_963920205.1. NCBI lineage: Eukaryota > Metazoa > Arthropoda > Insecta > Hemiptera > Miridae > Stenodema > Stenodema calcarata. Next base: position 2,050,308 of record OY986059.1, read on the forward strand.
GAACCACATGTCCAGGACGAATGATGAGTCAAAATATATAATTCCTCACCATTCTATTGTTAAAGAAGATGGTACAAAAACTAAATTGAAAGTTGTTTTTGATTGTTCTGCTGCTACAAAGACAGGTTCTCTGAATGACCATTTACTGGTGGGACCCAAACTCCATCGAGACATTAAAGAGATCTTGATGAGCTTCAGATTGCACCCAGTCGTTTTTGTAACAGATATAGTCAAGATGTATAGGTTCATACAAGTTGACCCTCTTGATCGCCCTTACCTCCACATCCTCTGGAGGTTTAATCCCGCTGAAGCAATTAACAAGTATCAACTCAATACGTTATCTTATGGTTTGTCCTGTGCCCCCTTCCTCGCTCTGCGTGTAATGAAACAGCTGTGCTTGGATGAAGGCCGAGCCTTCCCCAAGGCAGCCGAAGCAATCTTGAAAGACATGTATATCGACGACTTGGTTACAGGAGCACCTAATTTGGCCGACGCTTTGGATCTTCAGAGGCAGGTAATTGGATTGACGAGCAGGGGTGGCTTCCACTTAAGTAAATGGTCAAGCAATCGCGAGGAACTACTCCATGCCGTTCAGGACCATTCGAGTTGTGATCCCATTGCTTTATCAGCAGAGGATGACCACAGCGTGAAGATCTTGGGTCTGCAATGGGATCCAAGAAGTGATTCCTTCACTTATAACATCAAACCTCCTGGACTCACCTACACTAAAAGATCCTTCTTGTCTACAATTGCAAGAATTGACGACCCATTAGGGTTTTTGTCTCCTGTAGTCATTACAGCCAAGTGTCTAATCCAAGAGCTCTGGAAGACGAACTTGGATTGGGACGATCCTGTACCTTCAGCCATTACAGATATCTGGAAGGAATTCGTTCTGCAACTTCCTCTGCTTTCAGGTGTGAAGATTCAGCGGTTTGTCTTTCTTGAAGAACCTTATCAAGCTCAAATTCTTGGATTTTGTGATGCGTCAGAGAAATCCTATAGTTCAGCTATATATCTTCGCATTACCACTTCAACAAATGTTTTTGTTCATCTTTTAATGGCTAAAACCAAGCTTGCGCCATTGAAAACTCAGTCGATTCCACGTCTTGAACTGATGGGTGCCCTCCTTCTGGCAAACACTTATGCTTCGCTTTCATCCTTTATTATAACGCTGCCACCAGATACACCATCACCCTTGATGTTTACTGACTCAATGGTTGCTTTGGGTTGGATAAAAACTCCTACTTACCGTCTCACAACTTTCATTGCCAACAGAGTCAACCGCATCAACGAGCTCACCGCTGCATCGTTCTGGCATCATATTGCATCAGGTGACAATCCCAGCGATGTAAATTCAAGAGGGATGTTACCAGCAGATATTTTGTCGTCTGACCTGTGGTGGAACGGTCCTAGATGGTTGTATCAACCACCTGAAAAATGGCCAGTTGGTCAACCTCCGCAAGTGGACCTCCCAGAATTAAAACCTGACACCGTTGGTCAATCTCTTGCAGCCACTATAGATGATCCTCCTCTGCTACGATGGTTTAGTTCATTCTCGTCTTTTATGAAGCTTCTGCGATTTTTCTCATGGTTGAGAAGATGGATGAAATGCCGGGAGGTCAAATTACCGATTAAAAGGGGTCCTATTTCCGCCTTTGAATTGAAATCGACAGAAACAGCCTGTATTAGATTTATACAGGCACAATGCCTTTGCTTGGAAGAAAAGGGCAATTTGAGCAATGTTTTGACCAGATTCGCCAATTTAAACCCCTTTATTGACCAGGAGGGAATTGTCAGGGTAGGCGGTCGGATACAAAAGGGGGATTCCCCATTTGATCAAAAGCATCCTATTCTACTGCCCCGCTGCCATTTTACCGCGATCCTCGTGGATCATCTCCATTGCATCTATTTGCATCCTGGTCCCGGTTTGCTGCAAGCCCTCATGCAGATGCGTTACTGGGTCCCTTCACTTCGTCGCCTGGTGAGACAACGAACTGCACTCTGTGTGAAATGCTTCCGGGCTAATGCACAGTCAAAAACCTTAACTCCAATGATGGCGGATTTACCAAAGCATCGCCTCACTGGGAAACGAGCGTTTTTGCATGTTGGTCTTGATTTTGGTGGCCCTTACCCAATGCGATATTCCCTTCAGAGACGGTCAGCAGTTTCTAAGGTGTATTTATGCCTTTTTATTTGTATGGGATCCAAGGCTATTCACTTGGAAGCCGTTACTAGCCTGACGACCGACGCCTTTCTGGCATGTCTTAACCGCTTCATTGCAAGACGAGGCTTGCCGGAGCAACTTTACTCAGATTGTGGGACGAATTTTGTAGGTGCTGCTAACCAGTTGAAGGATTTCTTCAAATGGTACCGTGAAGAGGCTACAGCAAATAATATTATTCAGTATGCAGCCGATAGAGGCATCAAGTGGAACTTCAATCCCCCAGCTGCCCCCCATATGGGAGGCATATGGGAGGCAGGGATCAAGTCAGCCAAGAGTATCCTGAGTAAGATCTATGGAAGAGCGACTTTGACCTTTGAAGAGCTATCAACTCTCCTATGCCAGGTAGAGGCAGTTTTGAATTCAAGACCCCTGTGCCCGCTTTCATCAAGTCCTGAAGAAACTGAATACCTATCGCCTGGCCATTTTTTGATAGCTGATAATCTCCTCCAAAACCCACAACCCTCTCTACTGAACGTGAACGAGAATCGACTGTCCAGGTGGCAACTTGTTCAGTCAATGTTCCAACATTTTTGGAAGCGTTGGCACCAAGAGTATTTGTCAACACTCCAAAGGCGCACCAAGTGGACAAGGCCAGAGAAAAATTTGGAGATCAGCGACCTTGTCCTTATCAAGGAGCCAAACGTTCCTCCCCTACATTGGCCACTGGCGAGAGTCACTGAATTGCACAGAGGTTCAGATGGTGTTGTGAGATCAGTCGTCCTCCGCACTCCCAGCTCCACATTTCACAGACCAGTGGTAAAGTTGGTCCCACTTCTGCCATTGTCATTAGATGCCCACAATAAGTCCTAAAATTTAGTCAAATTTTGGTAGGCGGAGTGTTTACGCCACAAGCTGATATTCTTTCTTTGTTAATTTAGTTTTGAATTTTTGTATGTTCGGGCGTGTTGGGGAGTGAAGTGTTGAGATGTTTCAGTGCGGTCAGTGCGATAATGACATTAGCAGAGGATCCGCTATCGGTTTCATCTTCTGACTTCGAACTGTCACAATCAACAGATCAGATTCCGGCTTCGTCGCGACGATTACCACCCCCGGCCTACCCCCCTTTGCCACCTTGCCTCCTGCTATCACCTTCTCGAATAGTCTCGATCAAATCGCCTGGCGAATACAACCTACGAGTTCACGAGTCATTTTTTTTTCTCTCTCTCTTAGAATCTCGTAGATCCACCAAAGGGGCCCCCGGTGTCTCGTCCGTTTAGACACCATCATTTTCGCACCCGGACTGCAGTCATTGGCACGGATCGTCAAATTTTCGATACGTTGGACATTTCTACATCCTTTCGTAGAAAGGAAATAGCCAGACGTTGCAATATACAGACAAGGTGAGTGAGGTGGTGGTAGGCCTCCGTGACGGGAACGCATGCTTCGGATCCCCGTGAGTCTCCTCTTCAAACCGAACTGCCGTCATCTAATTTTTTATTTCATTTTGGCATTTGCACCGAACATTTTTTCTTTCAATCTTTGAAATCAATTTAATTATATTTTTTTTCAAGCGAAAGAACAGATTTCATTTATGTCAAGGGAGCTCCTTAGGTTTAATTTGACAAGAAAATAATTTAATTTTAAAATATATTGATTTTATCATTTGAGGTAGAAAATTGGTTCTTTTTTTTTTCTTTAGTTTTTAAAGGACCCTTTCTCCTCGACAAAGGTCCATGACTGTAACGAGCTGTAACAGAGCCTGCCTTATGAAATGTCGCTATTCGACCGATTTGTTCATCAAACGGTGAACGGTGTTGTACTGCAGTTCAGTGCCCGGTCGCTGAGGAAATGTAACATGTACTACAAATTAACTGCCTTTAGTCGTTATTCCCACGAGTTCCTTCCACTCATTACTATTCCATTAAGGAAATGATAACACGGACTTTACAACGCCTCCTGTTGCTCACCTAAGAAAGAGCCCCTACCATGCGGTTTACCTCGAGCAAATATTTCAAATCCTCCCTCTTTACGCCCTCCCTTTTTCTTTAATTAGTACCAAACCGCTCATCCTCTCGCCACGTCCAATCGCGAAAGATGAACGGCCCAGATTACCCAACAAAGTATTTATCAGGGAGCGGAAAAACTTCTTTTTCCATCGTCTCGAGAATTGAACCCAGTGATTATCTCATTCCTTCTCTAAATGCGTTAATTAGCCCCGAGATCTCCCATAAATGAATTCAAACTTAATTGAAAGAAACTCCCGAACAACCTTTAATGTGATTAACTTTTCAAGTTGTTTTTTCGGGGAGTAAATCCACTCTGAAGCCTTTTCCCCTCCGCTGCTTCCTTGGGTTTTAGAGATCTCCCGAATAGATGCGAAAAATGTCCCAAAAGCAATTGGCGAGGGTCGCGGGTGTTTTCAAGTCTTGGAAAGAACAAGGGTTTTCATTTTTCAATACAAGCTAGTTTTTGTTCGAAATTAATGGAGTTACCCGCAGGGTTGTGACAAAAACATTGACTTGATAGAAAATCTTTTATAATTTTCAAGGGGGTTGTCATTGTAAAGGGGAGGGACAACTGCTAAAGACATTCTCCGTGTTATCACTTAATTAAAAGGTTCTCTTGAAAAATGAATTAAGCAATACTAACTATTCTGGTGGGATAATGAGGTGGTTGCGGCGCCCTCAGGACTCATTTTCCACATGAGATCAAATTCAAATTCGAGATTGCTTTCCCTATTATCCCCCAAATCCTTCGCGGATTTGGGTGTTATTCGACGCCAAAATGGGTTCGAGTGGGTGTAAGTCGGATCAAGGAGACGGTCAGGTCGAGATTCAGTTCATCACACTCGGGACAAAAATCATTTTTGTTCAGAAAAGGAAAATATATTTTCTATGAATAATAATAAAAAATAGAGAATAAGTTTTGCATGTTTATACTCGTACGTAGCTCAGTCTGTAAAGTATTGGACAATAACTTATTCTTATAATGAACCACTTGAACCGGCAAAGGATATAATTTTAACCCCTTCCCCCCTCCCCGTCAAAATCGTCAACGAGCGATTTATCGATGTTTCGACAACTAATTTTAAAACTCTGCAAATTCTTGACACACTTTGTGCAGATCGCCCCCCTGTCTAGATCACTAAACTTTAGTGATCTATCATTTAATGATAGATTAATTATCATTATGAATTGTCAATTATTATTATGAATTATTATTATTATCAAGTAGTGTAAATTATGAATAATTGTTGACATATTTTTTTTAAACTTTTTTATGTCTTCCAATAAAATATATTTATTGGCGAGGTCTGGCGTCAGTTCGTTTTGCTGTTGCTACAGAACAGATGGATCCGAATGGCACTGATGGCACTGATGTGGAGATAGATAACCAGTTTACTGTGGACTAGAAAAAAGAATGCTGATGTAAAGGGAAACAATATATGTCTTGGGTGGTGGATATCGTTCGAAAATAAACTATATTTTCGGAGTTGACGTCGGTCAAGTTATGCATTCGATAAACGTGTTGAGATGAATATTTTATTGTACAAAATTAAAAAAATCAAAAATTCATCTCAACGCGTTAATATTTAATATTAACCATTAACCCATTTCCAACATCTTACTGTTATACTCCTTGCTCTTGTCAGTAGATTATAACATATTATGATCTTTGGAAAATTTCCAGTACCTAGTTTATATAAAATAAATTATATTAAATTTTAATATAAACTAGGTACTGGAATAGCGTCAGAATTGAACACTTGACGATCTGCTCGGAAACCAGTTACAGGAAAGATAAATCCGATTCCTCGACGTAGGACCAAGTTGAAACATCTTGCCGCGAGAGGGAGTTTGAATAAACCATAAAGCACCTCTGAGGGGTAGTAGCCTTATCAAATGAGGCGGAAGGAATCCTCTTCAGAAAACCATATTAATTCAGGTGGTCGTGGAACTCTGGGAGTGGGAGGAAAAGGCGGAACTAACTTTAACTGCTTTGCAGTAGTAAGGCTCGGAAAACGGTCCTGGAAGGTTTTACTCCGTTGAATCGGAAATGCACGTAGGAGGCTTCCTTTTATAACCGGGTACAATCCCCTGGATATGAGCTTGTGGGGAACAGGTGATATAACTTCGGCATCTACCGAACGAGAGTCGGGTTTATGACTGAGACAGTTTTTGTGTGTGTGAGTTTTCATTGATAAACGCCGGATCTTCCGCCAGGGCGTGTTCATCGAAAATAGCCCTTCTCCGTGACGCCCTTTCGACAGCATTGCGTTATGAAAATGATAACCTAGTTGTTCATTCATGTATTCCGCACCGTCTAGCGGGACAGACCACGGGCCCACGGCGTTTTATCACATAACAGAGTTTTACGGGTGCTCGTCATAACTTGTAATGAAAGCCTCGTCATTTTATCATCGCCTCGTACCTTTTCGGTTCAGTTCATAAAAGCCGACTTTGAGTGTGAAAGGCGGCCGTCGCTGAAACGCTGCTGAAACGCTGCTGAAAGCATGAATCCGCGTGATAAAATTAACTAAAAGTGCTGTGTGACGAAGGGTATTTTACTACCAACAAAAACGAAGAGAGCTATAACTCCTCACAATTGGCGATGTCAATTTTATCGGGCCTTCGATCCAAATTGAATCAATCAATCACATATTTGTGATGTCGTTAATATCAACGATCGACATGAGAATCTCGACGATGAGCATTTGAACTCTTGGCAAACCATACAAAAGATACTAGTAGATCGATTTGAATAGTTCTACACTGTGGGGATAAATCCCAAGGTCCGATATTTAAAATAAAAGGAAGGCGCGGAATTCCAGAGGCTTATTACAAACCTGATCACCTAGCCAGCCAGCCCTCTGACGGCATAGGCTCTTACGGCATAGGCTGTGACGTACTAGTTGGCCTCCTGCCAGCCGTTTGACGTTATACGCTCGTGCGTCATAGGCTCTGACGTACTAGTTGGCCTCCGGCCAGCCGTCTGACGTCATAGGCTCTTACGGCATAGGCTTTGACGTGCTAGTTGGCCTCCTGCGCGCCGTCTGACGTCATAAGCTCGTGCGTCATAGGCTCTGACGTACTAGTTGGCCTCCGGCCAGCCGTCTGACGTCATACGCACGTGCGTCATAGGCTCTGACGTAGTGGCCCGCCTGTCGCTTGTGTTCTGACGTGATCTGAGGGAAAGGGAGAATCAAGGAAACAAATTTTTCCCGTTTCAGTTTATGTGCCAAAGCAAAGCCATGAAAATGTCAAACGAATGTCAACTCCATCCTGTTGTTGATACAGTCGAGAATTAAATGCTTGCATACGAGTCTGCAACACATTGGGACATTTTATGTCTTTAAAGAAGTGATTCAAGAACCTTCGAACAATGCTACATCACCTACTCCAGTAGCGTAGTTGTTATACTTAATTGTAGGGTTCATCATAAATTATGAAGCTTGCATTCGTATAGACAATATAAATTATTGAGAATGATCACCTGTGTGTAAACAATTATTTAAACAATCACGCTCATACCGCAGCTTGTCGGCCACGCACTCCGCAGTGGTTAACGTAATATGGTTAGGTCAATCGAGAGCTATCCAACGAGTGGTGAACGAATTTTGTACGATGATAACTGGCGAAGATAAAGTTCCGTAGCAACGAATCGGTTGTAAGCGAAAATCATCAGAAATTTTCGTGACGATTTCGTGTAACGCTTTTGTGTAACGTTTTTCAAGTTATGTGCCAGAGTAAAGACATAAAATGTCAAAAACCACAGTCATGCAGCATTGCTATAAGAACGAATGTGTGAAGAAATATATTGGTTTTATGTAAAATATCTCCATTTCACTGGTTTTATATCAAATTTAGTCTCCTTTTTTTGCACCTCAGTTTTATAGATTTTCCTACACTGAACACGATGGTAAAGTCAGAATTGCCATATCGCATTCCGTTGTCAGATTAGAGCAGATGAAATTTCTGTAAGCATAGAACATGTTTTAGCTGCGTGTGAATAACATAAAAACTCGCTTTAGGGCTACTCAGCAGATCCGGGGCCTAGGCGGCGTCACGTTTAAGTCCTATGGAGACTACATGCCAAATCACAGCTTCATAGTGTGAGTAGCATAGAAATTAGGTTTAGGAACCACTCCAATGATCTGCGCCCTATGCAAGTGTAAGTCCTAAGGAGGCTAACATACCAAATTCAAGTCTTTACCACCACGGAAATTGGCGTCGGGTGGCACGGACGCTCGGCATTTGCCAGTTTTGTGAAAGCTAAAACATATTCCATGTTAACACCTTGAGCGCCACGGCAAAAAGTTTAAGTATTTTCATAAAAGAACGGTTTTTGATCCCGATAATCACGATATGTTTAATATTTCCGGTATATATTTCCGGTATATATTTCCGGTGTATATTATCAAAAATAATGTTTGTTATTATTGTAATTTCTCAGTCAAATGGTAATTATTACCAATATATTTAGCGAATTTTCGAAGAAAAGGAAGCTATTGTTCCCGGTCCAAAATTTTTAAAACTCGAAATTCCGCAAAATTTGTATACCAAAATCCGTTTCAGACCATCCTGAATTCACTGCCAAAAGACACAAAAAATCATATGTATATATTTATGTATTTATATATTTATGTATTTATGTATGTGTCATTCCAGACGATAACTCTCGATAGAATTGAGATAAAAAGTTCAAATTTGCACACAAAATCTGTCTTGGCAATCGACAGGCTAAGTTCGAAGATGGGCAGAATCGGGCCACTATAAGGGGGGTGTAGGGGAGTTTAAGGGGGGGAAAATTACCCATGAAGTCCAAATTTGAAACAGTCTGACATGTGACACCTCATTTTAAAGGTTTTTTCATGCTGAACACGATGGTGAAGTCAGAATTGCGATATCTCATTTCATTTCCAAACTGGAGCATTTTGAAGATGAAGAAACGTGGTTTTACTTGAGATGCTTTTCGCGGTTCATCTGCTCTAATCTGATACCGGAAAGAGATATCACAATTCTGACTTCATCATCGTGTTCAGTTTTGAAAAAGCTATATCCTAAGGGGGGTTTAGGGGAGTTATGGGGGGGGAGGAGGGGCATTACCTACCCATCAATTCCCAAAATGAAACAGTATGACAAGTGACATCTCAATTTAAAGGTTTTTTTAAATGCTGAACACGATGGTGGGTTTTTTGGAATTTTAGGTATGCGGTGGGGGGGGGGGGAATCACCCATAAAACATCACATTTTACATAAAAGCGGTTATTTTTTATCTTTTAATGTTTGTTTGTGTGTTATTTATTCCAAAAATCACATTTAGGAATTGCAGTCTTATAAAAATTAACAAGAATTTACTTACCTACTGCACAAATGATTATTTCTGTTTTGGTACTGAAAATGTATGTGTGAGTGTTTTTGGTAGCTTAAAATAGCGATCTAAAATTTAGGTGACACACAAGTTTTTTCAATGAGCCAACTCAAAAGTCTATTTTTCGACCAAATTTTACTAGACGCGATTAAAATTAATAGAAATTATCTGCAGTATAAAGATGAAATCAGACTTATATTGTAGTAATCTAATCAAGCGAATAAATTTTTGTGTGTCATAAGATTATCAGCAATCATTCAAATTTCGCAATCTATCATTCGATATTGCCGATATCGATATTTTGTGGCAATAATATCGCTGTATCGATATCGGCGTTGAATATCGTTATCGATATCAAATATCGAAAGATCCACGATATCGGAACCACCCTACAAATGTCTAGGGTGTTCAACAAACTGCAATCACAAGTAGTATCTATATTTAAACAAATTTATCTACTTCTACTTCTTTCACATACGTTTTTTGGCCGTGTGAAGAAACCAGGGGGATATATAGTGTCCATATCGCATTTCTCCAAGGATTTAGGATGTGTTGTCGACAATATGAGGTCACACATCATGGAAGAATCCCAGGACCTATCAGGAGAACTCCATTCATTCCCCTCCAAATTCCATCTATTCTTCCAAGACGAGTGACCTCAAAATGTCGAAAACCCGTCTTCCACTTCATCTTCGATTTTTACTTACTTTTTGTCGAAATGTGCTCGGACCAAGTCGGTTCCCAGTCACCTTGGGACCAGCCAAGGTCAACTCCTTGCAGAAATCGTAAGAATATGTGCTCCCGGCACAGGCATGGAGCTATTATAGCTTATAGTTTATAATAAACGGAAATACCAATGTTCTACGAATACCAATGAGCGTCACCGACATCAAACCAATATTTACCGCCCTGCCTCAGACTTTGCACGGATGCGGTATGGAGTACCGCTAGCGTCCACTAGTAGTTCACCAGGATTCGTGGCTTTGGTGTCCGATGTTTGTTGTATTTCTGCTGATATTCTAACTTTCTCTGAGGGGTATGTTTGTGGCGTGGTAAGGGGGGGGGGGGGGGTTGTCGAAATTACGTAAGGGTTTTTGTCGGACCGTCAGAAAAGGATCGAGGGCCACAGAGAAAAGGGTCACGCGCCTCAGGGGCGGAATCTGTTGGCGGCTCACGTCCCCGGGCGCGGACAAGGGCACGCAGGACACGTAGCCGCCTTCTAGTTGCCTCCAAATAACTCCTGAGACCTTCTCTCGGGTCCGGACACAGAGGAACCGAACATGGGGCGGAGGTCAGAGAAGTGAATTTCGCCAACACCGACCGACTCCTTGTACGGTTTTCCTAACACAATTTCCGACGAGTCTCCCTGAATAATTAACAGACTGGAATTTGTTCTCCTTGAAACCACGAAAAGAGTTTTTGGTTTAATGTTCTCTTTATTTAACCATTAGAATTGACCAAGATCAGTAGCGAATCTGGTGGGGGGGGGGGGGGGGAGTGGAAGGTAAACATCCCCTCATTGAGTTTCAGCGAATTTTCGAAGAAAAGGAAGCTATTGTTCCCGCTCCAAAATTTTTAAAATTAGAATTTCCTAAGCCTTTTATACACAAAATCCGTTTCAGACCATCTTAAATTCACTGCGAAACGTCACCCAAAATCGTATGTATATATACACATAGTAGTTTGCGGGTGAGGATGACCAACACTAGTCGTTGTTATCAGTTGTTTATTGCAACGTTTCAATCTTGGAACAAGATCCTAATCATGCATCCTACAAAACAGAAATATGGGAGAGTTATTATGGTTAAGTCACCAGTAACTGGTAACTGGTAATATGGGTAACTGGTAATATGGGAGAGTTATTATGGTTAAGTTATAACTGTTATAACTTAACCATAATAACTCTCCCATATTTCTGTTTTGTAGGATGCATGATTAGGATCTTACTTAGTATGAACTTACATGATAACTATCTGAATGGTACACATTTTATCGCATAAGGCACAGTAATGTTTGACAAGGAATGCAAGAGATGGATGTTGTTGGGATGAATATTATACAGTTAAGGTGGTGGAGGTTGGTTGGACAATAATATTTGTTATACTTGTGTTATTGAGAACGGAGGATGATTTGGAGTGTGAATGGGATGGTTCATTTTAAAAGTCTATGGTATTAGCCACAACAAATGGGCCACTCTAAGGGGGAGGTTTTGGGGGATTTAAAGGGGGGCATAATTACGGAAACATTTCACATAAAACCAGATATTTTTTTCGAAAATTCGCTCTTATAGCCATGCTGCATGATTGTCGCTTTTTCATCTTTTGATTCTGTTTTATCCGAAATGACTCAACTTGCGATTGAACCGATTATCAGAGTCGACTGTGCAAATTCGAACAGATTTTGATGCAAATCATTTTTAGGACCTCTTCGAACGTTGTACGTTCACACTGTGGGCTCGAAGGAAATAACGCAAAAAAACGAAAATTGTCCAAATGAGCGTGAATCAAACGGTGGTGCTTCAGGTCAATTTTCATATTCGGGAACTGGTGGTTGAAATATCACGTGGCTATGTGATATCGAGTTTAGTGTTTAGTGTATATTCATTGGTTGGGACTTGTTGAAAAATATTGCCGATGTATAAAGAAGTAAGTTATTATCACACCAGGTCAGAATAAAGTGAGAAAACTGAAAAGACCAGCACTCTCCTAGGAACCGATTCACCTCTTCCCTCAGAGATGACAGTCCGGTGATCTTCACGAACGGATACACAGTATTTCAGTTATGGGACGCACAAGGATATTGTATACAGAACAGTCAACTTGACAGAAATAAACCGTAGCGGAAAAATTTGCAGTTATCAAAAATCCAACAATCACGTCTCGTTCCAGTCATAAAGTGTTTTATCTTTGTGTTTTGTTATGTCTAACACCAGAAGCGTATAGAAAGTCACATTTTTGTGTAAACGTCAAATTTGAATGGATATCAATGAATCGATACGCCTTCATACATACACATACACACATTTACACACATTTTATATATACATTTTATATTCTTGATTTGGTACTTTTTTGAGGATACACAAACATTTTTCAACGAGTCCTTCAAGTGATTGCACAATTCAGCGAAACTCATTATCCATTATGCCTTCAAGTTCCCGTAAAACTAAACCGTCGTTTTGAGGTGGAATTTTTCATGGTATATGCGTGGTTAATTTCCGGAAGGTCACTCTTGAATTCAGTGAATGCCAATTGTACTCGTAACATTGGTTCGATCATATTTTTCAATGGGACATAAAAATGTTGATTTTCGTTGCGAACCGAGTCAAGTACTGGTAATCGGAGGATTACACTAGGCCACATGGATTTTTTCGCTCTCGCTCCCTTCAGAACAAACTGACTTTTTTCTCGTTCAACTCAACTTTCTCGACTCGCCGAAGAGTTTTTTAATATATTCCGAAAGGCTACAGCTTTCATTTCCTTCTGAATGCGCCGAAAGAAGTTGGGAGAAAAGTTAGTCGGGTAAGGTGGTAGGAGGAAGACTGTACCAAGCTTTTTAAATTAGCCCTCCCTTCTCCAGTCGGCTTCTTAAGTTTCAAGTTCTCGTAACCCCAATTTCTAGATTTATTTTCCCATTCACGATTATGTAGATATCTTTTTGAAAAAGTACATACAAATAATCATCTTCAAGTACGTTCATGAGTAGCCAGAGGTCCCATGTTACTCGTCAATGTATAATTGAAGGGAGCATCGTGGGCGTATAACATCAATCTTCCACACTCACAAGAAAACTACCCAAGACGTAGCGTTCCATGGGACAGGAAGAAAAAAAAGAAAAAGTGACAACGTTAAGGGGAGAAAATGCCAAAAGGAGACCGCCCGTTTCTAAAGCATGTTGAAGGAAAATGAGCTGGCTCGAAACGCCGAGGGGCCTGGAAGACTAATGATGATACGCCGAATCCATAACAGAAACAAATGCTATTGACACGAAACAAAGCCGGGACATGATGGATTATATAACGCCGGTGTTATTTGACAACTATCATGCAAAAGACAGACAAAAATGAGGAATTCAATTGAAACTGGATAAATAACCTTGTCAGACGTACCAGAACTGAATCTGAATCTCAGAATACTTTAAAATGTCTCAAATTCTTTGATCTCAAACTTACTCTGACTGCAATTCTTCGTACTCACCCTCGATCTATCGATCAGTTATTAGGCGTCTTTAATACCACTTTATTTCCAACCGAACTCTTCAAGGCCAATCCGACCCGAAATAAGTAATTCTTCGTCGAGCGAGTTGCTCATCCAAATCGGTTTGAAAAATTAAGAAAAAACGATTTTTCCCTTAATAATTTTTCATCTAAACACATTGCATGGTTGTACGCAACAAAATGTTTGAAAATCCGATGACTAGGAAATCGATCATAGGTGAATTGGCCGGCTTCCGTGTGAAATTAGGAGTCAAAGAAAATTGATTTCAGGACATAGGTATGATAACATTTATTGATAATTAAGAAAATTCTTACATTTCTATTTAGTGGAGACCCGAACCATAAGATGGGGCATCTCCTTCTTCTTGTTGGAGGCTTTCTTCAAGACCCATTGAAGATTACCAATAAACTGTTTAGGTCTTTTTTCTGAACCCCTCTGGGTTGCGTCATTCTAAAATGCGAAAAAGAAACGAGAAACAACTCAAAAACACGCTGAAAAATAAAATGGAAAACTACGAAAAATAGAAATGAACAAGGTTTTGATTTTATCTTATAGTTTATTTTATGATCAGATTAATGAATTATTGATATCAAGAACCTGAAAGGTTCGTTTCTAGAGCACTGCAAAACCAATTGAAACTCGAGAATCGAATGGACTCCACTATCCCACGTTCGATAGGCGCAAGGCACAACTTTCAAATCTCTCTCCTGAAAAATTCACATTTTCTTCACAAATGACCCATTAACCCGGAAACTATACATTCGATTTCATTGAAATTTTTAGCGTGTGTTGCTTTCTACTCTACTCTTCGATAAAGTGGAGTAGATTTTTTTTCTAATAAGCTGACGTTGAGAAAAAATATTTCAAGTAGAACTTTTATTGACTTGCGAGATTTTGAAAAAAAAACTCTGCAAATTCTTGTCACTAGTGAAAATTATTATAATTTATTGTTAGGTATTAATCATTTGTATTTATTATTAATAATAATTATTATTAATTATGATTAATTAATACGATATAATTCTGGGGTTTTTAATACTACGTCGGTAATAATTTTTCTATAAAAGAAGTACCTACCAACAAACATTCGAAATCTTTGAGCCGTCATTGTGAACGAACGGCTGGTCGTACAAAGCTGCGGATGGTCTTAAAAAATTCTACGGAACAAACTCTATCTAAATATGAAATAAAAAACATACCGTTCTATATGAATTTCTCGAGATATGAAATTTTCAAAATTTCAAAATTCGTTTTGAACTCCTTCCCCTTGACCTAGGGTTATGAAAAGTTTCGAGGACCATTGTGGGGTTGGTCGAAACCCATAAAAAAAAATTTCGTAATTTTAACTCAACGCTAACTGGGCAAAGTGGCGCGGACGGCGTACGGCGTACGGCGGACGGACGGATTTTTGGTTTATTATCTTCGATAATGAACCATTGGAATCGCCCAAAGAAAATTTTTTTTTAACCCCCCCTCAAAATTTGTTGGTTTACGTTTCAAGATACGTAGATTCAGAAAATCGAATAAAAAAAAATCCGTCCGTCCGCCGTACGCCGTCCGCGCCACTTTGCCCAGTTAGCGTTGAGTTAAAATTACGAAATTTTTTTAATGGGTTTCGACCAACCCCACAATGGTCCTCGAAACTTTTCAGAACCCTAGGTCAAGGGGAAGGGGTTCAAAACAAATTTTGAAAATTTGAAAATCTCATATCTCGAAAAATTCATATAGAACGGTATGTTTTTTATTTCATATTTAGATAGAGTTTGTTCCGTAGAATTTTTTAAGACCATCCGCAGCTTTGTAGGACCAGCCGTTCGTTCACAATGACGGCTCAAAGATTGTGCCTCACAACACGATCGTGACTCAAACTGTTGAAATACAGGTCTATTTTCATACTAACGAGCTCTTTGGAACATCATATGGCTAAAGTGATGTCGAGTTTGTTGTTCTGAGGTGCGTTTCGTGCTACTGAAATGAAGGTAATTTCGAATGTTTGTTGGTAGGTACTTCTTTTATAGAAAAATTATTACCGACGTAGTATTAAAAACCCCAGAATTATATCGTATTAATTAATCATAATTAATAATAATTATTATTATTAATAAATACGAATTATTAATACCTATCAATAAATTATAATAATTTTCACTAGGTACCTACTTGATAAAATTGTTAATAATTAGTGATAATTGATAATAATAATTAATCTAACATTTAGGATCTTGACATTTAGACCTAGTGATCTAGACAGAAGGGTGATCTGCACAAGGAAGATAATAAACCGTTGTGTCAAGAATTTGCAGAATTTTGGTTTATTATCTTCGATAATGAACCATTGGAATCGCCCAAAGAAAAAAAAATTTTAACCCCCCCTCAAAATTTGTTGGTTTACGTTTCAAGACACGTAGATTCAGAAAATCGAATAAAAAAAAATGCTGGGACCTTACCTGTGGACAGCAATGTTTGATAGCATCCTCGCCAAGCTGACAAACGAAGGCCACCGACCCTACGCATACGTAGACGACCTGGCTGTCCTCCTTGCGCGCCATACCAAAGCCGGCATTGAACAGGACGGAGCACGCGTAGTGGCGTCAGTCGAGGAGTGGTGCCAAAGATCCAAGCTGGTAAGGTAAGGTAAGGTCCGTACGCCGTCCGCGCCACTTTGCCCAGTTAGCGTTGAGCTAAAATTACGAAATTCGGTTTCTGGGTTCGGACCAGCCCCACAATGGTCCTCGAAACTTTTCATAACCCTAGGTCAAGGGGAAGGGGTTCAAAACGAAATTTAAAATTTCGACAATGTCATATCTCAAAATATTTAACTGAACCGTGTAATATTCAGTTCACTTTTGAATGACCTGAAAAATTACGAATCTTTTAAGACCAATTGGATTTTTGTGCGACCAGCCGTTCGTTCACAGTGAGCGCGCAAAGGTTTAGGAAAAACACTAAACTTTCGCGTCGAAAACGGCCGTTATGTGACCCAACCCTCAGACGCCCAGAATAAAACTACCTTTTGTCATCTTCCCGGTAAACTACAGTCTAGAAATTTTAACCGTGAGTCGGGGATAGACTACATTGCAATATTTACTCGGTTTCTCATCTGTAAAATTGTTTAAATAATACCTTTTTGTAATAATACAAATTAAATTTTGATGATGAGCTATTGACTTGAAATTTTAAAAATAGGTCAGAACTGGATCACAATGCAATATTCACTCGGTTTCTTGTCTGTAAAATTGTTTAAATAATACCTATTGGTTTAAACAAATTAAATTTTGATGATGAGTTAGATACTTGAAATTTTAAATATAGGTCAGAAATGGATGACATTTCAATATTCACTCGATTTGTATGACATGGTATGAGTATGGTATGGTATATTATTGTATGTATGATTTGGTATAATACAGTATGGTATGATAGGAAAGAAATTCGTATGGTATGGTATGAGTACGGTGAGAATATGGTATGGTGCCGATTTGCAATACAGTCTGGTATAGACAGAAGGGTGATCTGCACAAGGAAGATAATAAACTGTTGTGTCAAGAATTTGCAGAGTTTTTTTATTCGATTTTCTGAATCTACGTATCTTGAAACGTAAACCAACAAATTTTGAGGGGGGGTTAAATTTTTTTTTCTTTGGGCGATTCCAATGGTTCATTATCGAAGATAATAAACCAAAAGGTTTTCCCTTCAAAGATCCATGATGTTACACTCAAATTTACATACTATATAGAGGTGTAATAACCTCAAATTTTCAAAACTTTAGCATTAGTACAGTCTGGGGAAACGGGTCATGTGCCCAAAAATCCGTTTGCCAGAAAGGCATCGAAGGTATTAAAACTGGGTTGATGCATAAAAACCTATAAGAATCGTATTATACTTATCAAATTTCCAGCATAAAAACTTGAGCGATTTGTGTGATATTGCAAAAAACCTTAAAAGTACGCTTGGGTGGAAACAGATATAGCGGCTCCCCTTAATTTTTTTTCTCAGCATGTAAAAATTATTTTTATTGCTCCAATTAGATCATTACAGTTGGATCTATGCCTCTTTCTTGGACTCAACAGTCGTCCCTTGGGTTACCAATTGATCCCAATGAGTAATTTTGTATTTTCACCCTACCTACCTTTCTATTTTACAACATATTTTCGTCATCTTCCGTTGTACTCGGTCTCTCGTGCACGGGGTTATTGTTGTTTCTTACGATCGAGGGTGCGGATTCCCCAAATTCGCCCTGACCTGCTGAATAATGAATGTGTGAGATAAAAGGGTTACGCAACGCAATAACGTAACATACACCCAAACAACACAGACGAACGTCCATATCGCAGATGGGCCGCCTGTTATCAATTTAAAAGGCTCCGTTCGAGCGGCGAGGGAGGTTTTCTAACCCCTTTTCTCTCACCGCCCTCGTATAAAGAAGGTGAAAGTAAAGTAACCCTCGGGGTGTTTCTCTCCCCAAACACGTGGAGCGCTGATAGCATGTTGAGGACTCATCTTTCATTTTCTCCCGCGATAACATCAGGCGGAGGGTACACAAATCATTTTCATGAAAATTGCAAGAGGGATGAAGATGAGGGCGAAAGCACTAACAGAATCAAAGTTAATTCAACTCAACATCCAACCCGAATTGAATAAATTTCACTTCATTCATTAGTGTAGAATTACCCCAAGGTTCACTCTTAATTACTCATTAAAACCGAATTGCCAATTACAACTGTCTGCACCATAATTAATTTGCCCCTTTTGTTGATATTCTGGTGGATTCAAACCCTGTCTGAACATCAATTTGTGACTCCATTTCAATTTAACAGTCGCACCTGTTTTTGAATTAAGAACTTCAGGACTTGTAACATATAGAAAACTTGCCGTTATACGTTTGAAAATATTTTTGGTTCACTATTTTGAATAAGGGATAAAAATGGACTCGGACACATTTTTTTCGACTTTCTTTCGCATTGTGTCGATTCTCGTTTCGATATTATTATTAACTCAGAATATAGCATTCTGACAAAAGCTAGAATTCAGAATTTAGTTGAATGAAGGGACCACTGCCAAGCTAGTTACCGACTAGGTACCCTCTTACTCGAAGAAGACCGCAACTTAAACGATCAAACCTTTATTTCCCTCATTCATTCAATTGCAGCTATCGGCATTGGTCATAGTTGTATTTTGAAATAACTTGAATTTGCAGACCTTAAAATGTTTGTAATCTGGAAGGAAAATCAGTGTAAAACTGAAGTTTTCATTACATCGAGTAGGATTGAGTTGTTTTTTTTTTTTTTTTCTTCACATAATCAAGGTGCTAAAACAAGTCCAATTGATAATGTGGGTGGGTATAACATGTGATATAATGAATCCAAATGACTTCGAAACGACAGTTTTCGGCAGGTTTCCCCAATGAATGGCTCCTTCCATCTTTCAACCATCACGCGCCTCTGGCACGCCCGTTCATCTCTTAATAAGACCGTTTATGAATTATGGATTCCTCCAAGTTGGGCCTCCGATGAGTAGGAATTTTTATTAAAACCACGCTTGAATAGGCGAATCGATTTTATCGGAATATTTTTTTTTTTTCTTCTCCTCTTCCGTTTTTATTATTTGAAGAGCCTATTGTCACCTCCGTCCTTCGGAGGCGCTGAGAATTCGAGTATGAAATTCGTCTTCGAAACCGTAATGAATCTTATTCTCGAGATTTCAATATTAAGTCATTATCAAACCGTTTTCAGGTTCCTTAGAAGACCTTTCACGCCGAATAATATCAATGCAATAAACCATGTTGGACTTGGACTCTCTCACAAACCACCATAAAGTGATTGAATACAGATTCTTGTGTCTGTACAGAATACAGAGTGTCTTGAAATCCCTGTGTCCACTTTCTCAGTTGTGACCTCAAAGATGATTTGGATTTGGATGATTTGGGCATCCGAGCGGACAGCACCTACAGGTTATGTGGGAACCTTACTAAAACCTCAACTACTTTTCCACCGTTGGAAGAACCTGTTTAGCACAATACTTTGGGCTGAGTTTTCCGAAGGCCTCTTCACTATTCTTGCTTTGTCGGTACACGACCTACGCTGCTCACTTTGCAACATATTGGCAACCATAACCTCTGATGTTCTGTACAAAAATTAAAAAAAATACAGAATGTGTAAAAACAAAAAACAAAATTAAATAAAGAAAAAAAATTGATTGAGTGTCAACTTACCAAACAATTTACTTTATTCCGGATATTTTTTCTTGGCCTCGTGCAAAAAAAGCAGTTTTGCAGCCATATCTCCAGAGAGGCGATTTCTAAGAGGGTTCGAAATTAAATCCGCTTGAGGAAAAAAACCCAAGGCAATAGCAGGTATGTAGGTTAGATACTAAATCATGGAGCTTATCTATCCTTCATTCAAATCCCGAATGCAGAGGCGTTTTGTTGCATTTTTCCGAGTGGAGCGTTCAGATATAGATGGAGTTCATCAAGGATTGACGCGTGCGAAATTCGTTTATTCATCTGCTACTTTTCGATATCGGAGTTTCATTCCTACGAAACCCAGTGTGAAAACCGAATGTGGCGTACCGTGCATTTTAGGAGAATAATCACATTTGGGATCAAATTATGTAACTTTCGTGGAGCTGCCACAAATTCGCCGTAGTTAATGTCGGATTTGGTTTTCTCATCCAACGAAATTACTTGGCCGAAACATTTTAGTGGATCTTGATGAATATTTCGGTTTATACCAATTACTTCACAAATTCTAAAGGTAAACCTCATACATTTAGATGTGAGCATTTGACGGGTGATGGAGCTCAATTCTACGACCGGTTCCATTCATTTGACTGCCTTCGAAGTAGAATGGAAACAACCGAATTCATGTCGCGAGGGGAACCGAGCGAAAAGGGGGACAAGTGAAGCGGTTGAACAAAGCTGCGGATTACGGTTAGAAGAAGGCGGGAAAGCGGGCGAACGGTTAAAACGAAGGAGTAAACTGGCGTAACAAGATAATCCCTGCGCGTAAACTCCGGCACTTCAGGCAGTCGGGCAACCTCCCGTTTCTGAACGAAGATCTGTACGGTTAAACTCATGTAAATGTTTGCCGCCGGTTTGCGATGCTCAGATTAGCCTCTTGATGGGATGTAGTCGCATCGAATTTCAACCTTCGTTTCCCCTCTCTCCACGAGGTACCAATCTCTTCGAGGAGGGTTAAGAGATAAATCTGGTTACCGGGGATAGCGTGGAGATTTGATGGAAAGATGGTTTCGCCCCTTCGAGCGAATGGTTTCTCGGATTGTTCCGTATCGATGGTTTACTAAAATCGGCGTTGTTCGAACCACTCGATATTGTATGGTTGTTAGAAATTGACCAACTTCAAGCTGCAAAAGAATAAAGTCGTGAGGACAAATAAAAAATCTGTAGAAAGTGACGGTTGAACGTTGTGGAAAATTCTAAAACTTGGTGACTAGTCAAAAAGACAAGCGAATTGTATAACGATGTGAAGATAATATCTTCATATTAATATTATAAAATAATATTAAAATATTATTTTAATTGTGAATATCGTATACTAAACAGTGATGAGTTGCGAACTAATCAATTAAATGGGTTTTCAATGAAACATACGTCACAGATATACAAAACTCTGTTTTCTGGTATTACATACTCGATGCTTCACCACTGCAACCTGATTTTACAGTTTTTGATCAACGCTTTCGGACGAAACTTCGCATTTTGTATTATTTGATCTTGCAAGTTCTAGGCAACTTATTCGGTTCTTGTGGGGAACCCCTCAATTATATTACTGCAAGTGAGTTGTGGTGTTGATGAACTGTATAGTGCATGAGGCCTCAGTGACTCTCGAATATAGAGTTTGGGAATGAAGATGGTGTAAGTTTACGGTACAGACAGTTCCGATTGGCTGACATGGCTGACATCTTCATCAGCCCCGATACGTTTGCCGTCTGTCAGTGTCGAAAAATATGATTCCTGCGTCGGTACCTTCCAATCTTTCAGGGAACAGGAAGGAGGAGGCCCCGTCAAAATTTTGACACTCGCTCATTTCTCTGCTCGTATAAGGCAGTTGAAACTTGGCGTTTCGAGCCTCGAAAACAAATTCGCCGGAGCATTAATCACCTCTCGATTTCTTGTGTGACGTTCTCGACTCCATTAGGCTCCCGCGGAGCAATTACGTGTATCCCGCCCAATCATCTCTTCCCTCTCTCGCCTACTGTACGTTCTACCTCCGCGTATAACTTCCTCTCTCTCATCCCTCGTCTTGTGCACTTCGTGCCATCTTCCAGCAGTCAGCCTCAAGCTTTCACGCTCATAATAAATTAGCCGCCTAATGGATTACATACACTTCATCGACTTGTAATTATTCGGAAACCCCTTTCGGAGGGAAGCGCTCGCTTTGGGTGTCGGAAACACAAACGTGGATCGCGAACTTGACGCGATGATCAACTTCACAGACGACTCTGATAACCGTTCCAGAGGGAATATCATCCAAATTACACCTCTCGTACCCTCTATATGTTATCAACGTAAACTCAGTATCATTTGCTTCATTACTCATTCACTCCTTCATCTCAACTTTCACTGGGTTACTCAGTGAAACAGAAGTTCAAGCAATGACAGTTTGCTTCAAAGGGCCGAACAATGTCTGTCTCCAATTCCCGAAAATATTTCCCCTCTCCATTCACACTGGGACCCAACAACACTTATCCTATAGCAGTTACATTAATATTATGATACGAGACCTCGTATATCAAGTCCCACGTCCTCATCAAAGACGAATTGTGGAAATTTCCAAACAGGATTGTCTGCAGTAATTCACATTTGATCACAGAACGGTGTCGTAAACCCAAAACACTAGTTTTTGAAATCATTTACGATTGAAATTCAAGACCACAGCCTCTAGGCCCGTGAGAGTATGTAAAATTCTACTATTTTGAAGATTCTTGCTATAATTTTGAAGATACCTAGTTCGAGGCCGATTAAATACAATTTCATTTATGGTTTGTACTGTCTTGAAAGGTTTGAAGATTCCTGCGGTCGAAAATAGCGAAATACAAACATGGAGGAACATAATATGTTACATGAAAAAAAATTGAAAAAAAAAAAGATTCATATGAACATATTATGTTCATATGAATCTTTTTTTTTTTTTTTTTTTTTTAAATAACTTTATTGCAATTTTCTAATTACATTACAGTTTCGTTGATGCGAACAATTGAGGGGTTACCCTGTAGTGTCACTCGTTACGAGGGTACTATCCATTGATAGTCCCGTGAGTAATTCATAATTCATGTTCTTAACGTACACTGATAATTATTATCAGTGTATTCAACACCTAATGCTCAAAACACTAATAAAAACCATGTTCAAAATTCCTTTGTTACATGAAGTCCCAATTTAAAATGTCCAAGATAATTTTGTCCTTTAAAACTGCTATTTATCTTCATTTGGTACAAAATTTATACAATATTGAAGTTAAGGGTGAAAACTGATATTTTACTTGCTGTGGACATAACTCTCGTGTGGTTCTGCCGTTGTAATGCTAAACGAATTATGATGTGATCGGAAGTTGATGACCGTACGAATCGCTCAATTCTCAATTAATGGCACCACCCACACGAACAGCGAGCGTCAGGGAAATGGGACAGACCACAGGACAGAAACAGAACGGTGATGGTCAGCGTAAGTTAAGCTGACACTAGGATTCATTTGTTTGACCGGTACCTAACGGACTCTCGGTAATTACACAATGAAATTACGACGACAATCCCAAGAATGAGAGGTGGAGGGGCATTAGAGTAGGTACGGCCGCGTTGGGTTGTGAGTGGGAGTGACAAGTCGCTATTGATTGTTTGGGTTATGATAACCTGGTCTCGAGCACGCACAGTGATTGATGATTTTGGAGGTCGGGCCTCGTGGGGTCCCTCGCCTGCGCTCGGAAGTAGAAATGGATCGCGTCGGAGTTACAGAGCGCTCCTGAGGCAATTCAAGCTCCGAACTAACTCGCATAATGTTGATTGAACAACTGAAGATTATCATTTTATAAAATAGGATGGAATAAAATTCTTATTTAGAGTACACTTACATATACAAGAGTGCTTACGAGGGAATACAACGTAAATAACGTCTCCTTATTCATATCGCACGCTCCTCAACATTAGGCAATCATGTAAATCATGAATTTGCGAAAGTAACAGTGATAATTTTGAATACTGAAAAAGTAAAAGTATTTATTAACGTGATTAATAAAACAAATTGATTGATGGATAAAACCAATCAAGGGTTATAAGAGGTTTCGATTTGATAGCAAAATGAAATTAATGAAAATACTACGTTGAAATGCAAAGGATTGCAAACTGTAAACTCTGCAAATTCTTGACACAACGGTTTGTTATCTTCTTTGTACATATCACCTTTCTGTGTAGATCACACTGATCTGCATACAATATCCAGAATTTGAAGAATAGGCCAGCAAATTTGCTATGGTTTGAATAGGCGTCACTAGCTCAGGCATGGTCAATAAATAATAATTATTTATAAATTTATAAATTATTTATTATTTATAATTATTATTTACGAGTATATACCTACTTGAATGATGAGTGAAACCCTTTATTTTCCGGGCAGATGTAGGTGGTTGATGAGGGGGAGGCGTGAGTTGTCCCTCAATTCTGTCGCCCTCTCTCCCCCCTCTCCACCCCTCGCAACAAATACTTAAATTTAAATTGTGGGTGAATATGAATGGAGGTGGGTGAGAAGGAGGAAAGCGGGGCAGATGAGGGGGGAGGCGCGTGTTGTCCCGTAATTCTTACGCTCTCCCTCCCCCTCTCCACTCCCCCGCCACAACTACTGTAATCATTACACCCTCACTCCACTCCCACGCAAAAACTACTGTAATCGTTACATCCCCACCCACACGTAGGTACATAAAATTACATTGTGGGTGGGTGTACAGATGGCGTTGAAAGAAAACTCCCCGACTCCCCGTCCTTTTCGCCGCTCCCACTGCAGTTCCACGAATATTACGAATCCAACGTAATCTTGAAGATTTTCCAAAAAGCGCTACAGCCCGGTTTTACCATAAAAGTCGTTAGAAGTATGTAAAAAGTCTTGACACAACAGCTTATCATCTTCTTCGTACAGATCAAATAGACCTTCTGTCTACATTACTGAATGATAGATGAATTATTATTATGAATTATCATTAATTATTATCAAGTAGTGTAAATTATTGATATTTATTGTTGGTTATTAATAATTTTTATGCTTCATTATTAATAATTATTATTAAATACTATTTATTAACTCGATATTTTAAAACCATTGCTGTTTGAATCAGCTGAACCAGTTTGAAAATTGACCCGACAGGCTGCTTTACGATTCACTCTCATGTTGACGATTTCCGATCTGCTCCAACTTTGAGCACTCATTGTGAACGAACAGCTGGTCCTGCAACGCTGTGGATGGTCTTGAAGAATTCTAAAGAATAAACTCTATCTAAATATGAAATAAATAATACACCGTTTCATCTGAATTTTTCGAGTTTTGAAATTTTTATTATGAAAAGTTTCGAGGACCATTGTGGGGTTCGTCGGAACCCGTAACCAAAATTTCGAAATTTTAGCTCAACGCTAACTGGGCAAAGTGCCAAGGCGGACGGCGGACGGACGGATTTTTTTTTTTTTTTTTTTATATACGATTTTCTGAATATACGTATCTTGAAACGTAAACCAACAAATTTTGACATGGGGTTTAAAAATGTTTCTCTTTGGGCGATTCCAATGGTTCATTATCGAAGATAATAAACAAAAAATTATTGGTGTATGTGAGATTTGTCCTCCTTCGTCATTTCTAACCCAACACACCCAAACTACTTATTTATTTCTAGCAATCCCAACCAATTTTCAATTTTTTGTAGATGAATAGACGTCTATTTGACCGACCAAAAGTAACCACTACTAGACATGTTTACTTCCACCCATACATGCCTATTAGACGTCTATGTAGTCGTATTTTAGAGCAGTAATTGTATTATTATGTGTTTTGTGTTTTCTATTGTAAGTCAAGTCGACCATGTTGGGGTATAGGTACATTCTTCTTTCTTTTCTTTTTTGTTTTTTGTTTTTCCTTGTAATTGGGATCTTGGATCCCGTTCTCATTAAATAAATAAATCTAGGCAGAAGGGTGTGATCTATTTAGGCGATACCTAGTAAACCGTTGTGGAAGAATTCGTAGAGTTTTTTATTCGATTTTCTGAATCTAAGTAGCTTGAAACGTAAACCCTCAAATTTTGAGGGGGAGTAAATTTATTTGTTTTCATTAGCGATTCCAATGGTTAAATCTCCGACAAAATATAAATAAAGACGGAAATAAAGGTATAGACGTTATAAAAAATGATTATGTACTTGTATATGAATATTTACTTGAAACTGTACTGTATAAGAATATTGATCCCCCCTCCCCTACAAGACATCAGTTTTGTTAATATGTATATTGTGGGAAATCTACTATATCTCTGATTGATTTCTGATGATCGCCATTCTGAAAACATCAACCTTAACTGACTTTCCTCGCTAGAAGGAGCTGTCCTCGGTTTTACAACGATCACTATGTAGAAACTTCAGTTTGGAGAAACTTGTTAGCGCGAGGCGGGTTTATGTTAACCCTCAACACATCCAAGTTGCGCGGACGAGTTCCTCCCCTTCGCGAAACTATCTCGGTCGGGGCCAACAACCGCGAGCCAATCGAGCCAACCATAGCGTAGTGCTAAATACGGTGATAGGCCCCACCGCTAAACCCCAAAATACCTTCTGTCCCCCGGTTACCCTAATCCCCCGACGACGTGATGTCATTGATCAATTTCCTATTATACCACAGAATCGAGCATAATTAATTATTAAGGACGGAGTTGGAAACGGGGGGGGGGGGGGGTCGAACAACGAGCCAACCGGTACAATCAATAAATGTTTGATTCAAAAGAATCCTTATTATACATAGTGTCTCAGACATCTACGTCTACCTCCCTTCCCTCTTAATCAATTTGTTGATTTATTATTTTCAATAATAAAGCATTGAAATCGAAGAAAATACAACATGCATTTCAACATTTGAGAGTGTACATTTCAAGATAAGTGAAATCAGAAAATCGAACAATAAAACTCTGTTAATTTCCCTCCCTCTATCTAGATCATTGTTCTGTACACAATACCCATGCAAGTTCTATAACGGTAGGTACTAAACAAGTGGAGTAATGAGCTAAAATTAGTTGAAATCCCCTGATCCCTGATTTTCTGCCTACCGATTGTCTCAATGCTGGTTTCCCAGCTGTTCTTCAGTATTTCATCGACCTTCAGTCATTTTCACGAATTTCTTGGGATAAGGAAGCTATTGTTTCGGTCCAAAATTCTTAAAACCGCAAACTCCTAAAACATTCAATACCAAAATCCGTTTTTGATCATCCTGAATCCACATTGCAGACGATAACTCTCGATAGAATGGAGATAAAAAGTTCAAATTTGCACCAAAAATTGGTCTTCGCAATCGAAAGGGTAAGTTCGTAGATGGGCAGATTTGGGCCACTCTAAGGGGAGTTGGAGGAGTATTAGGAGGAAAAAATTCCATTAAATTCCGAAAATGGAACCGTCTGACAAGTGAAACCTCATTTTAAAAGTCTTTTTTTATGCTGAAGTCAGAGTTGCGACATCTTATCCCATCTCAAACTGGAGCACTTTGCAGATGAATAAACGTGGTTGTTACTTGAGATTTTCTTTACGATCCAACTGCTCTGATAACGGAATGATGTATCGTAATTCTGAATTCACCATCGTGTTCAGCGTAAAATAACCTTTAAACGAGGTGTCACTTGTGAGACTGTTCCATTTCGAGAAATTATGGGTATTTTTTTACTTATTGGTACGAATACGTACCGCTCCGAAAATTCACTCATACGATCATGCTGCATGACTGACTTTTTTGAAACTTTTCATCTATGAACGTCGATCGAGGAAATCAACGTAGTTCTGGCACGTTCTCAATTTTGCATCACCACATCATAGTTCTTAAACGCAATGAATTCGCTGGATGTTGCAAATGCTTTTAGCAGACTTCCCTGTCGTACAATTGGACTCACTCTTATTTATATCCGTGTAACTTTACTCCATGAAAAGTGTCCACTTTACTCTATGAATCAATCACAATTACTAAAATAATATTGATCAGCGATGTATAACTTTTATCTGTTGAAGTCGCAGTACATAGGATTATTTTATCTTCGATTGGTTCAGTTCCCCTTGGAAATATAATCTGAAGGGCCTATTTGCCCTGTTGCTGACGAGAGTTTTTTGTAATTTTTTTGTGACGATCTACCAATATTGTTAGGAATACCACCGTTGGGCTCGGGAATTATCCCGATCGAGCTGGAACAAACATTGATACGACTAAATGGTCCCGAAGATAAGCCCTTATCTGGGGGTTTCGGAGTCGCGAGAGAGGCGGCGTACTTACGAGAAAATGGGGAAACGTGACCGCTCACAGTATGAAGCTTTACGCGTTTAACCAGGGAAAGAGCGAAATGAGCCCTCAAGTTGTTTACAGACGGTCGTAAAAGCTTAAGAAATCACCTGTAAACATTGATTATACCGAAAATCTTTCCAAGGCGCGAAAGTGCCCCCGTGATCCTGTAAGTAGATGGATTCATTACTCCGTTATGGGGAAATCTCCGGTACCGAAATCCGGGCACCAGTAACAAGCCGGGTATGCCTTTATGAATATTTTCCCCACTTAGTGCTAAATTTATGCGCTTTCTACTCTCCCCCGTTCCCATCACGTCTAACCCCTTTATTCAAATCAATAACTCCCCGGGAGTGGGGTTGGAGTAGCGTATGGGCTATATCGGGAAATTGAAACTCTCCTACCCTATCCCTTCTCTGTCGGGTTATTTGTTTACCTTGATAACCTACCGTGAGGGTTTTCCGCGTTATAATCCGCTCATCCACATAGCACTTTCCATTGTTCCGCTTCTCATTTTCTGCAAAGTGAACGGCCCCTGCGTTTGTAACGAGTAGGTACCACATGTCATTCATTTCGTAACGTAAATACTACCTATCATCCACAATGTGGATTCCACATACTGTCGTTGAAAAAGGTTTCTCGGTATGTTCAAATAAAAAACGATTTTATTGAAAAATCCTTCAATAGGTATGCGCTAAATACGAAATAAGGTTCTGGTGACTCAAACATTGTTGGTAACAAACAATAACTAGCAGACGTGAAATGGAAATGAAATGAAAACCCAAAGTGCGAATCTCCTCCTGGCCTCTTACCGACAGTTTGACTTTTTCAACACCTCCCTTTCAAATCTTAAATCTATAATTTAAAAACACTCACTTCGTACTTAACAGTTGAATAGGATCAATCATCTGTTTAACAGTTTGTTATATGGTACTGATAAACCGGCCTTCATCTGTAAAGATCCTGCTTATAAATTTAATTACAGTTGAGAAGATCATAAAATTTATGATCAATTTATTTAATTTATTTATTTAATTTATTTAATATCAACGTAGTAAAAAACGGAGGTTTAGAATGAGAGTGTCTATTTCCACGAAAACAATGAGTACAATCGATTTCGACGATTAGGTCATCATCAGGTGCTGGTCTTAACACTAGAGACAAATTATAGTAAATTTGACGTGCAGAACTTTTACAACGTGATTGCGGAACGGGGATAACAGCTCGCGTGGTGAGGCGGAACGAATAAGCTCCACTAGGCAAAAGACCACCACTGAAATTGCCAGGATGCTTAAACGTGAAACATAAGGGCTGACTTTGCATGTAACTATCTAATAGAGAAGACCCCGGCAAATTAGTTGTGGGGAATCTTCTTGGTTCTTTTTGACATTTTATGTCTTTACTATGGCACATAAATGAAAAACTCTGCTAATTCTTGACACAACGGTTTATTATCTTTATTGTGCAGATCACCCTTCTGTCTATACCAGACTGTGTTGCAAATCGGCACCATACCATATTCTCACCGTACTCATACCATACCATACGAATTTCTTTTCTATCATATTGTACTAAATCATACATACAATAATATACCATACCATACCTATACCATGTCATACAAACCGAGTGAATATTGAAATGTCACCCATGTCTGACCTATATTTAAAATTTCAAGTCTGTAGCTCATCATCAAAATTTAATTTGTTTAAACAAATAGGTATTATTTAAACAGTTTTACAGACAAGAAACTGAGTGAATATTGCATTGTGATCCAGTTCTGACCTATTTTTAAAATTTCAAGTCAGTACCTCATCATCAAAATTTAATTTGTATTATTACAAGAAGGAATTATTTAAACAATTTTACAGATGACAAACTGAGTGAATATTGCAATGTGGTCTATCCCCGACTCACGGTTAAAATTTCTAGACTGTAGTTTACCGGGAAGATGAAAAAAGGTAGTTTTATTCTGGGTGTCTGGAGGTTCACCCACCTAACGGGCGTTTTCGACGCGAAGTTTAGTGTTTTTCCTAAATCTTTGCGCACTCACTGTGAACGAACGGCTGGTCGCACAAAAATCCAATTGGTCTTAAATGATTGGTAATTTTTCAGGTCATTCAAAAGTGAACTAAAAATTACACGGTTCAGTTGAATATTTTGAGATATGACATCGTCGAAATTTTAAATTTCGTTTTGAATCCCTTCCCCTTGACCTAGGGTTATGAAAAGTTTCGAGGATCATTGTGGGGCTGGTCCAAACCCAGAAACCGAATTTCGTAATTTTAGCTCATGATCGGCCGTTCGTTCACAGTGAGCGCGCAAAGGTTTAGGAAAAACACTAAACTTTCGCGTCGAAAACGGCTGTCATGTGGGTCAACCGCCAGACGCCCAGAATAAAACTACGTTTTTCATCTTCCCGGTAAACTACAGTCTAGAAATTTTAACCGTGAGTCGGGGATAGACCACATTGCAATATTCACTCGGTTTCTCATCTGTAAAATTGTTTAAATAATACCTTTTTGTAATAATACAAATTAAATTTTGATGATGAGCTGTTGACTTGAAATTTTAAAAATAGTTCAGAACTGAATCACAATGCAATATTCACTCGTTTTCTTGTCTGTAAAATTGTTTAAATAATACCTATTCGTTTAAACAAATTAAATTTTGATGATGAGCTAGATACTTGAAATTTTAAATATAGGTCAGAAATGGATGACATTTCAATATTCACTCGGTTTGTATGACATGCTATGAGTATGGTATGGTATATTATTGTATGTATGATTTGGTATAGTACAGTATGGTATGATAGGAAAGAAATTCGTATGGTATGGTATGAGTACGGTGAGAATATGGTATGGTGCCGATTTGCAACACAGTCTGGTATAGACAGAAGGGTGATCTGCACAAGGAAGATAATAAACCGTTGTGTCAAGAATTTGCAGAGTTTTTTTATTCGATTTTCTGAATCTACTTATCTTGAAACGTAAACCAACAAATTTTTAGGGGGGGTTAAAATTTTTTTTTCTTTGGGCGATTCCAATGGTTCATTATCGAAGATAACCAAATAAAGATATTAACCTAATATGTAAACCAAAATCGTCACGCGGAGAGCGTTACGCGGAGTTTCTGATGATTTTCGCTTACAACCAATTCGTTGCTACGGAACTTTATCTTCGCCAGTTATCATCGTACAAAAATCGTTCACCACTCGTTGGATAGCTCTCGATTTACCTAACCATATTACGTTAACCACTGCGGAGTGCGTGGCCGACAAGCTGCGGTATGAGCGTGATTGTTTAAATAATTTTTTACACACAGGTGATCATTCTCAATAATAATTATTTATATTGTCAAGACGAATGAAAGCTTCATAATTTATGATGAACCTTTCAATTAAGTATAACAACTACGCTACTGGGGTAGGTGATGTAGTATTGTTCGAAGGCCCTTGAATCCCTTCTTTAAAGACATAAAATGTCCCAATGTGTTGCAGACTCGTATGCAAGCATTTTAATTTTAATGTGCCAAAGCAAAGCCATAAAATGTCAAAATCGGAAAAACGAGAAATTTAACTACGATTTTTAGAATAGTCTTTTATGCCGTTATGAGAGTGTGCAATATTGATGGGAACGTGCCTCCCCATATCAATATGCCGAAACTCAGTAAACTCTGAATCAAGGCTTTGTATACGATTGAATCTCTGTGCACTATTTCAGTAACTCCGTTAGTACTTACTTTTAAGTGAGTTTTCACTGATTCGCGACTGATCAGTTAGTAGACAACAATGTTTGTAGGACATGCACTTACAGCTCGAGCGCACGTAGCCCTACTACCTCCACCAACTGTCTGAGGCAAGCAGCAGCCAGGATTTTTGACATATTTTACTATATATTATTAATTATGTTAATATCGCTATCTTGTTATAAATGGATAATTTTTTTAGTTTGTTTCATTAGTTCATCCTATAATTCATCTTTGTCCCTTTAGCAAATTATTAATAAATGTTATACAAATATCTGTAATTATTGGTATTCTTCTTTTTCAGGTGATAACGGGAAATACGAACACCTACTTGGAAGCCAAAAGGGAACTGGATCCGCCGATATGGGCATCGAAAATCCGATTCTACCCTTACAGCTACCACCGACGAACGGTCTGTATGAGGGTGGAAATCTACGGTTGTTATTGGAAAGGTGAATATTTTATGACTTTCCTTTCTTTTCAATGCCCCCCCCCCCCTTGAATGGGCAGTCTCCAGTACGCATGCTCTCGATGTAATTCGCAAGTATTTATATGATGAGGGATCTTAACGCTTACAATATCGAACAGCATCTCATGTTCAACCCAGTAGAGCAGCTAATCCTGCTATATTAGGTATTTCCACATATGGTAGCACTCTAACGGTGATTTGGGCAACTTAGAGACAGCCCTAGATTACTGGTGCATACATCACGATTCAGCTTTCAGGGCAGTAAATCCCATAATGAGAGCTTGCTACCAATTTCTACTGCATGGAAGGTACCTTAGTAGATATATCTAATAATCTAATATATCTAATAATACGCGTATTATTCAGAATTTTTATTCGATCGTTAGATAATAATATGAAGAGAATGGAATTGCGGTGGTGATTTTTCTTTGAAATTGGGATGAAAAGCGAATTTATTACTCAATGGAGCATTTTCACGGTGTTTGATCCCGAACAATATATACCCCATTATTCTGCATTTTAGGGGGTTGGGATCGTATTGTTCCAAGGAGAGGGACCTTGAAAATTATTCTAAGGATCCCGCTAAGAAAGGGAGGTGACGACATTCTAAGTGGCCACCATTTGGATGTCACGAACAATCCGCCCCCCTCTAAACGTTGAAAAGACGCTAGTGTGAGCCCAGCATTCACGTCATATCACGAATTTCACTAGGGAGACCTCCCGTTGTTCGCGGAGGTTTCAGGGGTCTTATTCAAAACCATTCAGATTCCCTCATCCCTTCTCTATGAGTGTGGGAGGCCTTGAGCAATGTCCGCCGCCGCGTTCCCACGGCTCGAAGACAGGGAGCTGCTCCGAGATCGTCCGCGATCACGCTGCCGTGACGACAAGTCGCGTCGACAGTTTTGACAGTCTCATTTTCCTTCTGAATGGGAGACGGGCGGATTTGAATAATTTCATGCCATGGTTTTCGCGCGGATCACGAGCTCTTGCTTTTTGATGACTTTTGTATGACTGCTGAGACAACTGTAGCAGTTTTGTACGCGTGATTCACAACCCTCTGAGTCATTCCGTCATGTGCGTCACACGATGATGGCAAGCATGTTCTGGTGCAAGACGAAAACGCCACCTCATAGCTCCTCCCTATCTTCAGGAACATCCTATAATACAGTGTGTTATGTACAATATTCAAAACATGTTTATGTTGACTGCTCATCCATTTAAAACAGTAAATTATACGGTAATCTATAATCTCCACCATACCTCATAATATGAGGTAGATATTATATAATATATAATATTATTATAGGTATAATAGATATTATCTAACAGTCTCAACACAGGTATATCTAGCAGAATTATGTTTAGGGCGATTCTTACTCAAGGGTGGGGTTCTTATTGGTCCTGTGGGAACTATAAAACGAGCTCTAAGGTTAAACTTCTACAGACTACAACTTTCTTATTTCTGCACGTGTTTTGCGAACGTTGGGTCAACTGGCGCAGAATTTAATCATCTACAACTTCGGTTTTACAACCGACTCCCTGAATATGAGATTGTTTTAAGGGTCCAAAAAACGTACAAATTTTCATATTTTTTTATGGTACACCTGTACAACCTGTAGAGGCTATTACTTTTTCATTTTTTGTGAACGACGAATTTAATAATTAAATAATTATTATTTAAATATTATTTAAATAATTATTAGTTAAATATTTAACAATTATTGTCTGCAATGTTAATTTGTTGAACACGTAGGTAGTTTAGTAAGACCCAATATTACTTGAATTGATTGGGCTAATAGTGTAAAGCCACGGTTCTCAAGGGCTAAGTAGGGGTACGCATATCAGCGACATAAATAATGATTGTTTTAATGTGTAATTTAGTTATAAACAATCAAAGAGTTTGAAGAAGGTCGAAACGTTGCTGCGTGACTCAGGATTCTGAAGAATATTCCGAAGAATATTTGGGCTACGAAAAAACAGAATTTCTGCCGGACGACTTGCAATCTTCCCAACAATTTCACGTTTTTGTGAAGACTTGAACATCAATCTTGCAATCTTTCCTAATATCAAAGCGTTGACAATTGATCATTTGGAGAATCTAGAAAACGAGATTCTCCGACATTTCCCTGAAATTTAAACGGGTGGTACCCAGAACAACTGGATTTTGGATCCTTTTTGAGGAAAATATATTGATACGGCAGAACTTTCTGATGACTTGAAAGAGAAATTATTTAAAATTGCGGCGGACAGAACTTTGAAAGCAAGAATGAACAGCAACTTGGAAAATTTCTGGCACAGTGTGCGTAACGAATACGAAGACTTGAGTAATGCACCGTTTCCAGCATTGTTGCCTTTTCCATCAACGTATTTATGTGAAACTGCTTTCTCGGCTTTGACTGCAATAAAAACTAAAGGACGAAACCGACTTCAGCCTGAAGTGATGTTATACTAGCCGTCAGCAACACCCATCCTCGCATCAAATCCTTGATGGCACAAAAACAAGCCCGATTATCACATTAAATTGGTATGCACATGCCATTATGAAAATATAAATACTTGTATGCGCGAACTTAGGCGTGAGGGATACCCGGGGTCATAATTTCATCCTTTCGGGGTACAGTCGAGAAAAAGGTTGAGAATCGCTAGTGTAAAGAATAGCAGCGTTAGCTGGAGTGTTAGTTGTAAGAGACGTAGAGACGTAGAGATGTAAGAGACCCCAGATAGGTGTCCTCCTTTGGCAGGATGTTATTCACATCTGGCCGATATTTATACGCCCCGAGTTTCCAGTATTGAGTAAAACCAAATGGAATCGGCGGCTCCCTTCATAAATTTCATGATAGTTCGTGATGTTTCCACCAGACCCGCCGTCGGCTTCCGCACACGATCCCATTGTTTTGTTTGTTATGTCCCGCAGACGGTATCGTGTCGTACTCGATGCCTCAAGGAGATAAGCGAGGAGCCACCTGGGAGTTCTTCGACGCTACGTACGACGGCCACTGGGACGCAGAGCTCCAGCGAGGTCTCGGCCAGCTCACCGACGGCAAGATCGGGCCGGAGAACTTCAAGATGGGCTATTACGATTATGAAAGAGGTAATTATCATTTTCTTCATCCTCCAACTTCTTCATGCCAGCTCCACCTATCAACAATTTCTTCCAATCAGAACGTACTAAATCCCTTAATAGGAGGCTTATCGTATCTCAAGACCAAAAGTACCTGTAATTAAGTATCTTCAGTTCACAAAAAATATGATTAATTCCGGGAACATCGTGACAGTAGATGTTACTGCGTTCTATGACATTGTTCCCACTGTTTCAACGATGCCTTACACGACGTTTTTGACTACGCCGTCTGAGGGATCGTTGCCCGCCCCTGTCTGACCCTATGTACTTACATGATAGCAGGGATTATGGTTGCAGGTCAAGGATGGGTCGGATGGAGGAACGACACCAGGGGAGGAGCTCCGGTCGAGATCAAGTTCGAGTTTGACAGAATCAGAGAGTTCAACTCTGTGCACATCTACTGCAATAACCAGTTCACTAGAGATGTTCAGGTGAGCCTAATTGTGCTATGAAATGTGCTGTATTCATTTCATCTAAGTGAGCAAAATGAGACGTACCAGTATTTCATCACTTACTGAGTTTTTCGTGTTACCAATTCACTCAACTCATTACTTTGTACTAAACGTTGCACATCGAGCGAATTTGTAGAAAAGTGTTGGAGTTGTCGAACCGCTCACGCAATTGAGGTCTGGATGCCAAGTTCGCCTTGTCCGCTTTGTTTTTCGCTTTTCCTCAACCGGCCTTTACAACTGTAAGCTGAGGGACTTAGTCCAAGTTTCCATGAAGGGACTCTGTGCTTTCCTCAGTCCCCACGACCGTCAATCTGACGACGCAAGTTCCCCTATCCGAAAGGGTTCGCCGGACGGGTGTTTTGTTATGCCGTTTGCCGCCTAAAGCTTTCGGAATCAATACAGTGTTGCCCTTGTTCTCCGTAGCTTTATGTCATCGTTTGGTGTGAGGGGGGTCCATTTGCCAAATCACTAAATGTGAGAACTTTGCCCTTCCCTTTTCCTTTTCGGCAAACTTCCCACTCCGTCTGATTATGTCTCAAATGGGGGAATCGGAAGTTCAGAGCTCCTTTACGAGTAAACCTTAGCTGCTTTTCGTCTAAAGACCTTGAACCCTTCGTTTCCATTCTGCTGTTCACTCTATGCTTCCCCCTCCCTATCCTTCACCCTCAACCACTGTTACCGAATGTGCTTTACTTATTACATTCTAGCTCAGTACTTTACTGTGGCCATTGTACTGTGCTCTCTAATGTACTTACTACATTTTGGGATGAAATTAGAAAAGCTTCAAACAATAATTATTATTGTCAGAAGTTATCGGTGCCTATCGAATTACTTCTTGCATTTTTATTATGACTGGTGGTGTGTGTCAAGTGATAACCCAAATAAACCAAAATTAATCATCAATAATCAAATCTTCTACTTTTTCGATTCGCACGGATGAAGGCAGTGATTAAATGTTACTCTATTCCACTCCTCAATAATAAAACCAAACGTTCTAGAAGACAAACGACCCTTCTTTTTCTCCCTATGGATTCAATCCAGAAAGGGAGAAGAACTCGTCCGAGCTGTTACTCAGATACTAATGGCTCATCGGGCCACACGGAATTGCGATCCTGCCGCAAACCGTTTCCGTGCGGTCACAGAACCGATGGACGTTAGGGTTATTTTTTTTCTGCATCCGATCCCAGATGTTCTCCTGCAACATCGCCCTTCTTCTTTTTTTTCCTCATGATAAAGTTTCTGTCCCCCGTCTCACAATTAATTACGGCTGATTGCCCCTAGCGCGGCGAGCTGTTTAATATGATTCCAGAGGAGACAGGGAAGTGAGTGGGCCCTGGTGTGGGGGAAGGGGAAAAGGTTGAGTTTAATTTTTGTAAAAGGGCTTTTGTGGGTCCCACGGGGGATCTCTGGGGGGCAGGGGAATGACAAAGTGACTGATCACACGGCCCGGGAGCCGAAATAATCGAGATGGAAGAGCAAGGGAGCGAAGAGGCGCTTCACTACTTTAATTACTGGGCCCGGGTGTAAATAATGATTATTGGTGAGAGTTTATTGAATGTATAATCTTGAACGGTATTCCCGCTTACTTCAATGACAGTCGTTGTACACAGCCTTGTAATCATTATTTGGGAAGTTAGGAACTTTGACAGGGGAGCAATGAGACACGTCCACCCAGCTGTTACGAGAAGAAGGTCGTACTAGAAGAAGGAAAACGATTGAAATGATTAAAGCATGATTTTTCTTCTCTTCAGGATGATACTCTGTATGACTATAAAACTGGTCCTAGCTGTCACAAATACTATTCACGTACTTACCAGGGGTTGTTTGGCTGCTGATCGAAATTTCTTGTTTGCTGCAATTCATTTCACAGTTGTTCGTGGAGTTCATATTTCTATCTGAATTCGCGCAATCAGAGAGGTAATTTTGATGTAATTTTACGTCCTTATCTATTTTCAAGCCCTTTTAAGTTACAATTACGAATCCCCGCCAGCGCCTTTGACTGAATTAGGGTTTTCAACCGCGAGCAGGGCTAACCCCGAGGTCTGTTGCTGAAAATTAGCTCAACTCACCTTCCAAAACCGTTTTCTTACCGGTTGAAATCGCTCACGTGCTCCGAAATTTGCTCAGTGACCAGGAAATTCCCCTTTCTCGCGCTCCAGGGAGTTCAAGCTTTAACCTGGCAACAAATTAGCTCTACCGCCCTTCTCGTGCAGGTGGAAACGGGAGGTACTAAGGTGGGGTTAATGAAAGACAACTGAGCCGTAACGTAGAAGGACCCGGAAACAGGAAGTTAACTCTTCAACCCCTTTTGCTCTCCCTTCACACCTGATCTCTATTTTTGGATGATTAAGAAGGATTAAATGAATTAAGGAATAACACAAAAAGGGTGAGCTTATTAGTTTACGTACTGTAATACACAACAAAAATTATTTTAATTAACCCTTTAATTGTACTACTCGCAATCGCAACGGAATTGATTGAATAGAACCCAATAGGAAACTGCCAGAAACGTATTTTACCGGAGTCAAAAACAAGTTGAAGCATCAACGGCAAAACTACCGTAGAATTAAAACAGACCTCAAATCAATTACCAAATATGGCAGTTGCGTCATTCTAAGGGAACTGAAACTTGATTACGGAAGGAATCTTATTGTGAACGAAACTTAATAAGAGGTCTTATTATTCAAGTTACTGATCTTCTCGAAAACCTAACTGATAGTGTAATGATGCACGTCTCCTGAAATTAGGCTTGGGAGATACATTAATGTGAATTTCTCACAGACCATCTTGTAATACTAGTTACGATTATCAATATCAGGACGGAGAACTTCTATTCGAGATTTAACCACGAAACGTCTAATTTTTTAAGATTTGGCTCAAGAAATGTCTCAACCAAAACACAGACCTCAGTATGATACACA
This sequence comes from Stenodema calcarata, assembly GCA_963920205.1. Taxonomy (NCBI): domain Eukaryota; kingdom Metazoa; phylum Arthropoda; class Insecta; order Hemiptera; family Miridae; genus Stenodema; species Stenodema calcarata. Next base: position 2,089,282 of record OY986059.1, read on the forward strand.
AAAACTGAATCATTCCTTCGTCTAAGAGTGGAGAAATTTCGATTTGATATTTGAGTACAGAAAAGTGACGACGAAGGTTTCGCTCACTGAAGGGTAAAATAACCCTGAACAGCCATTGACGACTTATTAACGTGTGACAACAGCTATAAAAGTTACGAGCGAGTGATCAGACAAGTTTAGTGCTCCTTTGTCTCAACAGTTTTTCTGAGCTTCTCGCCCGAGATCCGTATCGCATTGTCCCTTCATAGCTCCCTTCACGAATTTGGAGGAATAACTGCGAAACTATTCAATTGATTAGGATGGAATGTTCAAGGATCGTTAGGCATTGCCGTTGTACAGATCTTCTTATGAGGCGGTCTCGTTCAAATTAGAGTTCTTGGCAAAATACGAGTATCTTCGTATCTTAGTGTTCCCTTTGTCTTGGAAATATCTATAAATGAAGTATAAATGAAGAAGTGATTGATTCAGAATCCAAACAGGAACCATGTGTCACCATAATAGCTGCTGCAACATGCTATGAAATGGTGCTGCTGTCGGCGATGACTACGATCCAATTATAACGTCATGCTAAAATAACTATTTACAAGAGAACTAAATTAGCTTTTTGCATGTGATCGCAATTTGAATCATTGCTCGATTACCTATTAGGATGAAAAAAATTAGTAAATTACAATGAGTGGATTGTTGCCAGGGGCCTAGCGTTAGGAGAAGCGTAGGAAACGGCGCTTCCTCACAAGAGATGAAGAATATAGGTAGAAGTTCAAAAAATTCATTAGGAATAACAAAATATTTAATCAATAGTAAAACATTCAGTATGTGCAGGCGCAGCTTTTGTGTGATAGATAATATCCATCGATTGTTAATATCCATGGTGTTGTCGTAGTTGTTCGTTTATAGTTATTCATTCGTTGCAGTCTGTCAGTTTAACGGGGTCGATGTCATAGCCTTGTTTTTCTTAGGGGAAGTGAGCAAAAATAGTTGGGATTTTTCCAATTGATAAAATCACTCATACATGGCACTAGCCTAGAGTTTAGTACAGGTTGCGAGGTCATTAGCTAGTGCGGCCATTCGCGTTTATTGCCAATAACTATCGTGTCATACATTACATTTTACACATTATGTTTTAGACTCTCCTATTGGTACCTACTTACTCCCTCAGTTGCGTGTATTATTTACGTGTTGCAACCGGATTTTCACTCGGAACCAAAAGTAGTCCGTCACGTAAAAGTCGGCCTATCCCACAAATTATTCCACGCGTTTCCTTCGATAGTTCACAGAAAAAAAAAAATTACCGCAAGATTCCGTGGTTGGTAAACGCTTGACAAATCCAGAGAAAGGTATTCACCAACTGGAAAATTCAAGGGGCATCAACATTTCAAATCCGACCGCTTCCAAGTGTTTCACGGCGCTGCATTATTCAATTTGAGAGTAAGGTATCGTTCTGCCTCTGTCTCAACCGCTGTCACAAAAGGTGCCGTGAGCGCATATCATTGTACTCGGGAATAATTTCGGATCTCTTTTCTGAGTACAACCAATTTCGGGTTTTCAATGGTCCCTACCGCTTTCCAGTCATAAAACAAATTTATTTCGTCAGATGTGAATCCGCGACACGACAAATAAGTAGCGACTGTTCATCACTGTCACTGATCGAACTTTCTGCGTTTCATTGTAACAACTCGATAGAATATTTGGCCTGTTTCATATTCATATTTTGTTCATGTTACTCTAGCTATAATTTTGAGAAACTTCAGAGAATCCATGTCTATCTCCATCCTTGTGAACGTGTCGAATTTTAGGTCTTTATAATGTGATTCAATTGATCGACCGAGGATTTCAATTTATTTTTACAGTGATTTCAACATTTTCCCTCCCCTCAAAAATGAACGAAATTTCTGCTCCACTAGACTGTTTAAACCAATACATCGTACGACACCAAGAAAGACGATGCTGCCTGAAAGCACTAGGGCAGTCTCTCGAGAGAAGAGTCGGAACGTGTGAGAGGCTTCGAAGATTTTCATTAGATGCCTTCGAAAAGGTGTAAGGTAAAAGCTCTTCGGATCCAATCAACGGGCAAAGTCATCTCAACTGACATCCGATTCTTTTTCCAGGAAACTCTCGGAGAGACAGCGGGCCGAGGCACCGTTGATGGAAAATGGTGAAAGGCGATATGTTTCAGAACGAATTTGAGTGGTTTGACCTCGCGGATCAGAGAATTGCTTTGCGAGTTTCCTTGACGTTACGATCAAGGTGATTACATAACGGCGTTCGCGGTTTAACATTGTGATTAGGGGATATTCATAACGGAATCCGGGTGGTGACCATTGAAACCTGGAAATTCGAAAATGTAACGTGAGAAACGGGATTTTGACTTACAATTTTGGAATCTACAAATTCATCCCTTCATACGAAAGAATTTAGAACGTGAAGACGAAAAACACATCGTGAAGACGAAAACAAGTTGACTTCATAATATGACTTCATGATATTATCGACTCGAGGTGTTTATTTGAGTTCGAATGGACCTTCAAGAAGGGCAATTGTCGACTCAAAAACATCGTGAAAACGAAAAAAAGTTGACTTCATATCGACTCGAGGTGTTTATTTGAGTTCGAATTGACCTTCAAGAACAGCAATTGTCGACTCAAATACATCGTGAAAACGAAAAATTCTCGACTTCATATCGACTCGAGATGTTTATTTGAGTTCGAATGGACCTTCAAGAAGAGCAATTTTCGACTCAAATACATCGTGAAAACGAAAAAAAAGTTGACTTCATATCGACTCGAGGTCTTTGTTTGAGTTCGAATGGACCTTCAAGAAGAGGAATTGTCGACTCAAATACATCGTGAAAACGGAAAAAAGTTGACTTCATATCGACTCGACGTGTTTATTTGAGTTCGAATGGACCTTCAAGAAGAGGAATTGTCGACTCAAATACATCGTGAAAACGAAAAAAAGTTGACTTCATATCGACTCGAGGTGTTTATTTGAGTTCGAATGGACCTTCAAGAAGAGCAATTGTCGGCTCAAATACATCGTGAAAACGAAAAAAAAGTTGACCTCATATCGACTCGAGGTGTTTATTTGAGTTCGAATGGACCTTCAAGAAGAGCAATTGTCGACTCAAATACATCGTGAAAACGAAAAAAAGTTGACTACGAGTATATATCGCGACTCGAGGTGTTTATTTGAGTTCGAATCGACCTCCAAGAAGAGCAATTGTCGACTCAAATACATCGTGAAAACGAAGGAAAGTTGACTTCATATCGACTCGAGGTGTTTATGTGAGTTCGAATAGACCTTCAAGAAGAGCAATAGTCGACTCAAATTCATCGAGAAACGAAAAACAGTAGACTTCATATCGACTCGAGGTGTTTATTTGAGTTCGAATGGTCCTTCAAGAAGAGCAATTTTCGACTCAAATACATCGTGAAATCAAAAAAAAAGTTGACTTCATATCGACTCGAGGTGTTTATTTGAATTCGAATGGACCTTCAAGAAGAGCAATTGTCGACTCAAAAACATCGTGAAAAGGAAAAAATGTTGACTTCATATCGACTCGAGGTGTTTATTTGAGTTCGAATGGACCTTCAAGAAGAGCAATTGTCGACTCAAATACATCGTGAAAACGAAAAAAAAGTTGACCTCATATCGACTCAAGGTGTTTATTTGAGTTCGAATGGACCTTCAAGAAGAGCAATTGTCGACTCAAATACATCGTGAAAACGAAAAAAAGTAGACTTCATATCGACTTGACGTGTTCATTTGAGTTCGAATGGACCTTCAAGAAGAGCAATTGTCGACTCAAAAACATCGTGAAAAGGAAAAAATGTTGACTTCATATCGACTCGACGTGTTTATTTGAGTTCAAATGGACCTTCAAGAAGAGCAATTGTCGACTCAAATACATCGTGAAAACGAAAAATTCTTGACTTCATATCGACTCAAGGTGTTTATTTGAGTTCGAATGGACCTTCAAGAAGAGCAATTGTCGACTCAAATACATCGTGAAAACGAAAAATTCTTGACTTCATATCGACTCAAGGTGTTTATTTGAGTTCGAATGGACCTTCAAGAAGAGCAATTGTCGACTCAAATACATCGTGAAAACGAAAAAAAAGTTGACCTCATATCGACTCGAGGTGTTTATTTGACTTCGAATGGACCTTCAAGAAGAGCAATTGTCGACTCAAATACATCGTGAAAACGAAAAAAAGTTGACTTCATATCGACTCGAGGTGTTTATTTGAGTTCGAATGGACCTCCAAGAAGAGCAATTTTCGACTCAAATACATCGTGAAAACGAAAAAAAAGTTGACTTCATATCGACTCGAGGTCTTTGTTTGAGTTCGAATGGACCTTCAAGAAGAGGAATTGTCGACTCAAATACATCGTGAAAACGGAAAAAAGTTGACTTCATATCGACTCGACGTGTTTATTTGAGTTCGAATGGACCTTCAAGAAGAGGAATTGTCGACTCAAATACATCGTGAAATCGAAAAAAAGTTGACTTCATATCGACTCGAGGTGTTTATTTGAGTTCGAATGGACCTTCAAGAAGAGCAATTGTCGGCTCAAATACATCGTGAAAACGAAAAAAAAGTTGACCTCATATCGACTCGAGGAGTTTATTTGAGTTCGAATGGACCTTCAAGAAGAGCAATTGTCGACTCAAATACATCGTGAAAACGAAAAAAAGTTGACTACGAGTATATATCGCGACTCGAGGTGTTTATCTGAGTTCGAATCGACCTCCAAGAAGAGCAATTGTCGACTCGAATACATCGTGAAAACGAAGAAAAGTTGACTTCATATCGACTCGAGGTGTTTATGTGAGTTCGAATAGACCTTCAAGAAGAGCAATTGTCGACTCAAATTCATCGAGAAACGAAAAACAGTAGACTTCATATCGACTCGAGGTGTTTATTTGAGTTCGAATGGTCCTTCAAGAAGAGCAATTTTCGACTCAAATACATCGTGAAATCAAAAAAAAAAGTTGACTTCATATCGACTCGAGGTGTTTATTTGAGTTCGAATGGACCTTCAAGAAGACCAATTTTCGACTCAAATACATCGTGGAAACGAAAAAAAAGTTGACTTCATATCGACTCGAGGTGTTTATTTGAGTTCGAATGGACCTTCAAGAAGAGCAATTGTCGACTCAAATACATCGTGAAAACGAAAAAAAAGTCGACCTCATATCGACTCAAGGTGTTTATTTGAGTTCGAATGGACCTTCAAGAAGAGCAATTGTCGACTCAAAAACATCGTGAAAAGGAAAAAATGTTGACTTCATATCGACTCGAGGTGTTTATTTGAGTTCGAATGGACCTTCAAGAAGTGCAATTGTCGACTCAAAAACATCGTGAAAACGAGAAAAAGTTGACTTCATATCGACTCGAGGTGTTTATTTGAGTTCGAAAGGACCTTCAAGAAGAGCAATTGTCGACTCAAATACATCGTGAAAACGAAAAATTCTTGACTTCATATCGACTCAAGGTGTTTATTTGAGTTCGAATGGACCTTCAAGAAGAGCAATTGTCGACTCAAATTCATCGTGAAAACGAAAAAACGTTCACTTCATATTGACTCGAGGTGTTTATTTGAGTTCGAATGGACCTTCAAGAATAGCAATTTTCGACTCAAATACATCGTGAAAACGAAAAAAGTTGACTTCATATCGACTTGATGTGTTTATTGGAGTTCGAATGGACCTTCAAGAAGAGCAATTGTCGACTCAAAAACATCTTGAAAACGAAAAAAAGTAGACTTCATATCGACTCGACGTGTTTATTTGAGTTCTAATGGACCTTCAAGAACAGCAATTTTCGACTCAAATACATCGTGAAAACGAAAAAAAGTTGACTTCATATGGACTCGAAGTGTTTATTTGAGTTCGAATGGACCTTCAAGAAGAGCAATTGTCGACTCAAATACATCGTCAAAACGAAAAAAATTTGACTTCATATCGACTCGAGGTGTTTATTTGAGATCGAATGGACCTTCAAGAAGAGCAATTGTCGCCTCAAATACATCGTGAAAACGGAAAATTCTTGACTTCATATCGACTCAAGGTGTTTATTTGAGTTCGAATGGACCTTCAAGAAGTGCAATTGTCGACTCAAAAACATCGTGAAAACGAAAAAAAGTTGACTTCATATCGACTCGAGGTGTTTATTTGAGTTCGAATGGACCTTCAAGAAGAGCAATTGTCGACTCAAATACATCGTGAAAACGAAAAATTCTTGACTTCATATCGACTCAAGGTGTTTATTTGAGTTCGAATGGACCTTCAAGAAGAGCAATTGTCGACTCAAATACATCGTGAAAACGAAAAAAAGTAGACTTCATATCGACTTGACGTGTTCATTTGAGTTCGAATGGACCTTCAAGAAAAGCAATTGTCGACTCAAAAACATCGTGAAAAGGAAAAAATGTTGACTTCATATCAACTCGACGTGTTTATTTGAGTTCAAATGGACCTTCAAGAAGAGCAATTGTCGACTCAAATACATCGTGAAAACGAAAAATTCTTGACTTCATATCGACTCAAGGTGTTTATTTGAGTTCGAATGGACCTTCAAGAACAGCAATTGTCGACTCGAATACATCGTGAAAACGAAAAAAAGTAGACTTCATATCGACTTGACGTGTTTATTTGAGTTCGAATGGACCTTCAAGAACAGCAATTTTCGACTCAAATACATCGTGAAAACGAAAAAAAGTAGACTTCATATCGACTCGAGGTGTTTATTTGAGTTCGAATGGACCTTCAAGGAGAGCAATTGTCGACTCAAAAACATCGTGAAAAGGAAAAATTCTTGACTCGGTAATTCAACTTTGGGCGCTTCTGGACGTCGACGTGAAAAGTTCATGAAATTTGACGTAGAATCTCAATCTGCAATATAATAGGGGGGTTTTCATGTCGCAAACGTCGCGGGATGAGTGCGCATGCGCGGCTTGGGATTCTCGACTCGATCCGTCGAGTCGATTTGCCGGAGTCGGAGGTCTGGTAAAAATCGAGTAGCGATGGTCGAGCTTGGTCGTGAACTGCAGCAGCGCTTCCTAGCGGTGTGATAAGGAAACTTACAAGGGCGTTGTCATGTGATATCGCATACTTGAGATAACAGTAGTTTGAAAAAAGCAGATTTAGTACTACATTCATCCACTCGGAGTGCTATAACCACGATTTCACTTCGAAACTCGACGGTCATAGAAGGGGGCGTTCATGGTTCAGTCCGTTTGCGACCAGCTCGATTGCGACGATCTCGACAGTCGACTCAAACCATGAATACCCCTAATAAACCAAAATGAAGTACGAGGTACGCCGTGTGGGTGTGGGAGGGGGCGCAGAGACATAAAAGGTCTCGTCGTATGACGCACTAGTTGGCCTCCTGCCAGCCGTATTACGTCATACGCTCGTGCGTCATAGGCTCTGACGTACTTGTTGGCCTCCTGCCAGGCGTCTTACGTCATACGCTCGTGCGTCTTAGGCGCTGACGCACTAGTTGGTCTCCTGCCAGCCGTCTTACGTCATACGCTCGTGCGTCATAGGCTCTGACGTACTTGGTGGCCACCTGCCAGCCGTCTTACGTCATACGCTCGTGCGTCATAGGCTCTGACGCACTAGTTAGCCTCCTGCCAGGCGTCTTACGTCATACGCTCATGCGTCATAGGCTCTGCCGCACTAGTTGGCCTCCTACCAGCCGTCTTACGTCATACGCTCGAGAGTCATAGGCTCTGACGTACTTGTTGGCCTCCTGCCAGCCGTCTTACGTCATACGCTCGTGCGACATAGGCTCTGACGTACTAGTTGGCCTCCTGCCAGCCGTCTTACGTCATACGCTCGTGCGTTATAGGCTCTGACGTAATGGCCCGCCGGTCGCTTGTGTTCTGACGTGATCTGAGGGAAAGGGTGAATCAAAGGAACAAATTTTTCCCGTTTCAGTTTATGTGCCAAAGCAAAGACATGAAAATGTCAAAAAAAATATGTAAATAGGTACCTAAGCCCAACTGTAATGTCAATTTTCTGACAATGAGTTTTCGACTATAGTTTTCATACCTTTTTACTTAAGTACTTATTGCAATTTGAGACTGATAATGAGCTGTTTGCAAATAAAAAGTCTGATAACTACTTTATTACATCTTAATAAGATTTATTACATCTTAAATAGATTAATAATATTAATCTATTATCAAGTTCCGATTCACAGTTGAATGTATTTTATTTAGATGTCGTAAAATAATTCGAAAAATTCGTAGAATTATTCGAAAACGATGGAATGACGTAACCTGTCGACTACTGACTCAAGTGATACTGTCGACTTCTAACACATGTAGGTCGACTACTAGTGCAAAACCATGTCGACTACTGAAGAAAATGTTGGTCACTGGTATCGACTACTACCTAGAGCATTGGGATTTTTTACAAAACTTGTTTTTCCCTTTTCAAACCATGTTGAATAATATTTCCCGCTGCCAGGTCTTTTAGGGAAGGATCTTGGGTACACAATGAACAGGTTTGCAATGAGGAAAAAACCGAGTGAATATTGAAATGTCATCCATTTCTGACCTATATTTAAAATTTCAAGTACATATCTAGCTCATCATCAAAATTTAATTTGTTTAAACAAATAGGTATTATTTAAACAATTTTACAGACAAGAAACCGAGTGAATATTGCATTGTGATCCAGTTCTGGCCTATTTTTAAAATTTCAAGTCAATAGCTCAGCATCAAAATTTAATTTGTATTATTACAAAAAGGTATTATTTAAACAATTTTACAGATGAGAAACCGAGTGAATATTGCAATGTGGTCTATCCCCGACTGACGGTTAAAATTTCTAGACTGTAGTTTACCTGGAAGATGAAAAACGTAGTTTTATTCTGGGCGTCTGGCGGTTGACCCACATGACAGCCGTTTTCGACGCGAAAGTTTAGTGTTTTTCCTAAACCTTTGCGCGCTCACTGTGATCGAACGGCTGGTCGCACAAAAATCCAATTGGTCTTAAAAGATTCGTAATTTTTCAGGTCATTCAAAAGTGAACTGAAAATTACACCGTTTCTTGAGAATTTTTAGAGATATGACATTGTCAAAATTTCAAAGTTCGTTTTGAACCCCTTCCCCTTGACCTAGGGTTATGCAAAGTTTCGAGGATCATTGTGGGGCTAGTCCAAACCCAGAAACCAAATGTCGTAATTTTAGCTCAACGCTAACTGGGCAAAGTGGCGCGGACGGCGGACGGGGGACGGGGGACGGCGTACGGCGGACGGACGGATTTTTGGTTTATTATCTTCGATAATGAACCATTGGAATCGCCCAAAGAAAAGATTTTTTTAACCCCCCCTCAAAATTTGTTGGTTTACGTTTCAAGATAGGTACGTAGATTCAGAAAATCGAATAAAAAAAACTCTGCAAATTCTTGACACAACGGTTCATTATCTTCTTTGTACAGATCACCCTTCTGTCTAGATCACTAGGTCTAAATGTCTAGATCCTAAATGTTAGATTAATTATTATTATCAATTATCACTAATTATTAACAATTTTATCAAGTACCTAGTGAAAATTATTATAATTTATTGTTAGGTATTAATAATTCGTATTTACTATTAATAATAATAATTATTAATTATGATTAATTAATACGATATAATTCTGGGGTTTTTAATACTACGTCGGTAATAATTGTTCTATAAAAGAAGTACCTACCAACAAACATTCGAAATTACCTTCATTTCCGTAGCACGAAACGCACCTCAGAACAACAAACTCGACATCACTTAAGCCATATGATGTTCCAAAGAACTTGTTAGTATGAAAATGGACCTGTATTTCAACAGTTTGATTCACGATCCTGTAGTGAGGCACAATCTTTGAGCCTTCATTGTGAACGAACGGCTGGTCGTACAAAGCTGCGGATGGTCTTAAAAAATTCTACGGAACAAACTCTATCTAAATATGAAATAAAAAACATACCGTTCTATATGAATTTTTCGAGATATGAAATTTTCAAAATTTCAAAACTCGTTTTGAACCCCTTCCCCTTGACCTAGGGTTATGAAAAGTTTCGAGGACCATTGTGGGGTTGGTCGAAACCCATAAAAAAAATTTCGTAATTTTAACTCAACGCTAACTGGGCAAAGTGGCGCGGACGGCGGACGGCGTACGGCGGACGGCGTACGGCGTACGGCGTACGGCGTACGGCGTACGGCGTACGGCGTACGGCGGACGGACGGATTTTTTTTTATTCGATTTTCTGAATCTACGTATCTTGAAACGTAAACCAACAAATTTTGAGGGGGGGTTAAAAATTTTTTTTCTTTGGGCGATTCCAATGGTTCATTATCGAAGATAATAAACCAAAAACTCTGCAAATTCTTGACACAACGGTTCATTATCTTCTTTGTACAGATCACCCTTCTGTCTAGATCACTAGGTCTAAATGTCTAGATCCTAAATGTTAGATTAATTATTATAATCAATTATCACTAATTATTAACAATTTTATCAAGTACCTACCTAGTGAAAATTATTATAATTTATTGTTAGGTAGTAATAATTTGTATTTATTATTAATTATGATTAATTAATACGATATAATTCTGGGCTTTTTAATACTACGTCGGTAATAATTTTTCTATAAAAGAAGTACCTACCAACAAACATTCGAAATTACCTTCATTTCCGTAGCACGAAACGCACCTCAGAACAACCAACTCGACATCACTTAAGCCATATGATGTTCCAAAGATCTTGTTAGTATGAAAATGGACCTGTATTTCAACAGTTTGATTCACGATCGGGTTGTGAGGCACAATCTTTGAGCCCTCATTGTGAACGAACGGCTGGTCGTACAAAGCTGCGGATGGTCTTAAAAAATTCTACGGAACAAACTCTATCGAAATATGAAATAAAAAACATACCGTTCTATATGAATTTTTCGAGATATGGAATTTTCAAAATTTCAAAATTCGTTTTGAACCCCTTCCCCTTGACCTAGGGTTATGAAAAGTTTCGAGGACCATTGTGGGGTTGGTCGAAACCCATAAAAAAAAATTCGTAATTTTAACTCAACGCTAACTGGGCAAAGTGGCGCGGACGGCGGACGGCGGACGGCGTACGGCGTACGGCGTACGGCGGACGGACGGATTTTTTTTTATTCGATTTTCTGAATCTACGTATCTTGAAACGTAAACCAACAAATTTTGAGGGGGGGTTAAAAAAATTTTTTCTTTGGGCGATTCCAATGGTTCATTATCGAAGATAATAAACCAAAATCCGTCCGTCACCCGTACGCCGTCCGCCGTCCGTGCCACTTTGCCCAGTTAGCGTTGAGCTAAAATTACAAAATTTGGTTTCTGGGTTTGGACCAGCCCCACAATGATCCTCGAAACTTTTCATAACCCTAGGTCAAGGGGAAGGGGTTCAAAACGAAATTTAAAATTTCGACAATGTCATATCTCCAAATATTTAACTGAACCGTGTAATTTTTAGTTCACTTTTGAATGACCCGAAAAATTACGAATCTTCTAAGACCAATTGGATTTTTGTGCAACCAGCCGTTCGTTCACAGTAACCGCGCAAAGGTTTAGGAAAAACACTACACTTTCGCGTCGAAAACGGCCGTTATGTGACCCAACCCCCAGACGCCCAGAATAAAACTACCTTTTTTCATCTTCCCGGTAAACTACAGTCTAGAAATTTTAACCGTGAGTCGGGGATAGACCACATTGCAATATTCACTCGGTTTCTTATCTGTAAAATTGTTTAAATAATACCTTTTTGTAATAATACAAATTAAATTTTGATGATGAGCTATTGACTTGAAATTTTAAAAATAGGTCAGAACTGGATCACAGAACTGGATTCACTCGGTTTCTTGTCTGTAAAATTGTTTAAATAATACCTATTTGTTTAAACAAATTAAATTTTGATGATGAGCTAGATACTTGAAATTTTAAATATAGGTCAGAAATGGATGACATTTCAATATTCACTCGGTTTGTAGGACATGGTATGAGTATGGTATGGTATATTATTGCATGTATGATTTGGTATAATACAGTATGGTATGATAGGAAAGAAATTCGTATGGTATGGTATGAGTACGGTGAGAATATGGTATGGTGCCGATTTGCAATACAGTCTGGTATAGACAGAAGGGTGATCTGCACAAGGAAGATAATAAACCGTTGTGTCAAGAATTTGCAGAGTTTTTTTTTATTCGATTTTCTGAATCTACGTGTCTTGAAACGTAAACCAACAAATTTTGAGGGGGGGTTAAAAAATTTTTTCTTTGGGCGATTCCAATGGTTCATTATCGAAGATAATAAACCAAAATTCTTGACACAACGGTTCATTATCTTCTTTGTACAGATCACCCTTCTGTCTAGATCACTAGGTCTAAATGTCTAGATCCTAAATGTTAGATTAATTTTTATTATCAATTATCACTAATTAATAACAATTTTATCAAGTACCTAGTGAAAATTATTATAATTTATTGTTAGGTAGGTATTAATAATTCGTATTTATTATTAATAATAATTATTATTAATTATTACGATATAATTCTGGGGTTTTTAATACTACGTCTGTAATAACTTTTCTATAAAAGAAGTACCTAACAACAAACATTCGATAATATCGAATGTTTGTTTGTTTGAAGGTAATATTATTACCTTCATTTCCGTAGCACGAAACGCACCTCAGAACAACAAACTCGACATCACTTAAGCCATATGATGTTCCATATTACGGCGGACGGCGTACGGCGGACGGACGGATTTTTTTTTTATTCGATTTTCTGAATCTACGTATCTTGAAACGTAAACCAACAAATTTTGAGGGGGGGTTAAAATTTTTTTTTTCTTTGGGCGATTCCAATGGTTCATTATCGAAGATAATAAACCAACATGGAAAACAGTTAAAACATCCCATGCAGCTGATCGAAAATTTTTTTTGCAGACCTGTGTAATCAAGGACCACGATATAATAATATTATATCGTGGTCCTTGATTACACAAGGATATTATCGTACTGATATTTACGTACTGACCGATGATTTTGAATCGTACTGATTTCGATTGGAAGTAAAGGATTCGGTTATCATAACTTTTTCTGCTGCTCAGTTCACCTGTCCCAATCCCTCATTCATCCTTTTTAGGCCGAGTCAACAGAACGCGCCATTTACCAGCTGGAAACTTTCAATCCTCACCCAAGAAGGTGCAAGAAAGAAGTCCTTCAGGACCTTCACAGATCCTGTAACCCCCCTACTCCGCCACTGTTTCCTTTCAGAGGCGACAGTTTACTTTTGGGAACGGATTTCACTCCCTTCACCGCCATCATGTCAAGTGCTATGAATTAAACAAAAGATCTCTTTTCCTAACCAAACCCTTTCAAAGGAAAGAAAAACTGAAGACACTTTCTTTCTCTTTTATCGAGTCTCGTGCAACTATCTCTGCTCCGGATTGTGGTTTCAACGCATTTAACCAAAAGTCATCTGAAGTATGGCCTGATTTATTGAATTGGTTTTACTATCAAACATTAAGTTTTCAGACTCATGATCAACGACCCTACAACTTGGTCTATATACATACAGTGTATGTGTGGATTATATATGGTCAAGCTTTACAGAAAGTACTTATTTTGTATCATTCTTCACGGATTTTGGAATTGTGATTGGGATTTCTTGAAATATGATATTATAAAGTGATATTTATTTCAACATTAATTCTAATTTAATTCCCAAGAGTATCGATAACTTTCAAGGTGCCCGTGTATCCAATAAGTAGTCCAAGAAGTTACTCAATTCATTTTATACCTATACATTCAGTCTAGAAAAAGTATATAATACAATACGATATGATTATACTTATACCATATACCTATTATAAGGTTTAGTGAAACAAAAATTCTTCGTTCCGATCTTTCAACTTTCGATCGTCTAAAAATGGATACTACAAGGAACGTGTTTATCAATTGCAATAACAAACGAACCGTTAATTCCGATAATCGATTGTTCACGGAGCACAGTGCGGTAATTTTGCCAATCTAAGAGGGCAAAAATAGGTCATACCTGTCATATCATGACAGCTACAATGAGTGATTGAAAGTGAAAAATTAACTAGGATTTTTTTGAAGTACAATTTTTAACACACAAACGTAGCTAGAAAAGGAGTATAATATAATATATTATACTCCTTTTCTAGCTACGTTTGTGTGTTAAAAATTGTCTTTAGTTTTTATTTTATTTTTTATAAACCTGATGGCGAAAAGAGGTACCTCTTTTCGCCATCAGGTTTATAAAAAATAAAAATAAAATAAAAACTAAAGACGCGAACAAACAGTCAAACACCGGAACGAGAAAAGATGAGGTTATAATCAACTGATTAGCCCGCATTCAATACTTTTTCCGGCTGTTAAATTTAACGGTTCGTTTTCGCAAATCGGAATTGAAAAACACTCACTTCGTACTTAACACTTGAATAGGCTCAATCATCTCTTTAACAGTTTGTTATATGGCATTGATAAACTGGCCTTAATCTGTGAAGATCCTGCTTATAAATTTAATTACAGTTGGGAAGATCATAAATATCAACGTAGTAAGTGGTACGATGCGGTCTAAGTGCTGCGGTCACAGTGATCGTACTGGTGAAAAGACGACGTCGGCGGACGAGTGACCCAATTGCAGGCCGGGAGTAGTGCAATTTGATAGAAATAAAACAAATATTGCCCTAATCACAGCCTGCCAAGGGTCACTTCAATAAGATCGATGCCATTCGACGTGAAGAAACTATATCTTGCACATGATGGTCGGTACAATCCGTAATATGCACTACCTGTGATAATATAATACAGAATATTTTGGTGTATCATAGACACAACACAATTAGAAATAGATACATACACAATTGAATAGTGGCTGGAGCAACGTTGCATGTGGTCGAGTCTCCATAAGCCTCACATTTTAAAACCAGTTATTTTTTTTTTTTTTTTAAATTCGCTCTTCTAGCCATGCTGCATGACAGTGGAATTTTAGGTCTACAGTTTTTTGGGTGTACGGTATTGGTTGGCAGACCCACTTGAGGTACTTCGACCACTCATGAGTTCATCCTAGTGGGCTGGAACCTTTTGGCGAGTTAATGGCAGCCTTTGGCACCTGGTAGATAAGAGAGGCGACATCCAAGGAGCGTAAAGGCGTCACTGAGTTAATGGAAAGGGTGCTCGGAAAACGCGGTGCCCCCTGAACTAAATATTCAATAGACAGAGGCGGCTTCCCAGGTCCTGTTGATCCAGGAGTAACACCCTCTCCAGAAGGGATGAAACCCTTGGAGGGACCCCATGAGTTGGTCGACTTTACGTATTCAGACCACGTAGACGTTCCCCCCACTCTTGGTGTTCTCTAACAAAATGTGAAAGCCAGAGCAGAGGGAGGGGACGGGGCTTATCTCATTTTAACACTTACAATACTTCCTCAATCCCCCGCCACAATCCTCTTTCTCCTTCCATCCTATCAAAGGCGACTCCATTAGTTACTCCGCACTTCACACCCTCGCTTTTTTTTACCCATTTAAAATTCTCTCCGGGTTATAAAACACATACCTTTTACATTTCAAACTTCCTAACCCTAGTTCCACTACAGACTCTGCTATGATATGAATAAGTTTCCACCATATTTCTATTGTAAGGTATTCCCTTCAATCGTGTCAATATCCGTCAATTTATATACAATATATATTATCAAGATGTGAGCTTGTTCTCGTTGACAAATCAATATCAGCTTCAAGCGGTTGTGCCTTCTTTCACCTTTTTAACTGTGTGTCGAGGTGCAAAGTGTACTCGTTTATACAGATAGATAGATAGATAAACATGTATATTTTAGAACAAGTAGTTCAACAGCGTGTGTTACAAATACATAATATTATGACTATGGGCTAAGCCCGTCTGTCAAAAGAACATAGATCCTACAAAAATTTACCTACAACAAACACAGTATAAGATGTTATTACCAAATATTATTATTAAACCACTTACTACTAGACAAAATTTCATAATTATAATTATTACCTATACTATTATTAAATAATGGTGAAATTGTTCAGAGCGTTCCGTCCCAGTTAAATTCTGCCACCAACTCCGACCTGTATGCCCATGCAACCTTGCAGTACCTTGCCAATGGAAGCCAATTCGCACCATTCATCATGTTTATGACTCTGTCACGCGTAAGACTTGATAAACCGAAGTTAGCCATACGGAATTCACTCAGCACGGGACAGACTGCCAAAAAATGGAAGATATCCTCAGGCTCACCCATGTTGCAAAGGGCGCAAATATTTCTTGCAGCTACTGCGCTTTCATCTCGCCCATGTGGCCGACTATTTAGCATAAGGAGGTCGCCCCGGACTCTACAGATCCACCTCAAGACAAACATCGAGGCCTCTTGAGTTTCGGCAGTCAAGTCCACGCAACGGGTCCCCAGGTCCAAGTGGCGATACACTCGATTAGTTCCACTACAGACTCTGCTATGATATGAATAAGTTTCCACCATATTTCTATTGTAAGGTGTTCCCTTCAATCGTGTCAATATCCGTCAATTTATATACAATATAATATATTGTATATAAAACAAGCTCACATCTTGATAATATATTATATTATCAAGATGTGAGCTTGTTCTCGTTGACAAATCAATATCAGCTTCAAGCGGTTGTGCCTTCTTTCACCTTTTTAACTGTGTGTCGAGGTGCAAAGTGTACTCGTTTATACATCTAAACATAACACAAAGGGAGTTCAAGTTTAAACCGATAACACATAACTAATATGAGCATGGACCTATGAAGGCTGCCTGATAAGGATCGACGGCCATTGATGCGTAAGCAACATCAAGAAGCAATCTTAGCGAATCGTATTCACCTTGAAGTCACTTGGGGGGTTATGACATATTATCACATTGCTGTGGAATGGCTCCACCCCTAAACACACCCATATTAATGATACAATTATTCCAATTGACTCGGAATAGTTTGAATTATTTCGTCTCAATCCTTTTAATTCTCAAAACTACAAGAACTGGGAAACGGTCGATGACGTCAATGTCCAGGTTGAAGAAAAAAACTCTTTTTCCCAATGAATAATTCATATCCGTATTTCAACTGAATAATTCACATTCCCTGAGCTCGAAGAAAAGGAAGCCGGGGAAGTAAAATCTGGGTAAACCTGAGCGAGAGAGCCGTCCCGTAAAATGCTACTTTATTTACGCTGTTTTGGGTAATTCATTTGATGTCGTGGAGGATGTTGAATACAACATCGCTCTTCCGGATCAATATTTACTCCAATTTTCTCTACCGATTTTTCATTCATGACTAGAGTCGGTACTGCGCTGTGTTTTAAGCACTGCGTTGTTGCCGAGGCTTTTGTATAACATTATGACCAACCGTTTCGCTCACTCATCCAAATGGTGATGAACGTGTAGTCTGAGTTGTCTGGGTTAAGTATCATCTAGGCATAAACTGGTGATATACATGTTATGTATAAACTTATTAACTTATTTATACATAGTAGTTATTAACTTATTTAAGCCAAAATATTGAAACGTTATTGAGCCGGTTTTGGACACACATAGAGATTTAGACTCGTATCAGTAAGTGAAAGAAATAAGTTGATACCATTTAACGAAAACGTAATGGTATCTTCTCGTTCACTCACATACTCATCCTTTCCATCCTAAACATGCCCCTCAAAATGCACACTGGAATGTCTTTGTTGGGACGCTTCAGCGTGGAGAGGGGAATATCACATCATATTCAGGGTTTGAGGTCTAAATTTGTTGTATAGACGTTGGAACCGTGATTCTTTTTGTTGGACAGTGGTATTGAAAGTAAAAGTTGAAGATCCATCTTGGCTGTTCAGACAGTTTCGGACTTGACTATTCATTTCGGTCGAAATGATGAAACGGTTTAGAACAAGTTTCGACGTTTCACATCATCTACAGGGATGGAGGTTCATACTGGTTGTAAAGACATTGATACAGTGGTTCTTCTTGTTGGGCAGTTGTGCCGGCGGGTCTTCTTGGCCTAAAGCCAAGCTTGTTTGGCAATTACTCATTCCTGTATAAACAAAAGTTGTTTATAAACACAGAACACAGTTACTGTGTGTTCATAGCGTGTTGTTTAATATAGATCATACGTCAATAAAATGTTCGTGGTAGATGTATTATAAACTTGCAATTGAACTTAATTAATAAATTAATAAATGAATAAATAAAATAACAAATAGATAAGAAAACTTAAAATCAATTCTGGACTTGAGCCACGACTATTCTCGCAGTGCGATATAATAATCACGTCCAAAGTGCCGTATGTTATTATATTTCCTTTGTCCAACTGATCAAGTAGGTAATTATTACTGTCCTCCCAAGAAAACATAATAAATAATTCTGTTGGTTCAACTTGGTGGAAAATCGTCCATTCCAAACGGACATGACTCAGTCATCCGATTGCTGTTGAAAAAACATCATTGAATACGGAACGTTTTGAGGATATATAGTTATCCTTAAAACGTTTCGTATTCAATCATGTTTTTTCAACAGCAATCGGATGACGCAATATTGCTAATGAAAATTATTATTTAAAATTATCCCCATGAATGCGGTTTACTGACACACTTGCGGCTTTCGTTTATTACAGTGTGGCGGCACGTTTCACTCTACAGACCACAATTTCACGGACGGGTTGTCGTTTTACGGGTCTTTTATGAAATGCGACAATGTATATTTATGCGTATTCTGCGGTCATTTCAGGTGGAGGGGAAAAAAATAACCGCCTACGTTATTTCGAAATATTGTTCATTTCCCGCGACAAACATCCTACAGGCTTGAATTATTTACTGAAGTTATTTAAACTTCCTACATATTCTACGATGTATAGTGCAGGAAATAAAAACTGAAGGCGTCTCATTTCTAACATTTTTGCCCTAGGTACAACAACTTTATGACACTGCACAGTGTAGAAAGTACAGAAAATCAAAAGGTGTTTTAAATCATCAGGTTTTATCGATGGAAAAATGTTTACTTGTTCCTTTTGGTTTGTTTATTTCAATTTTTTGTTATTTCCCTATTTCACGGATGATTTTTTTTTAATAGCACGTACCCTTCTCTTGAAGTTGACGCGCATGACAGTTTCAATTTAGGACTCTCGCGTCGGCGCTCTCGAAAGAGTGTAAAAGCTCGGAGAGAAAAAAATTAATGTGTTAGCGCTTTTTCTCTCGTTTTTTATTCCATATTTTTTTAATGACTCGTGTGAGTTTGCCGCCTCTCACCGTTCTATATCCCATTTGAAATCTTGTGCCTGTGAAAAGTCGGTCTTGAGACGTCAAGGGCCTCAGGCTAGATATGATGGGCTTTCAAGGGCTTTCGATACCCGCCAGCCCACCCTTCAACTTACCCTACGTTACCCTTGCGTTAGCGGAAACATCTGGTAACATACTGTGCGACAGCGTTTTTCAGTCAAGGATGTGTCTAATAACCACTCATCACTTATACTATTCGAATACTCATCACTGATGAGTCATCAGTTGAAAACCTCGAATCAGCGATCCAAGATTCCCACGTGGTATAGATGCAGATAAACAATTATTAATCAATGGAACAGAACCATAGTTCTGTTTTGTCTTTCTTCAGTTTTAGAAGTAGAAGTCAGATTATTGCCCACGATGGGTGGTGTCCTTTATGCACATATATGTGTACTAACTTGCGTAGTAGTAGGTATTCATGTGCAGGAGATAGCACACGAATACTACATTTTTCCACGTGTAGTACCTACTACACTACCGCGTAACGGTGTACTCTCGGTAGTAATAAATGAGAACTAATTGATTCCACAGGAATATAATATATATATCTCATATGTACCGACCCGTATTGCGGATCGAGCTGCCGAGAGATTAAGGACATTCACTGCCGTGTCGATGGCAACACTGCGCGGATCCGCCGGTCAGCTGACGTTATCAAGGTGTGATATGAGTGCCAACTCGATGTTTCCCTTTGCCGTCGGTACATTTTGCGTGTCATGATTGCAACAGAATTGTGACCTATTTTGGGGACTCGACGGCGATTTACGTGGTGCTGGGGTCATTCCTATTCAGAGTACCTAACGAGACGTGTGCTTGGCGAGTTAGGTTCTTTACTCAATATATATATTGAGTAAAGAACCTAACTCGCCAAGCACACGTCTCGTTAGGTACTCTGAATAGGAATGACCCCAGCACCACGTAAATCGCCGTCGAGTCCCCAAAATAGGTCACAATTCTGTTGCAATCATGACACGCAAAATGTACCGACGGCAAAGGGAAACATCGAGTTGGCACTCATATCACACCTTGATAACGTCAGCTGACCGGCGGATCCGCGCAGTGTTGCCATCGACACGGCAGTGAATGTCCTTAATCTCTCGGCAGCTCGATCCGCAATACGGGTCGGTACATATGAGAGGAAGAATTGAAGGGTAAAGACATTTGACTTCCTGTAGGAGTTAGAGTGGGATCTACATGACTTATTGTGATTTCTTGAAAACAGCTTTGTAGCAAGAATTTTTTGTGTATGGTTAGTGTGAGCGCAGTACCGAACAAACATGGAATATATTCACTCCACCCCAAAACAGTATAAAACCTCCGCCGATCTCCCCAAAGTATTAAGACCGCCGTTGTTATTAAACGAAGGAATTTTAGGAAAAGAGCAGGAGGATTACAAGCGAAGTTGAAAGCTTATGATAACAACATCGGGGACCCTCCTGAAACTACTTAGACGATATTGTTGCCTCATGCAAATCTTCCTTCGTAGGATACTCATCCGATGGGTGGGGCGTAGCCCCTCAATCTACGCTCTTCAAAGCAACAAGTAAAGCCCTGTTTTCTAAGGGTACGGTTATACTCGAGTTAAACCTTCGGTCCTAAATAATTACCTTTAGTAGCGGTTGTTCCACTAGTAACATTAGCGTTACCGAACCTCGCACGGGACGCGAGGGAGAGCTTGCTCGGCCCTAATTGGATTTTCTCCAGCAGTAACTGTAACTCTTCATAACCGTCATAATATTCGCGTTTTAGGTAAAACTGTTTTAGGGGTATCTACACCACCTCAGGGCCAGGGAGCAATATTCTTCTGAACGCAGCAATATTCTGATGACCCCCTTTCTCGCTAAAGACCGTCGTATTTCCCTCGGAATTGGACGCTTTAGAGCGGTATTAGTTAGTACCTACATATTGTACAAGAGTAGCAAAGATGGCTCACTACTTACCTCTTCTTCCCATAACACTATTTCATTTAAATCCCCCTAGAATTCTATGTAAGTATTACTGGTTTAATAAACCTCCTTGTACATCCAGTGGTGTTCACGATATTTTTTGAAAATTGAGAGTTTGAACAAATAACCAAAATATTACCTTTTTCAGAGCAGACGACAGTCTCCTGTCCTCAATCCAAGACCAAGAGAGAGTCATAAAAATTATTCCATTAATCCTGTAGGTATATTGAAGAAAACCAATAATATTGGATATATTATATCCAATACCTATATCAAGAGTTTTCAAGTTGAAGCAGAGTCGGAAGGGAAGTTGAAGAGAAAAGGGGACACCATTATGTTTTCTATTTAATTTCTGATAATTCTGATGAGCGAAGGTTTCGGAACACGTATTACTTCCTGCTTCCATACCCTCTTCGAGCTT
Organism: Stenodema calcarata; assembly: GCA_963920205.1. NCBI lineage: Eukaryota > Metazoa > Arthropoda > Insecta > Hemiptera > Miridae > Stenodema > Stenodema calcarata. The sequence goes on from OY986059.1 coordinate 2,111,005, forward strand.
CCTAATTTAGTAACGGGCAAATTAACTGAACCAATCTGATCGGGAGATGTCATTGCGAAGGGGATCCACGGAGATATGCCTCAATTGACCACAACGGAACTAATAAAAATATTAGGTTGTTTTAGACTTTTGTTCACTTCAACAATCTAGTGAGAAGTTTCCGTTCATCTAAAGTGAAATGTGAGGCCGATAAAAATTGGTCCCAAATCGTCCTGGGTAACGGCGATTAAAAACGAACGAAGGACCACCGGACACGATGTCTGGAACAGTAATAAGATGGGCTATTACCTGAAGTTTTGGCGTGATCTCCGATTCTCAGGTGGCTGCAGCGTACTGTTGAACAAAGTGTGGGTTAGGGGGCAGGAAGGATGTTGATGATGGGAAAGCCTTACCTACTAATATGCGCGAAGGATATCTAGGGACGCGGGAGCGTCCCGCCCGCCAAGAAAACCGAAGCCCTGAAAACCGAAGCGACTGAGACACTGATTACGCGACGGAACAAGTTGGGGTTTTCACCCTATCGTAGCTCGGATCCCTGAGTGTCTCGAGAGTTGATTTTTTGTACACCAACTCTCCAGGGGCACGTGAGGACGTAAACCAAATTTCAGCTCTCGGGAACATCAGGTGTCGGGGGTATAACAATTTTAAAACCACTATTTTTCACGTTTTTCGTGTTCTTCTTCTTCTTCTTCTCGTTGTTGTTGTTGATGTTGTTGTTCATTGACGGGGCTACAGCCCAGCAGACAAATCGGATCGAGCTGAAATTTTGCACAAACGTTTGTTATGCTCCAAGGGAGTGCCTTTTGACCATTTTTTCTCCCTCCCCCATTTCCCCCCCAATTAGGGGGGAAATAGTAATTTTTAGGAATTTCAAATGGCCATAACTCCTTCAAAATTGAAGCTTTTTCAGATTGTCTTTTTTAGTTGTATTCAGCTTTTAAAACTGTTTAATTTGAGATCAAAAAGAGCTTCCTAAGGAGTAAAAAGAAGGAGTTATGGTGATTTTTCTGTTTTCAACAATAACTGCCGCCAAAATTGATAGAAATTGGTGCGGTTGGTC
>OY986059.1:2112264-2183007 GCA_963920205.1 Stenodema calcarata
GGTATAAAAACGTGCGTTTTACCTTTTGCAAACTTTCTCTTTCCACTTTCTCTTCGACACTAATAATTACAATTATTGTAATGATTCTCAACAACAAAAATTTGCACAATCCCCAAGAAAAAATGCGACAAATTTTCAAAAAATTTCTAATTCAAATTCATTCAAATTTCTAATTCTTTCTATTTTTTAAATTTAATAATAATAATAATTGTTTTAAATTTTAATAATTTTTTTAAATTGTTAATTGTTTTAAATAATCGAAAATTTTAAAACTACTATTTAACCAATTCGCTAAAATTTTAAAACTACTTATTTTTCAAACACATTTCAGATAAACAATAATTTCCAAAAAATAATTATTCTTGTCACAAAAAGAAGAAACAAAAAGGCAAATTAGTAGGCGTACTAATTTTTTTACTAAATTTTGACTAGGATAAAACTTCATTTAGGAAAAAATTTACTAGTTACCTCGTAGGTACTTTTGTTAAATTGAACCGTATTGCATAAGTACCACTCGAAAACTAGCCATGCAAAAAGATGTGATATCCCCCCAAAAACAACTCCGTTGTAAAAACTGACCCGCCAAAAAACCTCAGCCGCAAAAAGGAATGATATCCATTTTGCCCGCCAGCCACATATATAGGATGCTCGGTGCTTCGCACCTCGCTGTTGAGTGTGCATATAGAAACCTGATCCTCCTACCCCTAACCTCCACCGTCAATGTTTTCCTGTTCCCTGTCTCCTTCCCAGCCCCCTCTCACCCTTAGTCACCCTCGGTTTCACTTAATATGTTTCCTCTGTTACACCAGCAGGGAGCTTTACGCTTCTTTCAATGCTGTTGGCGGGAGCTTTTTGCCAGATGAACTTGCCTGAATTGAAGCATTACTTCATTATAGGTGTACCACCACTGATTACTCGTGACCACCAGTAGGTAATACTTATAATATAGTAATGCTTCAATTCAGGCTTGTTCATCTGGCAAAAAGCTCCCGCCAACAGCATTGAAAGAAGCGTAAAGCTCCCTGCTGGTGTAACAGAGGAAACATATTAGGTGAAACCGAGGGTGACTAAGGGTGAGAGGGGGCTGGGAAGGAGACAGGGAACAGGAAAACATTGACGGTGGAGGTTAGGGGTAGGAGGATCAGGTTTCTATATGCACACTCAACAGCGAGGTGCGAAGCACCGAGCATCCTATATATGTGGCTGGCGGGCAAAATGGATATCATTCCTTTTTGCGGCTGAGGTTTTTTGGCGGGTCAGTTTTTACAACGGAGTTGTTTTTGGGGGGATATAATATATTATGCTGCGAATTGGCGAAAAACGACTCCAAAATACTCGCAAACTTAAACGTTTTCGGCACAGGTCGGTTATTGAGATTTGACTCATTTAGATGATTCTCCCTGCACAAAAAAAAAAAAAAAAAAGATACTGGACTCAAATATGTCCAAAATCAACGTTAAATGGTCCATATCCGACCTTGGGCCAGTCTGGCTGGGCTGATAAGCCCTTTCAAGCTATGATCAAGGTGCTGAGGCCATCTAGTGGCATTTCCCTTAGTGACGCCGCAGCTAGACCCTTAACAGTGGAGAGATGTGTTTTTGTGGTATAGCAGAAACGTATGTACATCTATTCTAACGCAGTGTGTGATTCATGAAGGATAAACTATGCGGCTACATCAGTAATTTCTTGTTGAGCTCTGGAAACTTCGTAACTTTCCCCACGCGGATCCCTCATGCTCTAAATGTAACTCACGCAGCGTTTATCCCATCAATCCAACTTTTCATACTCAACTTGGAAGTTCGCGTAGAGAGGGTTAAGCCCCTGATTGGCGCAGTCGGACGTTTCAGGGACGAGTAAGGGGAAGGTACTGTTAATCACTGTTCGCCTTCAGGAATCGCTGTTGGTATTTGTCGGGAGTTGCCGTGATCTAACCCCTCCTGGAAGAGAAGAGTCTAACTAGTTTAATTAACCAATCTCGAGCCATTGGGAAGGACCCGGGAAGAGCAATATCCGCCCAACTTGGCTAATTCATGGCAGTTCTTGCCTAACTACCTGGAAACTGTCCTCAGCGATATGCCCTCTACCCCTCAGCTTCTCTCAATCTCAGGCATCGCTGGCATTTGGATATGATAGAATTATGAAAAGGTTCTGATAACAAGTTCTTGTCTCACTATCAGCACTTCATATTCAGTAAACTGTAATAACCAATTGGTTTTTTTTAATGCATTGTTACTGAAGCTTTTCAGTCTCTGATTGACTGTTATTAAGAATTGGTTGAGTAGAGTTGAGAATTTCACGATTCCTTCTGATGAGATAGTGAGTTTGAACTATAAAGTAGTATTTCTTGTTATCACTATCTCTCCGAGAGCACCTTGCTTTTTGAACGAACGTACAATTAGTTGCATAGTTATAGGATGCACAAGGGTATTGTAATACAATAAAATAAACCGTCGGTTCTGAAATCTGAATATTTGTGCAAAAATTGAACGTTCAAGTTCGCATTTGAAGGAGAGTGACAGAGAAAAATCGAACGATTGAGCTTCTGGTGTTGGGTCTCACCCTTTAAATCGAAAGAGGAGATTCTTTCATCAGCATAATATATTATATTGTGACATATAATCGAAGAAAAGCGACGTCCCCTGTAGTGTGATTTCATAATAATCAATATACGAGTATAAGCACAGAACAACCATATAATACATTTTAATGTGCTCCTCTGTGTTGCACGCATCAAATGCTCACAGTTGTTGTGGAGGGCAAAACACACTAATGCATCATTATATAGGACGTTACCATTATCTAGAGATTACTAGAAACGAGGTAATTCGTTTGTAAAATTGTACAGTTACGATGAAAGAGTCGTTCGTGAACCTCCATCAGGTTTCGGGCTCTTGTAATATTTACAACGCGCGGCTGTCAAAAGGAATACATTACTTACTCCGGACGGAGGAGGCGAATTATACGCAATGAAGTTTTAATCTCCCGCCGGGTCGACCCGGCTCCTTTGGAAGAAAGGGGTTTACGTAGTTTGAAATTCCCCTCACGGCAACAACATAAGTCTGTTGGTTTAAAGAGGTTCGACGGGGGTGAATGCCAAGAATGAAGGTGGGAGAACATAACAATATTTTATTGGATTATGATGCCTGGTACGAGTTTCTCCTAAGCTACGTGCTGTTCGAGATGCTGGGTTACCGTTGGGGGGGACCTGAGCAAGAAAGGCCCTGAGTCCCCTTTTCAAACACCACTTGGTCGCATTGTGTCGACCTCTCTCCTCCCTTCGGCATCTTTTCGTTTTGTCCCCTCCATTCTGAGGGATAAAAAAATCTTCCTTCAATAGAAACCTAAATGATCATCGATTTCCACTTTCGGGAAGTGGTGGAAAGAAAGAAACGAATTATTCCTCATGTGACTTGGAGCGAAATCAATCAATACAGGTGGCATGGTATCAAAGCAACCATACAATACGCCCATACAATAGGAAATGACATGAAATGAAAGCCACCCCTGGCCGCCCCTATCAGCTGCTGTATCAACCACAACCCTGTCCGACCACGTTGAGCAGGAAAAGTTCAAATTCGCCATTGTTCAGTTCGATCTGGTAGCTGAACAAAAATTTTCTCGTTTGAAATTACTCGTTCTACATGTCTTGTGAGGCACCAATTTTCGACCATGAAACAATTATTCTCTGTCACACTGGCGTTCCCTATTGTATTGATTTCATAGGGACAGCATCGCCATTTTTAGCTTGTTTCCATGACTCTTTCAGCGAATTTATTTTTCTTTGAATCAGATTTTGGTTTAGTTGAGTCACTCCTATCAAACATCAGAAATAACCCTTCTATTCATGTCGGGATCTAAGTTACAAGAGGCGATAATGGAAAATAGGCTCACTTACCAAATTATTTTCCATCTCATTTCGATCAAAAGTTTAATCAGACCTCAAAATGTCCAAAGCTAGACCACTCATAAATCAGAATCCATGGAATAATCCATTAATGTGTGGCATTTTGACGACATTTCTGTGACACCAAGGCTGTTATTTTGAACGAGTTTCCATTATTCACCAATTTATCTATTTTTAGCTCGATTTTGACTGAAACATCGACGATTTGTTCGATTCGCGCATTTATTATTTATTTGATTTTGACACTACTGCGCAGTTATACAAACCTATTATAGTAATTATTAAACTCATCATGCTGAGTGTCCATTTACTTAGGTACCTCTTGCTATTTCATGGTCATATTTCATGTTCATGTTACATACAGCTATATATTATATTATATACCTATATATAATGGATTGGTGAAACTAAAGACACTCGCGTGAAATATGAACTTGAATGCACGAACAGGAGGATGAAAATTATAGAAAATTATAGAAAACACTTAGTACATTTGGAAAAAGTGGAAATTTTCGCTGTACAGCGTCGTCAGCCCGAGAAGGAATGGGCTGACGACGCTGTACAGCGAAAATTTCCACTTTTTCCAAATGTAGTGTTTTCTATAATTTTCTATAATTTTCATCCTCCTGTTCGTGCATTCAAGTTCATAATATATATATAATATATACAACTATACAACTATATACAACTATATAATATTATTATATAGTTGTATATAGTTGTATAGTTGTAGTTTGCGGGTGAGGATGACCAACACTAGTCGTTGTTATCATTCGGTTTATTACAACGTTTCGATCGTGGAACACGATCCTAATCATGTATCCTACAAAACAGAACTATGGGAGAGTTATTATGGTTAAATAGAAATGGTGACTTACAAACTAGTTATGAATGGAATAAAGGTATAAACTTACATGATAGGTAATTGTCCGATTGCTTTACATTCTATCGAAACACAGTAATGTTTGACAAGTATTTAGTGACGTTCCGATATTACCGATATTAGTAATATCGATACATTTGTTTCGATACTTCCGATATGTGTATCGATATCAAGAATTCGATAATATCGGGATATCGAATGAAGCTTTACAGTATCGAATCGAAATATCGAATCCAGACAACATCGGAAGGAGGTTACTTACCTACGTCCAACATAGCACTAGCCGTGACACCTAAAGAGAAGGAGTTAGTAGAAGAAAAAGGAGGAGGTTATATTACATTATACAGGCTACCACCCATGGAAGAAGAAATTGTTTTTGTTTTTTCGATCTTTTTTTGTTGAAAAAAGAAAAATCAAAGAAATGGCGTACATCTTAAAAACTCATAACTCCATGAACTAAAAAAGAGACGTCAACAGATTAACCACAACATACCATAGACTTTTAAAATGAACCATCCCATTCACAATCCAAATCATCCTTCATTCTCAATAACACAACTACCCATGGAAGAAGGGAGCGGTCATACTCTACAAATCGGACAATTACCTATCATGTAAGTTTATACCTTTATTCCATTCATAACTAGTTTGTAAGTCACCATTTCTATTAACCATAATAACTCTCCCATAGTTCTGTTTTGTAGGATACATGATTAGGATCGTGTTCCACGATCAAAACGTGTGTTGGTCATCCTCACCCGCAAACTACTCTACTGTTTCCTAGTCAAAACAACCTCCACTATATACAGTTGTATGTAACATGAACATGAAATTCTAATTCTCGAATATTTCTATTTCAATATTTCCAATCCAATGTTACTTGATTGTCACCATTCGAGAAGGAGACCTATGAATAAATTATTTGTATATTATCTCTGTAAGTAGTTATATCAATCAGTAACGCATGACGTTTTTATGACATGAACCGACTGATCCATTCTGGAAGTCTATATGCAGCACCTACGCAGAAGCTTAGTTCATTTTAGTTGTTATTTTATTTAGGATACGCTGGAAGTAGACCGCTTGAAGAGCTTTAGTGCTCGTAGAACGTCTCTCTCCCCTCCATTACAGGCTCTTTTCATTGCTTCGCTTCAGAGGTCATTACTTAGCTTTACGGACATTACCATTTAGATATTGCACCTCAGGGCTCCCAGGCAGTCTTCGAGACCCTATAACTTCCCTCGGCCGGGATCTTTTATACGGGAGCTCGATTTTTCGGGGAAGAAGAGGCAGGAAAAGTGAGGAGGACGACGGACCCAAGGGCGACTCTTATATTATTCATGGCTCTAAGAGCAAGACCCTGTCGGCAGTCCGTCACTATCTTCCTCCTGCACAGGGTAGAAGTAAATTGTTTATCTTCCTTGAAGACTCGAGAAGGTAGATGGGGTTAGTGAAGAAGAACCTATAGCGTATAGCCAGCGTAAAACTCGCAATAGTAAACCACCTGAGCTCCACTAAAACTTTGTTTCCACCTACATACAAAACCTACACATTTTTCCCGTTCCCTCCCCAGTTCCAGCATTCCCTTTTTCGGTCGCAATACACCTGAAACGAACGTCTCTCAGTTTCGTAATCGTAAACCGTCTTTGCAGCACCTCCTGAGGGACTCTTGCCAATTCCAAACGACGCGAAATACGACTTTGCTGTGGAAATTTTTCTTCTTGCCCCCTCGAAGGGCAGAAGAAATAAAAGGTTTTAGGGGTCGACCTCAAAGTGAAGGTAAAGGCAGGTGACTTTACGATTCTAGGAGAGTTTTTTTTTCTCTTCTTATTCTTATTCTTTTCATCCAGAAGAGAAAGTGATCGGGAAATGGGAAACCTTTGTAGGTCTCTACGGAGATCTGTTCAAGGGAGGGAGTTTTGAGTTTGGGTTTTGATCACTTTAGGGAGTCTGATCAATTTTACTGAGGAGAACCCACAGTTCGGCACGTGCCTTATGGCCTTATGCATATCAAAGAAGTCATCTCAACTTGATGGTCATATGAAATTCATGGATGGTCTTGGTCATGAACTCGTATGTTTTCATTGCAAAATTCTCAAGTTTACTCGGACGTTTGACAGCATGATATGTCCTGAACTTGGTATACATTGTTTACTCGTATTAGTTTATGTAGCGCTCAATCAATATTACAGTTTCTTCCTGTTGTTCACAGGTCTTCTCAGAGATCAACATCTGGTTCAGCGTTGGAGGAACGCACTACTACGGCGATCCCATCAACTACTCGTATATGGAGGACAAGATTTTCGAACATTCTCGCAACGTATCCATCAAACTGCACCGTAGAGTTGGGAAGTACGTCAAGCTCCAGCTTCACTTTGCGGCTCGATGGATCATGCTTTCTGAAGTCACCTTTGATTCGGGTAAGAACACAGAGAATGACATGAATGCGAATGATGTGGACCGGGAGATGCATGCAGATGTGATGCATCTCAACAAAACGCCGGCAATTCTAATTATTCGAAAGAAAATCCCTAAATATCCCGGAATAGGGTGCTATATAATATATATTATGCATATTATGATCGGGGTAGTCCACTAATATTCCTTAAAATCAATTCATTCGAGTTGCCGGTGCTTTCATCAGCTCTTAAGCATACGATTTACCAGCTGGAATTTAGAGGGTAAAATGATCCAGTTTCGCCATCAAGTGATTTAGTTTTTGTACACGCAGATTGGTATTGCCAAGTGTTAATTGGTTAAGGGTGAATTCACCATTCTTGCATCTAATTCACATAATAATTATGTAAGAATTATTATATGTAATTATATAATTATATACATATAATTATATTATATGTAATCACATAAGAATTATTCTTATCAGGTAGGTTTTGTTAAATGGGAGAACTTGCATTTATTCAAGGATTGAAATAGTTAGCAGTTGTCTGTTGACTTTGCTCGCTCAAACAATGTCACGGTATTTGCATTGTACGTCGTTCACGTCGTTGGTTTGGATGTTATTCTGACGTGTGAAAATTAATTGCAGTATTTGCAATCAGTTGGTCGTTGCTTCCACAATGTTGACCAGGTGTTTCTCGTCATTAGAGCGGCTATTAGTGGGTTTATTGGCCAGTCCGAGGGATTATTAGGCGAAGCTATAATAGGCAATAGCGGATATTACAATATCAAATGAAGGGTGAGAGTGCAAACGTTGGTCGTGAGTATATTGAAACGTCCGGGGGAGGAATATCGCGGAATCGAGGGGGATTCAAGCACCTGAGCTCTTGCAATATTCAAGGGAGAACCCTTACAATCAGTTAGAGAGGGAGAGATGGGTCTAGGAAACTGTTGCATGACCGCTACTAGAGGAGGATACCTTGCTGGAATTAGAACACCTGAAATGGGGTCCTCCATCCACATTATGTATTTCGCCGCTGTATACTCCTGCCAGATGCAGATGAAACCCCATCCGGACATGACATCTTGGTTACGTTCACATTAATTACACAAACGCTGCAGCACAGACCCTCTTGACCTCTACGACCGCATTCCTGTCAATGAACAGAATCCTCAACTCGAAACGCAACTTGGGCCGTGTTCGCAGTCGATTTATGCAAATGCATCACTGCAATTTACTCAGCGTAAATTCATTATGGGCGTGCAATAATGTGCGACGCCGTTTTACTGTTCCTCAGGGAGCAACGGCTGACCCTCGCGAACCCACAAAACCACTGCATAATAATTCAGTGCCTCCCCATCAGGACCAATACGGGATTTTCAATTACCTGCTTATTGAGCCTCTCGTGGACTAGCCACTGAATTGTATAAATCATTCACCACTACTTGTCCCACACTAAATATCTTGTGATAAGTACATCAACAAGACTAGTATAAATATTTATACATATTACATTCTACCTGTTAGACTCACTTATTGTTGATTGGGCTACGAAGTACACCATCACGAGCTGTTTGCATACGACCCCTTCACTTATTGTATTCCACATCAGCCAAGTTGATGCTCGAATTAATTGAAACCCTCCACGTATTGACGTCTCGGGGTTCTGATGACTAAGTACTCAAGTATTGCGTTTCGATCATACGCCCCCACAGCTCAGAGTGTATTGTCCTCTAGGTAAAAGTTGGGGTCCTTCCAGAAATGACATGGTTGCATGATTGAGTCAAATTACGTACCTGCATAATGTAACAAGCTTGTCTCTTCTCGCCTAATTGAGATAATCATGCTATCTTCTTTCACCTAGTTAATGTTGTATTTTCGCATAGATTCTCTTTCAATAGCTACTGCTTAATAACTTTTCTTTTTTTTCACTCTTTTTGGTCGCAAGCATTTTACTAAATGTTACTCTGCCCAATTATGAGTGGACCCATTTATATGTATCCCTTGAAACTAGGTTGGGTGCGATATCCAATAATTTCCAAACTTGTTTTCCCGCCCACATTTTCCCTTCGACGTTCGATTTTAATTGGTTCCAGTTAACAACTTCACCGCAGTTGTCGAATTTTCCCCTCCACGTTTTCACTCACTTTTTCAAACGGTTGAGCCAGCAGCTGGGGAAAAAAATACTCTTTGGCAAGTTGTTACCAAACGCTGGAAATGAATCGTTGAATACGAATAAAAACTTTTCAATCAATTTGCGTTTTAATCTCCACTTGAATTCTCTTGGGAGAGTTGTATGAGTTTTTAGAGGGCATGAACTGTGCGTTGATTTTGAATACGAGTGAATCTCGAATAGTTTTCAAGAATTTAATAGTTTCATTATCCCTCACATTTCATACTTTTCCCATCATGACGAAAGTAACTAACTCTTGAAAAGTTGGATGATGTGTATTTTTTGACTGATGTGTATTTTTCTGGGACTAGTTTGCCACAGCTTCTTGCTATTGGATCAATATTCAGTTTTCTCCCTCAAAGTGAATTATCGTTAGATCCGTTTTCTATTCCGAACAAGGGTGCTAACATATTTGGAAATGGCACAAGTTGGCGGTATTCCTAATTGAGCTATGAGTAGCTTAACATAGCATAGCAATAACTAGCTTAGATATTGCTATGAAGGCGGCCGACGCCTGCTAGTATGGACTTGGATGAACTACCACCGCTCTGGTGGAAATATTATAAAATCAATCGCCATAACTCAACACAAAACCGCCTCTAAAGGAACGAAAGATTTTCTACTTACCTATCTCTGTAACATGTCTCAGAATTGCTTCAACCTCAATAGAGTCCAATCTCCTTAAAGTCGTATGTCTTACATTCCGTCAATCCCAGTTGTATTTTTTCCCACTTTATTCATCCACTAAGTAACATCGCTGTGGTATTTCACAATGTAGTGGATCAAACGAGTCCACTCCGGCGTCCTGAGCCCGTTACAGCTTCTTCACTATTCAGAGCATATCCCGCCTTCCAACTTGAAGGAGCCATTTCTGATAAGCATCTCGGCTTAATCGTGGAAAGAAATCTCACTTCGTGATTTACTGTGTATGCTCCAGTTTCAGAAGAAGATAAAAAATACTCTTCCCACGTGGTATTCGGAACCCCCCGCTGGTGGTGTTTTTTTTTCCCCTCCGAGAAATACACAACATAGGTATCGTTGCAATTCGAGTTGCTCAACTTGAGATTGAAATCTCAGGCACGCGGTCACGTTGGTTCGACTTCGAATTTCCCGTGTTTTACGCAATTTTACCTACCGGTTTAACTTGTCTTAACTTACTCTTAAGGTCGTTAGCAGCGCCAATTCAAACCAAAATATTGATAAACAACTACCTCACGTTTATCATTAAACGTCAACTGTTTATACAGTGGGTAGGTACCTTTCAAAACCTCTGGGAGAAAAAACGGTCTGGTTGGAATTGAACCAATTATATCCCTTTCATGTTAACATATTGTAATGTTGAAGAGAGTGAGTGATTCCGCAGATCTCAATGGGTGGTCATTCGTCCAACCGGATACGCTCTGGAGTAGACGGTTTTTTTCTGATTTATTTATTTTATTCTTCATTCAAAAGGGAGTAACAAAAACATCGAGAATCCGTAATGAAGTTCGGATAGTCCCTCGGGTTTTCTGAGGAGTTGCGAAGAAAGAACATTAATTCAATTCGGCTCTGGAGGTGGTCCGCTCATCTCAATACTTGAAAGAAAGTATTCGGAGTTGAGATAAGAAATCCGGTGCTTTTAGCGGGCAAAGACAGGGAGGGAGTTGATTAACTGATTCAAATTCCGAGAATTCGAGTTCTCGTTGTAGGTATTTCGAATCTTTCACGAAATAACGACTATAAAAAAAATTTGCTTTCTATGAATATGTTCTTCATCATTTATACAAGATTAAAATGGTTAAAACTGGGTATTGCATGTTGTTGACTCGAGTTTTACTCATATTGAAAAGGGAACTACATTGGCTCGCTAAGCTGAGAACGTCAGTAGTCGGTTTGACGTAGTGGCCGGTTGCACTATCGATACTATCGATAGTTTCTGACTATCGAAAACTATCGATAATCAGCGGACAAGAAAGAAGAAAGAAGAAAAAAACATCTAGAGGAGTAGATTCTTCCTCTCAGGTAATTTTGTTCAATTTCTACCTGCATTAAGTACGAGTTTTTTCTGGGAACATGTGGGTTTTCAGTTTGTTCCGATAGTACTATCGATAGTCAGCGGACTATCGATAGTACTTACGGAACCAACTGAAAACCCACATGTTCCCTGAGAAAACACGTACTTACTGCAGGTGGAAATTGAACAAAATTACCTCAGAGGAAGAATCTACTCCTTTAGATGTTTTTTTCTTCTTTCTTGATCAGCGCCACTTTTGTATTCATTCATTTTTTTGTTCTTAGCATTATTTTGTCTGATAATGTTTGGTCTTCCAGCAGTTATTCGTATTAGAATAATTCGCATAAGCAGTTTCGTATTAGAGTAATAATTAGTATCAAGATGATTTTAAATATATACGCAGTTCAAGGGCCCACGAGTTTATCACTCTTTCGGAGCATTCTCAACACAGTTCTTTCAACATAATTATCGTTCATTTCTAGCCTTCTTTCTTAATTGCCTTTTCCAGTTCTTTCCCATGCGAAAATGGTCAAACAAACAAAATATTTAATCAGACATGACAATGTTTATTTATAAAATACTTGGGTATTTTCCAAAAATAATACCTATTTAGCGTATTATTAAAAAAACTAAAAAAAAAATAAAAAAAAAATAAAAATAAAAAAAAAATCAAAAAAAATCAAAAAAAAAAAACTCACAACCCGAAATTGACATGTAAGTGACCTAACCATAAGTCGTTTTCGTTACCAAGGAACTTTTATATTTTTATTTAACAATAAGCCTTTCGCATGAATAACGCATCTGATTTTTGTACTGAACACATCAGGAATACTTTCACTTCACTAATGAAAGACGACGACTGACAACAACAGTTGTTGTCAGCCGTCGTCTTTCATTAGTGAAGTAACTGACAATACAAACAGATGCCAGATTTGATAAAACATTTGAAAAGAGACGGGTTTTGGAAAAACCATCGATTTTTATCGGAAACCGAAACTGTCGATAGTTCAACACCACTAGTTCGACGTTCTGTCGGAAAAGTGATCCTGCTGTCTCGGAGGCGTCTAAATGTCGAAATTTCAAAAAACATTCGAATTTAAGGTAATGCGTCAGAAGTCGACACGTTGAAGGAAGTTTGAACTTTGAGCTTACCTTTCACGTAGGGGACTAGTCTTTTCTCATTGCAAACCTGTTCATTGTGTACCCAAGATCCTTCCCTAAAAGACCTGGCAGCGGGAAATATTATTCAACATGGTTTGAAAAGGGAAAAACAAGTTTTCTAAAAAATCCCAATGCTCTAGTAGTCGACACCAGTGACCAACATTTTCTTCAGTAGTCGTCATGGTTTTGCACTAGTAGTCGACCTACATGTGTTAGAAGTCGACAGTATCTCTTGAGTCAGTAGTCGACAGGTTTCGTCATTCCATCGTTTTCACTTTTTTCGACTTCCATCTAAATAAAATACATTCAACTGTGAATCGGAACTTGAAAATAGATTAATAAGATGTAATAAAGTAGTTATCAGACTTTTTATTTTTAGTTATCAGTCTCAAATTGCAATGAGTACTCAAGTAAAAAGGTATGAAAACTATAGTCGATAACTCATTGTCAGAAAATTGACATTACAGTTGGGCTTAGGTACCTATTTAGATAGTTTTTGACATTTTCATGTCTTTGCTTTGGCACGTAAACTGAAACGGGAAAATTTGTTCCCTTGATTCACCCTTTCCCTCAGATCACGTCAGAACACAAGCGACCGGCTGGCCACTACGTCAGAGCCTATGACGCACGAGCGTATGACGTCATACGGCTAGCAGGAGGCCAACTAGTACGTCAAAGCCTATGACGCACGAGCGTATGACGTCAGACGGCGTGCAGGAGGCCAACTAGTACGTCTAAGCCTATTACGCACGAGCGTATGACGTCAGACGGCTGGCAGGAAGCCAACTAGTACCTACGTCAAAGCCTATGACGTCAGAGGGCTGGCTGGCTAGGTGATCGGGTGGTAGCAAAGGGAGGTGGTGATGACGTCAGAGGGGCCAGAGGTAGGCAGATATCTGAAACCCCCATTTATTCCTCACTACTTTCGTGATCACCGTGAAATTTCCTAAAGGATCGCCGAGTTTCAGATTTTTGTCCACCCAAATTGGTCAGTCTGCCCATCGACATCTAATAAATCTTTTATTGAGGAAAACACTTCAGTAAATAGCAACATAAAGATTGAGTAAACCAGAAAATGTTAGTAGATCCCTTATGCATTGGCATCCATCTGTGTGCGGGTTATCGGTGTAACTCTCACTCTCAGTACAGTGTTTCTGTTTCGGGGGTATCAAACTGAGATAAAAAGTCCCCAGTCATGCAGCATGACTATAAGAGCGAATTTTCGAAGAAACTGTACATAAAATGTACAGCTTTCGTAGAAGTACGCAACCACGAGGGATATTTTATGTCTCTGCGCCCCCTCCCACACCCACACCACGTACTTCATTTTTAGCGAATTTTCGAAGAAAAGGAAGCTATTGTTCTCGGTCCAAAATTTTTAAAACTCGAAATTCCGCAGAATTTTTATACCAAAATCCGTTTCAGACCATCCTGAATTCACTGCCAAAAGACACAAAAAATCATATGTATATAAGTTATAGTACCCGACCTACCATTACTGCTGACGCAGCCATGAACACTATAAAACCAACGTGAGCAGGCCCCGAGCCTTCAGTTCTCGGCCTGCTACTGTAACCGACCGACCCTGTGTGTGTTCCGCGTAATTTGTTCTAAGTGTTCCAATAACTTTATTGTCACAATTTAAAGTCTGTGTAATTCCGTGAATAAAGTTCGTTTCGCCTAAATTCATTTCAACCTTTTTTAAAAAGCCGACTCCTAAAGAACCTACCCTAACTGGCGCAAGTCTTGGAAGGACATATTTGAAGACCCAGTTTCGACTCGCAAATTATCCGCGTAGTGTTTTCGCGATAATCGTCGAACTCTTCAAGTGTCCGGAGTGCTTTCAAAAAGGATTGAGTGTAGTTGGAATCAGCAAATCAACACGCCCAACTTCGCTGACCACCAGGACGAAGGACTACCGAACACGGAACACAGGAACGAACGCAAGAACAACAACCGGAACCACCAGGTATACTATCGAACAGTAGTAAGCCAGACTCCTAGGGTACCTGTAAGCAGTTAGACTTATATAGGTTCCCTAGCCCGATCACGCCCAGATCGGTTTTCAAAGTCTTCATTTCCGTCTGCCCTGACCCTTGAAGCCAAGCACGCCCCGCTTGTAGAAATAAGTATCAAGAAAAAGAAAAGTAACGAGTAACAAGGAAAGTAACAAGGAAAAGGAAACTAAATAAATTCCAAGTAATAAAAAAAAAAAAATATATATAAAAAAAAAAAATAAATAAATAAATAAAATAAATAAACTTTTATTTCAACGTGCGAAGGATCGCAACAAGAATAATACTTTTGAATTGAAATCGTCAACGTGCGAAGGATTTCATCATATCTCGAGCGAAGCTCACCTTAGCAAAAAGAAAACCTCCCACGCAGTCCATCTCCGCCACTCATCTACATCATCACTCTTATCACTCTTCAGCTGACTCCCAGCCTTTTAAACTCGACCTTCGACGTCATCTTCAATTAAACCTTCTTCATTTAAATTTAAGCCATATTATTCTGTCTAAATTGTTAGTACGTAAGGAACTTTATTCACTTTATATTTTTCAGGAACCTAATTACCTATTTTTGCCTAACCTAATTACTTCAATTTAAAAATTTTCTTTTAACTGTACAGGGTTGTCCAAAATTCCGAAATCAATTAAATTACCCCGTTCGAGGCCCGATCCATACATAGATTGGTTTAACTCTATTCGTAGGCCCGAACAATCACCAACAATGGAAGGTCTTGCTGACATTTCTGCCCAAGGGACCTCTGACCAAACTCCCATCCAGAGAAAACCTACAATTCCATCCCCTTTCCCTGAAATTCCCCCACTAAAGGAATCTCATTTCGCTCTCCTCCCAGAATTTAACGCTCGAGACCCCCTTGTATTAACAAGATTCATCTCCGTCAGTGATAAACTGTTTGATCACTTTTTCGACAAAACGGGTCGGAATACCTTCCAAAATGACCTGTTGTTCGAAGGGGTACTTTCGAGAATTAAGGGTGATGCTGCAAGACGGGTTTTCGCAGCAGATCCTAAAAATTGGGAAGAACTCCGGAAGGTATTGTTGGAGTCGTACGGTGACCGTCGGGACAAGTTTACCTTAACAACAGAACTTGCCCGCCTCAGCCAAAAACAGGGTGAAACCTGTTTTGAATTCCATACACGGCTGGAAACCGTTCTAAACAACATTATTGCTGCGCTCCAGAAGGAACAGAGCTCGCACGAACTTATATCTTTCGTGCAAGGGCTGGCCTTGCGTGTCTTTACCACAGGACTGGAGGACTCGGTAGGATCGTTGATCCGAGCGAGAAGTCCGAACTCCCTGGCGGAGTGCATCGCAATCCTGTCCAATGAGTTCCAATTCCGGAACAAACCAAAACCAGGTCCACCATCCAAACCTAGTAATCCCCAAGCTAACAGCGGACCTTGGCGACCCTCCTACCAACCTCAACACCCCAGACCACCCTTCCAATACCCGAGACCACCCTTCCAATACCCCAGACCGCCCTTCCAACAACCTAACAATTTCGGCCAAAACTCCCCTAGAAAACCCTATCAGGGTCAGTACAAAACAAATTTTCAGTCTAGACCACAAGGAAACACGTATACCCTAGATGCGTGTGACCAAACAGAATGCGAAGGTGAACAGGACGAAAAAGTACGTGAAAAGGTAACAGGTTATTATGTGTATGATCCATTTTTACAGGCACCGGTATATTACGACACCGAATTAATGCAGAAATTTGAGGATTTAAACATGCGAGAATCAGGAATCGAATCTGAACAAGAACAAACTAGTTCTTTTTTAGAAGTAGGCCACGATCAACCCCAAACCCAGTCATAACTAAATTAACCCCCAACCTAACTAAAATTGCTCCCATCCAAACTAAATTTGCTTCCAATCAAACTAAATTTGCTCCCAACCAAACTAAAATTGCTTCCAATCAACCTAAATTTGCTTCAAACCAAACTAAATTCGCTCCCAACCAAACGCAAAAATCTGAAGTCATTGAATTTAATCACATTTCAAATGAACTACCTTTTATAATTTGTCCAAAAACCGGAATGAAATTTCTTGTAGACACAGGTTCCACTAGGTCCTTCATTTTATCCGAAATCGCAAATAAATATTACAACAAAAAATTAAAACCTGCCACTGGCGTAGTAGTCACAGCTCACGGAGATTCAAAAATCACCCACTTAGCCATGCTCCCCTGCGGTGAACTCTTCAATCAGAAAAACCTGAATCTTCCTTTTAGACTATTCGACTTTCATACCAAATTTCAGCTGCTCTTAGGACTGGACAATTTGAAAGCTCTTAAAGCGTCCGTCGACTTGGAAAATAACCTTCTTAGGACACCTCAGGTCAACATCCCCCTTTACTTTTCAACTGGATGCCTCTGTCCAAAGGGAAGAGTAGAATCATTCCTAATTGACGCGAGGTCTATCCAACAGGTCAAGGTAGAGGTTGATAATGTAGAAAACGGTGAAGCCTTAATCGACTCGATATCCTTCCCAGGATTGCAAATCCCAACTTGCATTGTCCATGTAGAAAACTCTCAGGCTTTCGTTCATGTGACTAATCAACAGGAAGAACCAGTAAGGTTGTATTTAAACCATCCGTTGAATGCTGAACCAATTCCAGAAGGCCAGTTTATCGATTCGGAACCAACCCTAAATAATCTTGATAGCTCCCCAAAATTTTATAGACGTCAAAAGCGATGGATTGACTTTTCAAAGTTTCGACTTGACCACTTGAATCTAGAAGAAGAAAAAGCCATTAAAAGTCTAATTCTTGACTATGCGGATCTTTTCCAAGAGGATGAAGGCCCCCTGACCTTCACGAATGAGGTAAAACACCACATTCGTACCAAGGACGAAATTCCCATCTTCATCAAACCTTACAGGTATCCTCACGTATATAGGGAAGAAGTGGCACAGCAAATTGATAAACTACTTGCTCAGAAAATCATCCGCCCTTCCAACTCCCCTTATAACGCTCCCCTTTGGATTGTACCAAAGAAAATGGATGCGTCCGGAAAGACGAAATTCCGCCTTGTCATTGACTTTCGAAAACTCAACGAGTCCACGATTTCTGATCGATTTCCGCTCCCCAACATTTCGGAGCTTCTGGACAAACTTGGCCGTTGCAGTTATTTTTCAACTCTAGATTTGGCTCAAGGATTCCATCAGATCGAACTAGATGAGCAATCCATTCCCAAAACAGCCTTTTCCACTGAAACTCAGCATTATGAATATTTAAGGATGCCTTTTGGCTTGTGCAATGCCCCAGCTACTTTTCAGCGAATGATGAATAATTGTTTGAGAGGGTTGAATAATGAGATATGTCTGGTTTATCTAGACGACATCCTTGTATTCTCAACTAGCCTTCAAGAGCACATTGTTCGTTTGAGACAGACTTTCGATCGTCTGCGGAAAGCCAACCTTAAAATTCAGCCTGACAAAACCGAGTTTCTTAAAAGAGAATTGGCTTACCTAGGCCACGTAGTCACTGCCGATGGTGTCAAACCAAACCCGGAGAAGATACGTGCGATAGAAAGCTTCCCAATTCCCCGGAATAGAACTGAAATTAAACGATTTTTGGGACTTCTGGGTTATTACCGTCGATTTATCAAAGGTTTCGCAACCCTCACTAAACCCCTCACCTCCGCTTTAAAGAAAAATAGTAAAATTACGCCTAGTTCACCCGAATTTGAAAAGAGCTTCAAACACTGCACAACCCTCCTTTGTAACGACCCCATCCTACAATATCCAGATTTCCAAAAACAGTTTCGAGTGACATGCGATGCTAGTGATTTTGCCACAGGCGCCGTCCTGAGCCAAGAAATCAATGGTTCGGACCTCCCAATAGCCTATACCAGTAGAACATTGTCGGAAACGGAGAGGAAATACGCTACAAATGAAAAGGAACTCCTAGCCGTACTCAACGCTCTCAAAGCCTTCCGTCCTTACTTGTACGGACAGAAGTTCATTTTATTTACGGATCATAAGCCCCTTCAATGGCTTTTCAATATGAAAGATCCAAACTCCAAATTATACCGATGGAGGTTAAAAATAAGTGACTTCAACTTTGAGATACGATACAAGCCCGGGAATTCAAACCATGTAGCCGACGCTCTTTCCCGAATCGAGCTAAACAACTTGGACTCAGATCCAACAGCTCAGCCCTCCACGCCACCGGTCGATGCAGACCAATTGCTCGAAAACGTACAACTGGACGAACTTCTTCCCCCTCAGTTAACTACAGAGGAAGAAGATCGAGCAATTGCCGCAATATTGGGAGAATTCTCGCGATCGAGAGAAAGGGATCTTGAAGATCACCTGTCCCTTGACGTACAAGCCGAAACTGCTCCCCCCACTATCCAAACATTTACGATCCCCACCAGAGAAGGTCCCGTTAATCATGCAATAAACCAAATAATTTTCAAGTTGGTAACAGCGCTCCCTAGGAAACCCTCTATCAAACGCTTTTTTAATTCCACCAAAACCCGCACCACAGTGGAATTATCTCATTACCACCTAGAGAAGGACGTTGTCGAATTCATTAGGGAATACGTCAGACCCAAGGTCCATTATGGCATCTATTTCCACAATGATCCAGACAACAAATTCTTCCAGAGATTTGCTGCCATTATGACTCGAACCTTCAAGGAATCTGAGCTCTTGATGGCCAAGTTTTCCACATTACTGGAAGATATTGAGTCTGAGGACGACGTCCAGGAACTTATTAAGGCTTATCACGTAGGCAAAACCAATCACCGAGGTAGTCCTGAAACTTATGAACACCTTAAACGAAGATACTTCTGGCCCAACCAGAAGAAAACTATCCAGAACTTCGTTAACCAATGCGATGTCTGCCTACGCACCAAATACGAGAGGAATCCCCTTAAAATAAAGTACAACGTAACTCCAACACCGTCCCGGCCCTTCGAAACCTTACATATCGACAAGATAACAATAGATAGGACAAAATTCCTCACAATTTTTGATCCCTTCTCCAAATACGCCCAAATGTACATGGTACCCACCAATACCAGTCTCGATGTGGTTAAAGTCCTCCTGAAATACTTCTCACATCATGGCGTCCCCAAAAAACTTATTTCCGACAACGGAGCCGAATTGAATTCGTCTCTCGTTAAAGAATTATTAACCAACCACAACATTGATATCCATTTTATATCCAGTCAACATCCCGACTCGAATGGTCCCATTGAACGATTCCACTCAACAATTATAGAACATCTTCGGCTTTTGAATTGTCAAGAAGTGTTCAAAAAGGACGACGTAGAGACACGTGTGCATTATGCCCTAATAGCCTATAATAACTCGATTCACTCGGCGACCTCTCTAACTCCCTTTGAAGTAGTTCAAGGTCACATTTCGGACGACTCCCTCCTCAAAGTAAACCTGGAAGAACGCCTTGCTAACGACTATCTCGCAAAACACCGCGAAAAAATGAAAGCCCTCTACCAAAATCTTAAGGAACGTGGCGATCAGCTAAAAGAGAGAATAATAGAAAACAGAAATTCCACCCGGGAGGATCCTCCTGAACTTCCTGACACTGTTTATGTTCAGACCAAACAACTTCAGAGCAAGACAAAACACCGATACAACCCTGAAATCGTAATATCCATTGATGAATTGAGGCACACCGCACAAATACAGCCCCGTCATGCTAATACCCAACAGAAGATTCACATGGCCAATATCAAAAGACCTAGGAAACTTCAAAAACTCCCTAACATAGACTCAAGCTCTTCAAGCTATTCCCCATCGGAAGTCAGTTTCCCCACGACAGACTACCCCCGTGCCAGGGTTCCACCTTCGGAATCTTCCTCTGAGGACAGAATCCAAATCCCACCTCAAAATTCTCCCCAAACCGCCACCTTATACTCCGTTCCAGAATACGACCCCACCACCATTACCCAAAACAAAGCCCAACCTAGGCATTCTAGTTTAAAAACCCCCTCAGTAACCAGTTTCACAACCCCCGTCCCTAAACGGAATTGTAAGGACCTCTCAAAATTGCTGGAACAAGTACCCTCTCCTCCGCCATTCGAATCCTCTTCCCAATCTGTTTCCCCTCAAGGACCAGGAAGCCCTCACCCGACCAATTCTCCACGGCCATCAATAACAACTCCTCAACTACCGGCTTATCCCATCAGGAAGCCGAGAAAAGCGCTGCCAATGCCCCCCGAAATAGACCTGAAATCGAGATCTATATCTAGAATACCCATCCCCCAAAAACCATACCGATCACCACCGTTCAGCTCCAGTTCCGACTCTAGTTCCTTATCCTCGTTTCAGGACGACACCAATTCACCACGACCCACCTAATCATGGACCGCCAACCTGCTGCCATTATCCTCCTAACGCTTCCGACCTTACTCATGATCCAAGGACTGGAATTCGAAAATATTACATCCAACTTAGGCTTATTACCCATACGATTAGGTTCTGCCCGAATGATCAACCATTATCATACCATCACGCACTACTACCAATTAGGAGAAATACTTGACCAAGTGAACCAAATTAAGACCCATTTCCGTGATATCATCAAAGTAATAGATGAAGATAGCGAACTTCAAAAGGTTGTCCGATCCCGAATTCAAATGATCGAACATATGCTAAAAACTATTGAAGGACGATTGTTTGCATCAACCTTACCCCGCCGTCAGAGGCGAGGATTGTTAAACGGCCTAGGCTCTGTAGTTAAATTCATTACAGGAAACTTAGA
This sequence comes from Stenodema calcarata, assembly GCA_963920205.1. Classification (NCBI taxonomy): domain Eukaryota; kingdom Metazoa; phylum Arthropoda; class Insecta; order Hemiptera; family Miridae; genus Stenodema; species Stenodema calcarata. Next base: position 2,133,543 of record OY986059.1, read on the forward strand.
CGCCAATGACGAGGAAAAATTTAATCAAATTCTTCACCACCTGCATACAAACCAAGAAATACTGTCCCAACAAATTAGTCACCATTACTCAATCAATGAAAAATTTGTCACTGAATTGAATGAAACTATTTCGAATATTAATTACAACCACGACATTTTGGCTTCGGAAATAGAGCGATTGAGGGAAGCAAGCTCCTTTGCAACCCAGGTAGGAAAAGTAGAAAACGCGCTAGAACACAATCAATTGCTATTACAAATAATTTCAGATCTAACCCAAGACATAGAAAATTCGATAACTTTCTGCAAATTAGGTAAACTCCACCCAAGTATTATCAAACCAGAAACCCTACGACAAATCCTTAGGAGTCTTATACCATTCTATGGTAACAGTTGCCCCTCTTTGAAGAAGAATCACTCTGGGAGATCCAAAATCACATAAAAGTGAAATGCTTCATAAGCTCTGAGGAAATCATCTATTTCTTAGATGTCCCCATCCTCCATACTACTCAGTTCGATTTGATTCTCCTTCAACCACTACCAACCTTCATTCCAAATTTCTATGCTACTATCCTACCCACCACCAAATACGCTCTAAAATCCACAACCGACCTACGATTCCTTAAGAATCCGTGTGAATATGGACGTAACTACTACTTGTGTCAAAATAGTCTTCAGCTAACCAGCGAAAACGACTGCGAGTTAGACATACTCACTAAGGGTTTAAACGGTCGTTGTGATTTAATACAACTAAATCTACAAAACAACCATATAGAACTCCTAGAAGAGGCTAATCGTTACGTCTTCTTATTCCCCTACGAAGATCAGATAAAAATTATTGACCAGGGTAATATACAGTTTAAATCCCTTTTCGGCATCTTCCTCGTTTCCCCAGGCAACAGCACGATAGAATATAGGAACCAAACCTTAACCACCCCATCCACCTATAGTAGCCACACCCCCTCTATGGTCATGTTCCAAAAACAGTCTTGGGATTTCAACAAGAAACCTACAGCGTTGATGAAACTCAGAAACTTAAAACAACTATCACCTCCTTCAATTCCCATACCTAGTACACGAGAACTTGTATTGAATCACCTTTCCCCTAGCGCCTGGACAATTCTTTTATACGTTGCTCTCATATCATTCTTTGCGTACACTGGATACCGTTTTTATAAACATAGAAGAAACATTCAAATTTCCCGAGATAATGTCTAAAACCAGCTCGAAACTTAGCTCGAAAATTATGTTGTAAATTGTTCATGTAAATTGTTCATTTGTTATCAAGTATCATGTTTGGAATTAATGTCGAAATGTAAACTTAAAATTCCTTCGAGTTATCTCACGTAAATTGTAAAGCTAGCATAGTATTGTCTCACTGTTGTCGTGCCAACCTCTGTTTATTGTTAATCATGTCACAACTATTGCTAAACACGTAACCTTATTTGTTATTATACCTATTTGTGTGCATATCCTTTTATATTATTGTAAAGTTGTATAGTGTGTCATGATTGCTCGTCGAAACTGAAAAATTGAAATTTCTACTAAATTTCAATTTTATCTACAGGGAGGGAAGAGTTATAGTACCCGACCTACCATTACTGCTGACGCAGCCATGAACACTATAAAACCAACGTGAGCAGGCCCCGAGCCTTCAGTTCTCGGCCTGCTACTGTAACCGACCGACCCTGTGTGTGTTCCGCGTAATTTGTTCTAAGTGTTCCAATAACTTTATTGTCACAATTTAAAGTCTGTGTAATTCCGTGAATAAAGTTCGTTTCGCCTAAATTCATTTCAACCTTTTTTAAAAAGCCGACTCCTAAAGAACCTACCCTAACTTATATTTATCCGATGGTTAGGGATGGACAATCGGACAATTATCATGATACATGATTAAACGTCGTAATAAACCCGAATGATAACAACGACTAGTGTTGGTCATCCTTACCCGAAATGTATATATTTATGTATTTATGTATGTGTCATTCCAGACGATAACTCTCGATAGAATTGAGATAAAAAGTTCAAATTTGCACACAAAATCTGTCTTGGCAATCGACAGGCTAAGTTCGAAGATGGGCAGAATCGGGCCACTCTAAGGGGGGTGTAGGGGAGTTTTAAGGGGGGGAAAATTACCCATGAAGTCCAAATTTGAAACAGTCTGACATGTGACACCTCATTTTAAAGGTTTTTTTCATGCTTAACACGATGGTGAAATCAGAATTGCGATATCTCATTTCATTTCCAAACTGGAGCATTTTGAAGATGAAGAAACGTGGTTTTACTTGAAATGATCATCATGGTTATTCTGCTCTAATCTGATGACGGAATGCGATATCACAATTCTGACTTCATCATCGTGTTCGGCGTTGAAATGTACAAAAGCTGAGGGGGGTTTGGCGAGTTTGGGTGGAGGGGGAGGGGGGGGGTCACTCAAAAAATGAAAGTCTGACAAGTGACACCTCATTTTAAATGTTTTCACACGCTGAATAAGATGGGGGAGTCAGAATTGCGATCCCTAATTTCGTTCGCAAACTTGAGTACTTTGAAGGTGAAGAATACGTTCTTCATGGTTAATCTGCTCTAATCTGATGACGTAATGCGATATCGCAATTCTCACTTCTCCGTCGTGTTCAGCGTTATAATGTCCAAAAGCTGAGAGGGGTTTTGGGGATTTGGGGGGGGGGGGGAGGTTCACCGATAAATTTCAAAAATGAAACGGTCTGCCAAGTGACACCTCATTTTTAAGGTTTTTACACGCTGAATAAGATGGGGGAGTCAGAATTTCGATATCTTATTCCGCTCTCAAATTGGAGCACTTTGAAGATGAAGAAACTTGGTTGTTACTTGAGATGTTCTTCATGGCAATCATGTTCTTTAATGAAGATGTTTTACATAAAACTAATTACTCCTTCGAAAATTCGCTCTTATAGTCATGCTGCATGACTGGGGATTTTTTTTTTTTTTTAAATTGTTACATAAATAATTTATATAAGTAATTATTGTCGAGAATGATCACCTGTGTGTAAACAATTATTTAAACAATCACGCTCATACCTCAGCTTGTCGGCCACGCACTCCGCAGTGGTTAACGTAATATGGTTAGGTAAATCGAGAGCTATCCAACGAGAGGTGAACGATTTTTGTACGATGATAACTGGCGAAGTTAAAGTTCCGTAGCAACGAATCGGTTGTACGTGAAAATCATTAGAAATTTTTCACAACGCTTCCTTCGTCTCACCGTAATGTCACACTTTTTGAGTTATGTGCCATGTAAAGGCATAAAATGTCAAAATGTAGAGCACAGTTTTAATTTCAAGAAAAATATTGTCAAGTACTAGAGAAATACTTTGCATGATTCATTACACACTAGCTGTGGACTATTAATAAATCACATTACGAAATAAATAAAATCACAAGATAAATATTTAATTAAAATCACAAGTTGGTAACTTATTATTGCAAAATAAGTTACCTCCTGTCCTCATCGTTGTCTTCCCCAATCTATACAGGGTTTAATTTATCTGTAACATCTTTCACAAAACACAGCTGAGAATCTTCTACTTTGGCCTTGAAAGTAGTGGCGAAGTAGAGTGGTTCTAGGAACATCGTTGTTTTTTGCTGCCTCCTTGATGCTTACTCCACTTCTTACGTCTTGAATACCCTTAGCCATTCGGTCCTCTGTGTACTGAAGGAGTCGTCTTCCCTTCCTATTGGGATTGCATGTTTTCTTCGGTTTTTTGGGAGCCTCCTTCGTCTTCTTCCTCGTTGACGAGCCAGCCATTTTTTAAATTTCTGCCATGAAAAGAAAATCCTACAAAGTTAATAAAATTCCATCCTCTAAACCTTGAGACCATTCTGTGAACTTATTTGGTATATTTTCGAAGAAAATACAGCTAGTTTCGACTACTGATGCACAGCAAATTCTGAAAATTTTCAGAAGTCGACACCCCCTGTCGACTAATAAATATGAGCCGAAATTTATGTCAGTAGTCGACATCCTCCCCGAACCAATCAAAACATCATTGGATACGCAAATAAACTGAATAAATGTTGCCTAGAAGCAATAAACAACACAGAAATTTAAAAGATATTATTAAATTTCAGGTAATAAGAGTGAAATACACTTACATTTCCAGTCCGTCCTTAGCCAAAACGCCAACAATCAGCATAGAAACGTGGTCAAACGAACGATAGCAGCTTTGAGTAGGGATGTATAAAAAGTATCGATACTTCAAAATATCGATACTTTTATGAAAAAGTATCGATACTTTTTGATACTTTTTTTTGGGAATGTATCGGGATACTTTTCCTTTTTTCGCGGTATCGACACCGATACATTTTTCAAGTATCTTTTCTTACTTCCAAGTTTCACAGAAGACTACAAAGCCTGATCGCTACCATGCCTGAAGTCCCATCATTTGTCAACAACCTTGACATAAAAATGGAGATGATCACTCATTCAACTGATACTGTCCAGCATCTAGTTGGAATGGAAACGTGAAACAACTCAACTGTGCACTTATGTCAGGCCTCATGGATTGTGTTGTTTTGCGCCTTCCCCTTCCGGTGTTCCAGTTCCACCATAGAATTATAAAATAACTGATAGGTACCAACTCCACTTTAGTGCGTTCGCGTTGTTTGAGATTGAGAAATCACGATTCAATACATACTTTGTGCAGTTTTTGGCATTGTTAGTCGGCTGTTACTTACTTGGTAGGTAGGTGAAATGTCAATGTCAAAAATCTCAGTTAGGGATTTCTTCAAAAAAGAATCTAACGTTTTAGCTGTGTGCAACTTGCTTGAAATGACTCCTACCAAAAAGTGCGACCTACCTAATAAATGTTCTTAAATTTAAATTTTTCAAGTATTTTTCAAATAATTTTTTTTTAAATAAGTAAGTAAAAAATTTGGAACTTTTCTAATTTTGAGTTTGTAAAAAGTATCGGTACTTGAATGTCTATTGTCTGGGGGTCATCCAAAAATTTCCGTCATCAAAACAAATTTAATTTTAAATTTAAAAAAAAGTAAAAAAAAAAAAATTGTAACGTTTTTTTGGGACACTTCCGGTGGTTGGGGAGGGTAGCGAGTATCATGAAAGTTTTCTAAAAAAGCAGACGATTCCAAAAATTGGTGAAAGATTTATGTGCGATGAACACTATGGAAGTTCCATTTCCCTACCAACGGCTTGGTTGTACGTGAAAATCATAATGATTTTTTCGTTACGTTTTTGGGTGGCTCCTAAATCTAATTAAAAGTGCTTAAGGGCCCTTAAAGCTAAGAGACATATCCATGATCAGACGTTTTTCCCAGTAAGGGAGAAATTATTTTGTATAAATACAAATGCAAATTTGCATTAGCCAACAGTGACAATTGTCAATTCAATTCAATTCAATTTATTCATGAAAACAGTACACAATAGGTACATGTTGGAAATCAGTCATGCGTAGCCAGCGCACCTGGTGACCAGACAGTTGGATGCATGGAACTTCGAGGATTCCACCATGGAGTTTCTTCTAGTTGTTGTCGGCAGAATGACTTTCGACGTTTCAGTACACAGTATTGGATGTTCCCGGGCTGTTTTTTATGATAACATGATATGGTTGAAGAATATTTTGATTCGAAGGAAATTTTGGGTAGGAAACGTGTATAAGTCAATAATTGACAATTATTGTGTTTTGAGTTTGTTATTTGAGTCGGTTTTGTAACACTATTAATTCTGTCAGCGGAGTAAAGTGTTGAATTGTGTTCAATCGTGAGTATTTTTTTCTTGCCAACGTCTTGCCAAGTACATAATAATAGTTGGATTTCTGAGCCTAAGGTCCTGTGACCCTTCCAGGGAATTGTGATTTAAAAATTATTTCCAAGTCACATCATCAATGTGCTGCATATGCAAATTGCATTCTTGCGGTCAGCTGATTACCATTCACTGATAGGAAAACGACCAAACAACGGTTATAATATAATGTGAACATACGAATCCAGGTATCTATTTTGCTGCATTTGAAGCTGACTGTGTAGAGTGTAACATGTATGTCAGAATGATGGTGCTAATAGAAGGGACAAGCTTAGCCTTAGCTATAGCGACAAAAGACCACTTCGTCGTAAGCGAGCAGGTTGGGTTACAAAGGGTTGGTTGACGAGGACAATAACGCGTCTCGTCTTTATGCCTGTGTGCGTATCTTCACGTTGTTATGTGTGTATAGATGGGAGTGTTAGAGGGCGATCACGAGGGGTTGATTCTGCCAAGTGAGAACTACCCTGTAATGTCAACACTCCTTCGTCTCTCTCGCCGTCTTATCTTGGCAATATCTCAACACCCGACCCGCTAGAACGGTCTCTGACTTTTCGGAGGATTCAATGAAAAAAATCAACGTTCTTTTTTTGTCGTTCTCCTTGAGCGTTTTAATCTAAGACGAAAATCAACGGGGATTCGCCACTCCAGAACAAACACCATATTTAACTCTAGCAGAAGCAATGGCATCCTGTCAGGCAATATCATCAACAGCTATTCAATATTAAATACTATACAGGAGAATTCGGAGACAAAGTAGGAAGAAATTTTCTTCCTACTTTGTCTCCAAACTCTCCTGTCCCACCCTGGCAGTTGGCGCTGGCTACTGAAGACCCTCAATTTTGCAATGGATTCGTTGCTGTTGAGAGTGGTCAAAGTGGGTGAAACATCATGAACCTCTGAAGTCTTCTGCTGCTGCTTCAAATTATCTGACTTTTCGATATGTGTTATAGAGTGAATATTTGTTCCAGATGTGGCGCATGGTAATTTCACTCCAGAAGTTCCACCTCACCCAGACCAACCTGTCCAGAGCGACATCTTCATCGACAAAGAGCCTCAGTCTGAAATACCTGGTGAGTACCTGCGTGTTTCAATACAATGTTATCTACAGATCGATGATGTCATCATCGATCTGTAGATGACATATTAGTATGTCAATTGACTACTACAGATCGATGATAATATTATGTCAATTGAGTAGGTACTACAGATCGTATTCCGATCTTGACATGAATTGCGATAAATAACTTAGTGATTTTGTCTTAATTTAAGAATTTCGAATCATATTCCAGTGGCCAAACAAGAAGAACATACGTACATGGCTGTGATAATCGGAGTGTTGATGGCGGTCATCATCGTCCTCGCGTTCTGCATGTTCCTGATCATTTCCCGGCATCGCCAGAGAAAATGCTTTGCGTCGCCTCTCGCAGCTAAAACTGCTCTAGGAACTACAGGTAAATCAATACTCTGCGAGGCAGCTGGTGGTTTGGCTAGCGGCTTAAGTCGTCTGTTCGAATCCCAGCGCCTTATCGTATCAATCCAAGTAGCAAAGGGGATTTGTCACGCCTACAGGCTGAAAGACTGTCGGAAATAAACCCGCTACATTGTGAACGTCATGAAGTCGTATTTACGAACTTGCACTCTGTAATGAGGCTAAACCTTCTAAATCAATCCCTATTTCCGCCTCATTTTCATAACTATTAGCAATGTACCATTTAACCAAATTTTATTGTGCCAATTTCGTTGTGTTAACCTCTGATCTATGAAATTGGTCACTTTCAATGGTGATTCATGAATTTCACACAAAAACAAAGCTGATTAAATTACGTTCCTTACCAAGGAATTGATCTCCGAGTTTGCAAGTTGACTCCTCTCTAGAACACGCAGCCATTGGAGCGCGTTATAGATTACTAATATATTACGATATTTTAGGTGGAATTTCTTCGGGATCGTCGTGCGGGACGGCAGAGAAAGCCTACAGCTCCAAGGGCACATTGCCGATAGCAGGGCAAGTGGGGGCGGACACGGCTCTTCTCATGGACTCAAAGGGCGACGATTATCAGGAGCCCTACCAGGCCCTCAAGTACGCCCCGTACTACTCCTACTCCACCGTCGTCATGGAAATGAAGGACGCTCTCAACAAACCTGTCCATCAGCACCACTCAGGTTCGTTTCCCACGGTCCTTCCAAAGTGGATCGATATGAGAAGATCCAAATTGATGGTTCAATCATTATTCATGGCTATTTCTTCGTCCGTCTTGAACGATGTCTTCCATCTGTGCTCCTACATCTTTCTTTTGTGTTCCAATGAGTTAACCTCCCGATGTGATGATTACATCATCACATCAACCATCGTGCTTGATAGGATATTTTATGTGGCGAAGAAGCCCCCGTTTAAAGCAAAGAGTAAATTTGTCATCTTGTATAGGTACACATTTCTTGCTCAAAACCAATTGTCCCAAGAATTATCGCTATGCTATTCCACCTCTAAATCTATCAACTGCCAGAAAGTTCAGTATACTCTACAAAATGGACATCGATTCATTCGTTCAATTTTGTTCATAACCTATTCCATCTCTACAGATACATCATACGATTATGCAGTTCCTGACGTGAGCACGGGCACGCTCCCCTTGCTGTCTCAAGACACACCTCCAGTTCCTTTGATGCAAGACAAAGACGGCTTGTACCACCGCAATACTTCCAGGTCTCTGAAAGAAGAGAAACTTCGTAAAGTGAGTTTGAACTTGGTGTTTGTCTCTAGTCCACCGAAGGAATCAGGGGAGTTCGGCTTGTACCTATTGGTTTATTATCTTCGATAATGAACCATTGGAATCGCCCAAAGAAAAAATTTGTTTAACCCCCCTCAAAATTTGTTGGTTTACGTTTCAAGATACGTAGATTCAGAAAATCGATTAAAAAAAAATCCGTCCGTCCGCCGTCCGCGCCACTTTGCCCAGTTAGCGTTGAGTTAAAATTACGAAATTTTTTTTATGGGTTTCGACCAACCCCACAATGGTCCTCGAAACTTTTCATAACCCTAGGTCAAGGGGAAGGGGTTCAAAACGAATTTTGAAATTTTGAAAATTCCATATCTCGAAAAATTCATATAGAGCGGTATGTTTTTTATTTCATATTTAGATAGAGTTTGTTCCGTAGAATTTTTTAAGACCATCCGCAGCTTTGTACGACCAGCCGTTCGTTCACAATGAGGGCTCAAAGATTGTGCCTCACAACCCGATCGTGAATCAAACTGTTGAAATACAGGTCCATTTTCATACTAACATGATCTTTGGAACATCATATGGCTTAAGTGATGTCGAGTTGGTTGTTCTGAGGTGCGTTTCGTGCTACGGAAATGAAGGTAATTTCGAATGTTTGTTGGTAGGTACTTCTTTTTATAGAAAAATTATTACCGACGTAATATTAAAAACCCCAGAATTATATCGTATTAATTAATTATAATTAATAATGAATATTATTAATAATAAATACAAATTATTAATACCTAACAATAAATTATAATAATTTTCACTTGGTACTTGATAAAATTGTTAATAATTAGTGATAATTCATAATAATAATTAATCTAACATTTAGGATCTAGACATTTAGACCTAGTGATCTAGACAGAAGGGTGATCTGTACAAAGAAGATAATGAACCGTTGTGTCAAGAATTTGCAGAGTTTTTTTGTATGCAAATATTCTCACAAAAACTTTTGATGTTAAGCCAATATGTAAGTCATATTGGTATTCAGCTTATCCAAAATACGCCGGGCCTGTCAATCACTTGTAAAACTACGAGCTAACAACTTTTTGACCTCCCGGAAATGCTTCAAGACAACTTGTTCAGAATTAGTTACTCACATCGCTCTCACAAATTGTCTAATATTGTGGCAAAAATCGACATTGTTTTTGATAACCTTCAGCTACACAGTAAGAATTATTCAAGGTATTGTGTTGTTTCGTGTCCTCGTAGTGGACATTTAAAGTAGGTACTGCTTGATGAGGGAATTCTCATGTTTACAGATTAGCTATTCATGCACTGCAATTTGTGAACAATTAGCATACCTCTACTCTAGGAATGCAATTAGATAACACTCAGATGCAATTATTTGAAGTATTGCTCAAGGGTCGTTTATAGTAAATTACATTCCATGGGGTTTCTGAAGAAAAATCCTTGACGTTGCATGGTTTATTACAATTCAGCAGTGAGAAATGTTTCATGTGACCGTCAGGTTAATTATCATGGTTTACCTTAGACGTCATAAATAACAAATGTTATGCATGCAGATGAAAAAAAAAGGAAGTGACAGTTGGCGCCAGGTATTGATCGTGTTACCGTGACGGTTTCAGCGCAGCTGCCCCTTTTTTCTGCTCGGTAAAAAGGGCTTCAAAGAAGAGAGTAAGAAAACTGCTGAACTGGAAACATCGGATATTGCACTGCTCTGAGTGGTCCGATTCAGAGCCTATTACCGGAGGTGATGAGTGGCAGTGGGTTAAAAGGCACAATGGTTGACTCAAGGGTTGAAACAAAAGGTTTTACCCGCCCTGAGCTCATCGATTCCGATTTTGAAGGGGATCCGCGGACCTCTTGCTCTTTGTTTGCCTGGGAGAGGCGTTTCGTAGAGCCGTTCGAGCTGTTTCCGCCAGTTGATGTGCCGGGAGCCGGTTTTTGAAGAAGTATCGTCTAAGAAACCTCAAGTCGTTCTATTCATCAGTTAGAATTTGCGGGGGATTTATTTTTCTATGACGTGTAATCTAGCGAGGTAGATGGGTAGCCAGATGCTAATACCTGATCTTGATTTTTATTTTTTTTTTCTTTACTGAGCATACGCTGTGGAAATGCAGAAAAGTTCTGTGGGAACGATCAGACATTGTGAGATTTAAGGATGCTCGATTCTATTTAGCTTGTTGCTTTACCATAATACTGCGTTTGATACTACCCAGACATATCCATTGCAATACACATTTCATCAATACTAGAACCCGAACTGATGCAGGTTATTGGTACCTATTGTAGTTTTCGAGACCTTTCTGCCTATCAGGATATCTCTTCCAACGGTCAGTTTTTCTCGGAGGTGAAGTTGCATTTTGTTGTTGATAGTCTTCTATTCCCATGTCAGTATTGATTTGTTTAGTTTCACCAATATTTTTAGGTCCCAACATCTGTACTACAGAGCTCTTCTCTCTTAAGCTGGGTTCACATGTACGCGGCATCCGCGGCAAGACGGCAAAGACGGCAGGCTTCCGATTGGCCAGCGCCTCGAAGGGTGGGGGTGACGCGTTTGCCGCGCTGCCCAAGGTCACATATCAAAATTATTAGATATTTCCGTCGATGCCGCGTATGCCGCGTTGCGCAGTGGGTCCCCGCGCAAGGTGTGTGTGTGTGTTGTTCTTCTACTTCTATTTCATGAATTATTGCAGGTGTGTGCAAAAGAAAACAACATTGCAAGTCTTCTTTTTAATTAATTTAGTACCTAATTCACATTAACATTAAGTAGTTAGTAGGATATTCATGTAATTACCGAGAAAATAATATTTCAGTAGGTAAAAGTAATATTTCGGATGGTAAAATGACTATAATGATAACAATGAAAAAAATTGCCACTAGGTCTTCCGCGCTGCTCCTTGCCGCGCCCATGTGAACGGCTAGCCGCGTTGCCGTCCCCCCTCCACGTCCTACATGTCTTGCCGTCGATGCCGCGAATGCCGCGGATGACGCGTCCATGTGAACCCAGCTTTATCTTCTTTGTTGAAGCTGCAGGCGTTGCCGAAGTTGTCTTTTTTGTAGGCGATTGGCCTTCGAACCACTAAAAGCCCACTAATCCTAATCCATGATCACGTCCAATCAGGGATCACTTTTCAGCATTACATCGGAACGGGGTTGATCACAAGGCGATCAACTTCAAACCAGTGGATAAAGGTTGAGGATGCAAGGAATTCCATCATTGACAACAAGCAGTTGAAAGCATTGGGGCCTGAGGAGTAGGCCTACGTTTTCTCTTCTTGTGAGACCCTAGTTGCATTTCATTTGGTGTCCAGATTTGAACTGGATTCAAATAATTGCAAAGTCGTCTGCAGACTTTTTGTCATTGGGATTGAAGTTAGAGAAGTCCAATACACGATACATATTCTCAGTACTGGATGGCTGTCCTGGATATCTACCAGTCAAGGGTAATTAAATTAATTTTACTCCTTAGAGGCGTCTCCCATAAGCTTGTTATCTGGCTGATGTAGGCAGGTTCGTCACTGGGTCCAGGGTAGGGATGCAACATCGGAACCAAATAATCGATTATAACATCAAATGATTAATCGTAAGCTAATAATGGATGTGACCGATAAATCGGTAACAAATGATCGATGTTCGATTAATCGAAAGCAAATAATCGATTCCTAAGAACTTGTTTCAAACGCTTAATTATTTGCTTTCCGATGGTTTTCTTCGTCTATAGGTGACAAACTATTGTGAAATTACAAGGCTGATGAAGATAAAGGAATGCCAAGACGAATAAAATTGCATAAAATGTGAGCTTAAAACTATTATTGACAATGGGATTTGAAAAGTTAATGTTTCAAATCCCATTGTCAACAACTTTCATTTAAAACGGTAGATTATAAAATCCAGACCCCCCTCCCAACCTCAAGGGGGTACCCCGGGGTTGAAGACAACCCGTCGTTGTTATTGTTACTATCTCGTTAATTGTAACGAGATAGTAACAATAACAACGACGGGTTGTCTTAATTTGTACTAATTGATTATTATTACTGATTAATTGGTTTTCGAATTCTTCTGGATTTTGAAAGCATTTTTTAAGCATATTAGAATGCATCATATCCTGATGTATTCGAATACCGATTAATCAGTAATAATAATCCATTAATAAAAATAATCGACAGCTAAACATTGAAGAAAATTAGTCGATTAATGGGGGCCAAATGATCGATTATCCGATTAATTGATTATTTATTTGCATCCCTAGTCCAGGGATCAGGAGGTAGTGGACACTCTGTCGGTTGAGTTCCTCGTCCAATTTTGTGTCACATGATGGATTTAAAGCTGCGGTTGCACTTCAACAAATTCGTCCAAAAGGTGGTTTCGATTCCACATCCCCTACGCAGGTTTTCCGGGATACAATTTGCCACACATAAAAATAAGGAATAACGCGTCTCATTCATCGTGATATATTGGGTACAAGTAGAAACGGCTGAAAAGACCGTCGAGGAAAACTCAGGGAAGACAAATTTATGCGCCCGGATCAGGCTCCAAACCCTCCGACAGGCGGTTCCGAACAAAAGGATGGGCCCATCTGAGCCGAGTCTCAACTTTATATGGAATGTTCTCATGAGGGATGTAGCGGAGGAGCTTTAATTACTCGAGCATTATTTATACGTTGAGACCAGTGTTAGGCCCTTTTCCACACACCCCCGCCAGCCGGTGTCATTCTATACCCTCAAATTAATAACGAAAGTGTTTCCTCTGCTATGACACAAACTTTCCGGCTACCTGGAAGTCCACGTTTGGGGGTCTGAACGGGATGTAACAGATCCCCTTATAACATTCCCATTAGGGACTTGTGGTATCGCCTTGTGGTTACTGAAATGTTCGTATTACAAACAATGCGCCATTCAAAAATATGATCACATCATTAGAGCATCAAATGAACCGCACAAGTTTCTCCACAACGAAATACTTAATTGTCAGTAAAGTGCTAATAAAATTAGAAAAAAAATCAATTAATTGATTGAACAAGTGGTTTTTTAAGGTATTGATTGGGTGGATGTAGTAATAAAGAAATTAGTAAGGCTAACGTCTCAAACATTTTACTCAGCCAGGAAGCACATGAATTGGAACAGAAGAAGAAGGTTCTTGGGTTTGACGATATGGCAACATTTCCTGAGTTTGAGGGGTAGTGCTCGATGGTGCTCGAATATAAACGAGGTATTTACCTACCGACCGTTTGGTTCGTACCTCCAGGACACATATGAAAAACGTCAACGTTTGGAGTGCACTATTACCCGAGGCGATATCCTCTATTATATTATGGAGGATATCGCCTACATTTTTCCGTGTTCCGAAATTGATGAATTTGGGGTGTGATTTGGAATCACAAATGAAAACCCCTGACGTTTCGACTCCTCATTCCTGTTTCGACTCCTCAAAACCCCGGGACTGAGCGTTCTGCAAAACAATTTCCTGCGTCGATACAGGTAGTAGAAACAATCAGTACACATAAACAAGTCGACGAGGTGCCTGGTAATGTGATTCCACGAGGGCTCGAACAGGATCATGTCCCCACCCCGTTACGCCCAATTACCGCCACGCTTTTCGAGTCTTCTCTAGCATAACCTGTAATTTCGGGCTGATGGAGGTGAAGAGGGATCGCCCTCACAAAAATGGTCACTTGTTACATCGCCTTTAGCGGCTCCGGTAATCGAGTTTCGTAATCGTCCCTAATGGCCGCAGCCTGATGATTTTTGCTCGGAGTTGACGTTGAAGCGTTGGAGGAAAGGATATAAAGGCCCTATTTTCGAGTTAGTACATTACACAAGAATGATTTGGAATAAAGACGATAATTGATGAAATCAAGAAATATAATAGTCCGAATTTGAAATTAAAGGGATCTACAGTACTTGATAAATTAACATTTTAAAATACAAGAGCGAATTGAAGAAAACGATAACCTTCTTAAGGTCATGAATAGACAGGCGTCGGTGGTGGGAAACTCAGGAATCACCTAGTGAGAGTTCAGGAATAAACTATTGACTCCAATTCAGCATGTCCCACCTCCAGTGCAGTCTGTGTCGTATTAAAGGCCCTGATGAAGAACTGTAGGCAGAGCAGGGCAATCACCCTTTCCACTTCAGATTGGATTCAGAACCATGAAGCTCCTGTTGTAAATCTTGGTATCAAGTTCCTGTTGTAAAGCTTAGGTAAATCTTGGGCCATCTTCAGCAACCTTAGTAAGGAATTCAAGGCTCTCCTCAAAACCTGGACGCACAATCGTGCACGAAAGGTCTCCAAGAGGATGAAATGCCCTGTTGTATATCGAGGGAAACGGTACAAAGGTAAAGGGTGCGCTTCAAACCCCGCTGGATGCCATCTCCAGACTGTTTAGGAATCTCAGTCCCCAAAGCTTGACAGTATAAACTCAATGGAGTACACAAAAAGGCTTTTTGTTGTGGGCCACGGGTCAACTGAAATTCTTCGGTTCATATCGAGCCTTGGTCCACCGGAAGAGCTGGAAATACCTGGATACTCCCCTATCATCACATTACTCGTAGATCGTGAATTCGAGTTATTATTTTTTCCAGAAATCCTTTCGATCCCCTCGCGTTACCATAGACACGATGCCAAACAACGAAGAAACTATGAAGGAAATGAAATCCATAACAAGACTTTTCAGTCTTGACGTGCGGGATATGCAAGAAACCCTTTTATAAAACACGACAATGACCATCTCCAAAGGTCCGGCAAATATTTGAACTTGGCTTTTCCTTTTTAAGGGGAGTGCACGAGTGTTTACGTTCTGCCCGCTGCCCGCGATAAACAAGATGAAATATCGAGTGCGTATTTTTGTGTGAACGATAACGGACAGCAAACGGCGATTTTGTTTGCATTGTGTCAAAAAAGGTTTTGAACGAACCCGTGACGAAGTTGTTGTACCGATTCCTTATAATCGAATGACGGGGGGTGTACAATAATGAATTAACCGCCGGCATCCTCGTGGCTCAAGTTGATTGTTGGTAGAGATTGAAACAAAAACGTAAAAAAAAAACCGAAAAAAAGAAGTTCTTTCCAATCAAATCGAGGCATTCATTTCGGATGAAATGGACCTTCGACAAGACCAATGCTTGACTCAATAACGTAGAAAAAACTTGAAATACCTAACTGATTTTTGATTAGGTGTTACAATCAAATTGAAAAAAGTCATCATAAATCTCAAAATCGTCGAAAAATTTGAATTCCAATCGAATAGAGGCATTACTCAGGGAGGAAATGGACAAGATCAATTTTCGTCTCAAAAAAGTCGAATATACTCGAAAAATGCCATTTTCATGATTTACGTTTTGAACCAAAATCTCCCTCTTGTTTCCCCATAGAGTTGGTCTGTGGCAGATTAACAGAGTAAGAAGAAGAGTTTAATGAGTTTAGGGCAAATTCATTTGAGTCCACTTTTCCGTCTGTGTGAAAATATCGTAACAGTCTAAAGAACGCAATGAAACAAAGTGGTATAACTGTAAACGGTTCATTTTAGTGATCAGGTAAAATATTGAATGAAATTCGCCGTAAATAACGAGCAGATGGCAAAAGGACGATTTTTATTTTTCTTCGTTTGATATCAATTCTACTTACTACTAAGACTTGAGATGTGAACAACAAATTGTGAGAAGGTGGCAATTTCAATGGTTAAATATTTAAAATGATGAAAATTTGGTGCAGTTCAGTCGTGTAGTGCTTAAGGTTCAATCACAAGTCCTTTTGGGTAATTATGGTGGAATGAATAAAAATGTTGCGGAAGGATTCGGAGCAGTCATACTGTATATCAAATTTTACCTTAGTTTAGATTGAATAGTTCGCTTCGCATCCTAACTCTACAGCTCATTCACCGCTTGAATAGATAATTCAAGGTTTCGTACCACGACGACGGAAGTGTAAGAATAATGGGGTTGCCGGGTGAAAATCTCCGCCTAATGAGAAAACGACGACCTCCCAGGGGCAATGTGAGAGGTAACTCAGCCCAACTCGAGACTCTCGAAGGCAAACACTTGTTAAAAGTTATAATTTCCTAAGGGTAATCCGGGATTCGAGCAAACTCCCGGGCGAGTCAACATCCTCGGGATCGCGAGAAAAGATGTAACGATCCCGCCTCGAGCTCAAGAGCCGTGAGATAGAGTTTATCTTGAGACTGCCGGAGTATTAGGAATTATTACGAGCTCTCTGGTAATTATTTGCACTCGGGATAAAACAAAGAGTGAGACGGCTGAAGTGAAAAAGTCGGATTGACACTGTTCCTGTGCCCAACGAATTGACTGATTGGGCTTCTTCAAAACTTGAATCGGTATCCCTCTCCGCCCTGACGCTCCTTGGGAAAACGTCTAACGTCTTGAAATGTCGTTAAATGACGTTAGGTAATGAAATGCAAAATGACGTTAGTCAATTAAAGTAACGTTTCTTGAAGTTTACCAAGTGACTGAGCCTGCCCCAACTACTTGGCTATGAGCTCTTCACCTGTTATGCTCCAGAGGTCAAATCTTCACCTGTTATCAGCTCCTACCGAGAATCGAACCCGGTGGGGATCGAAGCCTGGTGACAACCCGGTGTCTACGATGCGATAGTTGATTACTCTCAACTCCAATATCTTAAAGTTTTGGAAGATTTCGAAAGATCGGTCTCACAGACTGGTCTGAAGCAAACTTAACCATTACATGACGTCGCTCAGTGGCCCAGAGGCGTACAATAACTCTTCATTCAAAAGTCTAGATTTTGGTGACTGTTTCTACAACAACCTATTAGGTATTCCCATAGAATCTAGCCATGATACTGGTTCCTCGGCTCAAAATTTCCAAATTGCAGACAAAGTCACTTGAAATATGGAATGTCATGAAAAATTACCACTTTTGTTAAATGCACCAAATCACATTTACCATTGCGAAATTCGTCCACCACATACTATATTTATTATATGACCCCTGAAACCATGTAAAAATATTGGGTTTACACAAAAATACAATTGAAGGGGCTCTTGTGGCCGTAGTAGGGATCAGTTAAAATATTCTCCTATTTCGCAGCGTAGCACAAAATGGCTTTTCAAGTGTTTTGTAATGATTGTAAACGTGTTTCAAGTCCTCAATTCTCCTGTAGTTGCAACACCCAACATCAACTATTCACACGGAAACCTACCGAAAGAACCCCGTGAATCTCCAAATCCGGAAATTCAAAAATTGTTTATCACATCTAGTTGAGATTTTGTGGATCTGTTAATTCACATGTATGTGAACACGAAGCAATAATTGATTTAGACTTTTACTATAAATAGAAAGGAGAATTATTTCCTTATTCCCTTAATTATTTCCTATAATAGGAAGGAGAAGGTCTGGAGAGAACATCAAAGTTGGGGTTCAGGTACGAGTATTTTTGAAAGAATTTGAAATTTCAGTGTTTTCGTTCGGGAGAGCAAGTTCCAGGATCTTGTCAATTTAGCGTATGAAAACATTGTTAAGGCCTCAGCAGTGGTCATTTCTGCTACGTTCATTTGATGGACATGTAGAAGAAGTCTCAAAAGAAACCGGACATTGTTTGGAAATTGTTTGACCTTTTTAGAGGGCTAACAACAACTTACCGATTACCAACAGGATGATGAA
Source organism: Stenodema calcarata (assembly GCA_963920205.1). Taxonomy (NCBI): domain Eukaryota; kingdom Metazoa; phylum Arthropoda; class Insecta; order Hemiptera; family Miridae; genus Stenodema; species Stenodema calcarata. Next base: position 2,151,701 of record OY986059.1, read on the forward strand.
TTATGATCACGCCATTAAAAGTCATAGAATGCTCATTTCTTTAAATTATTTCACTCCGGCATGACGTTAAAAAACATAAACATCAATTTTTTTTTTTTTTTCAATCGTATTCTAGGGAACCCACAGAACACCCTCCAATTGGAATCCGACCTTAACCAGGCTTAGCCACGCATTATTTTGACAGCTGTTTCCAATTTCACTGCTAAAAGGTCTACAAGAGTTATCAAAACTTTGAAATGAGCTAACTAACATTGTGAACGCAAATTTTCCAGTCTTTGTACATTAGTATGAATGAGGTTCAGTCGTTGCTTTATACATTGTCTATCACACACAGCTCTCCCGAATGAAAACACTGAACCTAAATTCTTGCAAAAATGCCTAAGCCCCAACTTTGATCGTCTCTCCAGACCTTCTCCTTCCTGTAAAAGTCCTGTAAATCAATTATTGCTCCGTGTTCACATACATGTAGACTAACACAACCACAAAAAAATCAATCGACTAGATGCGATTTACAATTTTTGAATTTCCTCCACGTATTGAGCTCTTTGGCCCCACTGTGCGCCGTCTGGTATATTAAAAAGTTGAGCATACGTTTCTTTTTGTGCTCTTTTCGGATTTTTTTATTTTTTTTTTTTTCATTTTTTTTTTTTTTTTCTAATATAGTACGTTCAGCAGGCGAGAGCCGATAGGGAAAAGTCAATATCTGATATCTCCAACCCCCTGTGGCGGATATAGGTATAGAGCGCTTTTCCCCTACCGCAGACCCTTTGGCTCTTCTTCACAGAAAGGACTTTTTCAATAGCGGCGACTTTTATATTTTTATCGTCATACAGCCAGGCCATAGGTAAACAACGAGTTTTTTCCCCCTCTCACTCTCTCTCTCTATATATATAGTGGTACCTAACCGCCGACTCGCTTTTCACGCGTATCACGTCACGTATCGCGGAGCAGTAAAGTATAAGTTTCGACGTGTAAAGACTTCACCAGCTGATATCTTCCGTCGAAAAATGGAAGAACTGCGTTTTTCTTTCCTCCTTCTTGTTGACGTGTTTGAATATAAAATGACGGCATACTTCGGCGGGAGTACGTTACAATTCCGAATATTCTCTAGAGAGAAAGAGCGCTTTTATAAACCTTGTATTTTCAGTATCTTTCATAATTCCGTCGCACGTCCTGCAGCGGCATTGCGGATAAATCGGGTTGGCAGTTTATTATCGGGGTATCGCTATGTCAAGCATGTGAGAACGTCATTTATATTATTTTCATAGTCTAATGCCGACACTGCCTTTCAGTGGATTTTCCTTTTTTCATTTAAAATGTGATCAAGTTGTGTCTTTGTGACACCTACCGCATTAGAATAATTCAATTTATTGCCTTTTGAAAATCGTTACAATGAATACGTTGATAGGTCACAGGTTGACAGGTTTAAGCGCTAAAATACTTTTTTTTTTTTCATCATCTGGCTCATTTATCGTCTCTAAACTTAAATTAGTAATTTTATTTCCCTACCTAGCAACTAGCGACCCCAACCGCGAGGAGGTCGTTACTACACTAGGTTCATAGTGTCTGCCACTGAAGAGACGAGTAAATAAATCAATGTGCCTTTGTTGCAATAAAATTTTCTTTTACGAAATCGATGCATTGAGTTTTTTTTACCGATGGCCAAGTGTGGAAACGAAGGTATAGACATTGTTGATGAACAGTTTCAAGGTACCTAATAAGGTGCTGCACATTCTGCTCATTTTTTAAGAAAATACTTTTTTTTCCAATAATTTTCCGAAAAGTACTTCTTTTCTCCGAATAAAAGTTGGCAACCCTAGTCTTGAGTCATATGAAATCGCTCAGCTGCACCGCTGATTTCAGTCCAACTCCGAACGTTGGACATCCATGACACTCTTCTCCTTCCTGATATTCTTCCCACCATAATGGTCTGGCTCATATTTTGGCTCAAATAGCTGGGTCAGTACGAACATTGACCCGACAGGTTGCCGTATGACTCACCCTCATGTTGACAGCTTTTGATCTCCTCCTACTTTGAGCCCTTATTGTGAACGAACTGCTGGTCGTTCAAAGTAGTGATGGGCGATATATGGAAATATGTCGATATATCAATATACTCGATATATCGACCATAGTATATCGATGTATCAATAAATTACGGAACTGCTAATACAATAATTGTAGGTATTTCTGCTATGTAGCCTACATAGCAGAAATACCTACAATTATTGTATTAGTAGTGGTGAACTGACAGAAGTAGAGACTGGGTCGAGGAGAAAATACCTACCAAACGTAAGTCAGTAACTGTATTAATTATTTAGAATTGTAAGTTGGTGATACCGACAATCGTCAGGTCTCATAGCAGATTGTCGTGATATGTTACAGCCCTGAAGATGGCTTATTAAAGCCGAAAGCTTGGAACGAATTCTCCCCTTTTCTTTACAACAAACCTCCTACAACCCTCCAAATAAATAAATGATAATTCATAATAATAATAATAATAATAATTATTCAACCATTTAGTGATTCTTTACACGTGCGTATCTTTAGCATGCAGCAAATCATCCACATCTTGAATTCCTGTTCGTATTGGGTGTGTCCAGGACCTGTTAGTTTACCGATGTGTCAAGAATTTGCAGAGTTTTTTTGTTCAATTTTCTGAATTTACGTATCTTGAAACGTAAACCAGCACATTTTGTGAGAGGGCAATTTTCTCTCTTGGGCGATCCCAATGGTTCATTATCGAATATAATAACCCGAAAAACGACTCGAATCAATAGCGTGTATTACTGTTCGCAATATACATAGTTTTCTGCGTACTTTGTGGGGACACACCTAATCTATCCTGGATCTCGATTGGGTGTCTTGAGTGTCCACGACTCCACTCCGTTCAATAAGATGGACATTACATAGCACTTTGTCACTTTCCACCTTAGAATTCAATACAGTCAGCATCCTGGTAAATGCTGGACATCTCAATACGAACCTTCATGTCTCATGTCCCTGATCATATTCCATCCTTAACTCACCCACTAAGACCAAGCTAGTTAAAGGAGGACACTTCCTCAACATGTTCACCTCCTCACTGTCAGTTGGACTCGAACGACCTTTCCTCTGCTGATTGCCATTGAGACTGAGCCCGTCCTCACAGCATGAAAGACAGACTCTGCCCAGCAACACTTGGAGTTCTTACGAGTTGGCCAGGATGACGGTGTCATCAGCAAAAAGCAAATCAGATACGGCATGTCATACAACGAGAGATCAAGTACAGCCTTGTCCAACACCTTTCAGAATTGTACCGCTTCCTGCGTGAATACGATACAATTTTCTTCCCCATTTTGTATAAAATTTATATTATAAAATTATTTTTTATAGAACTTGTAATATAATGCTCCTCGTTTTCAGCCGATGAACCAACAAGACGTGCTGACAGCGTTGAAGAGACGGTTGGAACAGACAACGGTTCCCGAGTTCCCGAGACATCGGCTGCGTATGATCACTCAATTGGGCGAAGGCGCTTTTGGAACGGTAATATCTACATTATAATTATAAAATCTAATAAAACCTAATAAATAAATACAAAGTTCTGGACTCTATTCCAAAGTTTCCGAAAATTTGAGTGATCGTTTGAGGATGGTACAGGGTACGAGTACGTTTGCTCCGTTTTCGAACACGAGGACGCTGAGCTCTTTACGGGGAGGTTGGGCTCAAAACTTTGTCGGACTTATATTGGCTCACATCTTCCAAACCATGGGGCTTACCGAAAATCAGGAAAACCATGTACCTACAAGAGCATTCAATTTCCTTTAAAATTCATTAGTCAAATAATCAAGATACAGGCAGTCAAAAAAAAAAAGATAAAATTTCTCAAAATAGTGGAGTTTCTTCAAAATGAATAGTGGAGTTTTTAAAAAATTGGAAGAACAGAAAACACATGAGAAATCACTCTGAGAAAACCATCCATGTCCGACTGAAAACATCGATGGTTGGGAAATATCGAAAGGAAACGAACCATTCGTAGTTATAGTTATCTGAATTGCCTGAGCTCAGTTGGTTCTTGGGAAAATTGGATGATAATTCATGTCCAGCAGTGTGAGTACTGTCAGTACATTAAAAACCAATTTGATGGTTTATTATTTACCCAATTTATTTTGATAAATAAAGTTTAACCATCGATGTTGTGTTGAAATTTTAAATTAATTCCGGTTGCAATGTTTTGATGCAGGTGTATGTTGCTGAAGCTGACGGCATACCCGAGTACGGTATGACTACTAGTCTTGGAAAGCGGCTGGTTGCGGTGAAATTCCTACTGAATAGCGCTACTGAAAAAGAAAAGTGAGTTCTTGTTTTTCCCTTCAAACGATGATTGTGTTGAGGGTGTTGGTAACTACCGAGTCACTTATGCTCTTGAACCACATTGCAGAATGTAAAAAGTGAAAGAGAAAAGAATTCTTCTGTGTGGAACGAAGATTCTACATGGAACAACCTTTGGCTGCATTGTTCGTATGTTCTTGTAAATCGATGTTTTTCAAATATCGAACATGAGGGTCGTTCCTTCTTATGAACCTCATGACAATCCCCCCCTCCCCTCCCCGTCTGGATCGCCCCTGTCGATAAGTTATCCCTAGTTTTAATAATTAACTGACCTGATGACTTCAGGAGTTGTAGTTATTTCGAGAGTCATAATAAGTAATGACGCTGTAGGGTTCATTTCCTTGTCAGTCTTGTGCCCCGACTAACGATCCTCCCACTCGGTCGGTAAGTGCGATAATGAGGACGAAATCGTGTGATGCCGACGGTAATTGGGGGATGTCATACACAATGAGGGCGTAATGGACGGTGGGATTGGGAACTACGGATCAATGCATGTGACAATGTCGGATTATTGTGCCGGTTCCCTCTGCTCAGAGATGAATATAAACTCGATCGGTGGTCGTGAATAACATTCCAGTCGTCATCTTGAAACTACGATTAAAACGTGTGAACATCTGAATTTTGAAGAAAAAAAAATTAACATTCTAAAAATAATAAAAACTAATAGAAATCTCAATCTAAACCGTGAGAGGAACCTCCGATGTTCCTTTCAACTTCTGACAAGTCATATGCCCTCAAATTTCCTCCGATCTTCCTGAATTTCCTCCGAAAATAAATAGTTAGATGAACTTCATCATCATGATTCATTCTAGTATCATTTACGACTATCAAAAGCTGGATTTTGAGTTGTTTGCAACCCAAATCACCACTTAATGGTAAAATTTAGTTGTGTACTCAATGACTCCGGGAGACTTGAGGATGTTTTTTTTTACAAATGTAATTTTCACTCCACTTACATTCTTCTTAACTAATGAATGGCTCCTTCTTCAGGCAGACGGATTTAAATGCCGTACAATTAATTTATTTAATTTTCTTGTACTTAAAATGTGCTTATATATTTTTCAATAAACGTTTTTCTTCTTCTTCCTCTTCTTAATTTCCATATTGACTGGCTTTACAGTTGACTCCATATTGACTCCTTCTTTCGATTACAGGGCTGACTTCGACCGAGACGTCCGGATATTGGGGGCCCTCGAAGACGTCAACATCGCCCGCGTCCTCGGCGTTTGCAGCCGCGACGATCCGATCTGCGTCGTCATGGAGTACCTCGACCACGGCGACCTCACTCAGTTCCTCAAAACCCACGTTCAGGCGGAGACGTCGCGCAGTCTTCCGTTGGGTGTCAAAAGTTTGAGGTGAGTTATTAAACGCTGCATCGAGATATGTAATGGATTGCTGAGTTTGCTCGTTCCCCGATTAGTTGATTCGACCGCTTAGAGGGTGGCCGGCTCTTTGAATACAGTCCGGATACCCCACTGGGTGGGCATAATTGCCTCACCTGCCCTGGAACAGGGGGAACTCAGCAAATCATTCATCACAGATATTGGAGAGATTTTGTAGACCGAGACGTAACGGACAACGTGATTTAGGCCTAAAGCGAGTAGTTCAAGATGCTAAAGCAAATTGGTAAGGGTAAACACTGAATTCGAGATTTTAACTCACGTCAAACTGCCAAGTGACGCTGAAGTTTTCCACTTTCTAAATTTTTTTCGTTTTCATAAATGGAAATAATCGGAGATTAATAAAAATAATAAACTATTGGCAAAGGGAATAAAATAGCGAAAATACCGACGTCTCGGGTTCAGTTTTCGGTTATAACTAGGGATGGTTATGGAAAATTATTGTTGAAAACAAATCAAATTGATGAGTTGGATGTAGGGAATTGGAAGTAGGAAATGATGGATGACTTCACAGATCAAAATTTGATCATTTAATGATATTTGTCCTCGGGCCATTTGAAAGTTGTCAACCGATAGAATGAGGTGGTTGCGATTACGGATGCAACATCGGAACCAAATAATCGATTATAATATCAAATGATTAATCGTAAGCCAATTAATCAATGTGACCAATTAATCGGTAGTGAATGCAATTTCCGTGGTGGTAGGAATATGAAATTTGGCATGACTAACTTGAGGCTGTCCAGGCCCAGGATCAGCTGAGTGGCTCCTACAGCTAACCGTTTATGTGTATCCATGATCATATGTTTTCCTATGTTTCAATGTAAGGGAGAAATTTTATTATAAATTGAAGGTATACCTAACTAGAACCGATAAAAGTATCAAGTATGAAAATAGAAGAGTAAAAGACAAAGACATGGTTGAAGACAAATCGTCGTTGTTAAACCACCATGGACATGGTGGTCCTTCATGGACTCCTTATCCTTATGCATACTACTTCCATGCTTATGCTTATTTCAAAATCCAATTAATCAGTAACAATAATCGATTTATACAAAATAAACGGTAGCTTTACATCGATTAAAATGAATCGATTGACCGTGTAAAATAATCGATTATCCGATCAATCGATAATCGATTTGCATCCCCAGTTGCGTTGTAATACCTCCTCAACCTCAGCTGGCACAGTCAATCTCACAGAGAATTTCAGAAATGATTTGGTGAGGACAAAACACCTCAAACCCCTCATCACCACCAGAAATCCCAATTATGGTTGATTATGCAGGGTCGTTCACAGGCATCTTACTCGTTCAACACCATGAATGAATGAATGAATGATTAATTGATTTATTCCGATAGACAGAATTATATATACATCAATGGTAGTATAATTACATGATTGAAAGTACCTATAATAATAATACTTACAATAATAAAGATAATAAATGGAATGTACCCCTAGCCATAGGGAAAACCCTGTGCGGTAAGGGGGAGTTGACGTCGAAAGATGATTACAAATCTATGTGGTTGGAGTAAAAAGAGAGAGAGAGAGAGAGACAGAAAAAAAAAACTTCATCTACGTATATATGCTACTAAGAAATTGTTGGCAATTATACAGGCCTTCGGAAATTAGCCATGAGAAAATTTTCTTCTTGTATGCCGATCGTGTAAAATCTGAAGGTGTCCTCAATGCTATGGGCAGGTGGCGAATTAAAAATGGAAGGGAGTAAAAGATGTGCTTTGAAGTACTCCAGAGTCGCGTTTTTGGTGCAGGTACTACAGCTTGAGAGGTAAGGCGGAAATTATAAGAATTTGGTTTAGAGAAATCAAAGAAATTCGGATGTTTGTGAAAAAAGGTTAGAGATAATTTCAGGTATAGCTGATGAACGGAAAATACTTTTATATGGTTGTAAAGATCAACTGTTGGGAATCTACGTGGTTTCCTTGATATTATTTTAAGAATGGATTTTTGCAATATATTTAGAGGTCTTAGTACAGAGTTATCGGCACCTCCCCACGCAATGACACCAAAACCAATTAAGCTCTGAAGGGCAGGCTCGTTTTTTGAGTCCATGATGCTTCATGAGCTTCGTCAAATTAATACGCTGCGTAACGTCTCTGGAAACGTCCTGGACTTGATCCTCACAAATGCTACCACTGCTGCCCTAACTGCCTCAGACCCGATATTCCCACCTGATATCGCTCATCCTCCACTTGAATTCATCATCTCGTTAACCTTAACTGCCCCCAACCATCCCTTTCCCAGTACTAAATTCACATTTAACTTCAAAAAGGGTGACTATGCCTCAATGAATAACTTTCTCTCTTCCTTCAATTGGGATGATATTCTGCTTAACTCCACAGTTGATGTGGCAGTTGATAAGTTTTACACCATTATCCACAAAGCCATCGAGTCATATGTCCCAAAATTGCTGGATGTATGTACCTCATATCCAAAATGGTTCGATCGGGAACTAATCATACTCACACAACAGAAGCGTATCGCTCATGCCCAGTATAAAACTCATGGACTGGACGAAGACTACACCATTTTTTCTCTTTTGAGAGCCCAATGCAGAGCAAAATCCAAAGCCCTATACAATGCTTACCTCATTGATGTCCAGGATTCCATCTCCAGTAACATCAAGTGTTTCTGGAACTATATAAACTATAAGGATGGCGGGAACAGTCTGCCCAACACTATGTTTCTTGACGGGACCCGTGGATCTGATCCGCTTGAGATTGTCGAACTCTTTGCTCAGCACTTCTCTTCCGTTTTTGAGCCTCCTGTGCTCCATGATCCAGTCTATCCCACCCAGGATGTCGTCTCCATTGGATCGATGAGTGTTACTGAGACCCGTGTGCTTCGTGAGCTGCAAGGCTTGGATGTTGGGAAGGGGATGGGTCCGGACTGTGTCCCCCCAGTGGTGTTAAGGGAGTGCTCAACTGCTTTGTCCTATCCGTTGACCATCTTATTCAACAAATCTCTCGCCTCTGGATGTTTCCCTTCCAAGTGGAAATCCTGTTTTGTAACACCTATTCATAAGGGTGGGGACAAAAGCCATGTGTGGCAGTATCGCCCTATTTGTACGCTATCGACCACCCCTAAGCTACTTGAAAAACTGATTGTCGAACAGTTATCCATCGAGTTTTCATCCTTCTTTGCACCCGAACAGCATGGTTTTTTGAAAGGGAGATCTACAGTCACCAACCTGCTTGTGTTTCAGGATTTCGTACTGGAGGGGTTCCAGGCGGGTTGCCAGACTGATGTTGTTTCGACTGATTTTGCTAAAGCATTTGACAAGTTATCTCATCGCCACCTTTTGGCTGTGCTGAAGTCATTGGGTGTATTCGGGTCTTTCTTGAGTTGGATATCGAGTTATCTCAGCGAGCGGGAGCTGATGGTTCGTGTAAAGCACACATTGTCGCCTCCCTTTACTGCGTCCTCTGGAGTCCCCCAGGGAAGTCACATGGGGCCGCTTTTCTTTTTGCTTGTGATCAACAGTGTGGTAAAAAGTATACACCCAGGTGTGCAGTGCTTGCTGTTTGCTGACGACCTGAAGCTCTTCTACCATGTGATTTCTACGAATGACTGTGAGACCCTGCAGGGAGCCCTGCGTTGCTTGGAGGAGTGGTGCTCCGCGAACTTCCTCTTCTTGAACCTGTCCAAGTGCTCCGTTGTCACCTTCAACCGTACTGCTCAACCCCTATTGTACGCCTACACCTTGTGTGGTTCTGATCTCCAGAGGCTGGATGAGGTAGTTGATCTTGGTGTGCGCTGTGACGGGAGGCTCACTTTCTCGGGGCATATTGATGGCATTGCGGGACGAGCTCTGAGAGCCTTGGGGTTCCTCAAAAGGAATACCCGCGAATTCTGCAGCGTGAATGCCTTGGTTGTTCTTTACAAGGCTTTAGTTCTACCCCTCCTGGAATATGCATCCCCGGTATGGACACCTTGCTATGCAGTGCACAAATACACGTTGGAGAGAGTGCAGAACAAATTTCTTCGATATGTGGCGTATAAGCTTGGCACTGCTTCTACCGATGTGAACAGTTCATAGTTACTATGAATACCTACGTGGAGTTTGCCGTTTGCTGCCCCTTGAGAAGCGTCGTTGCATGGCTGACCTCACTTTGCTGTTGAAACTCATAAACAACCTGGTCTCCTGCCCTGTTCTTCTATCCAGAATTAATCTCCGGGTTCCACGGTTGTCTGCACGTTCTCCGCCGCTGTTTGGTGTTCCTTTCTCGCCAACAAATTACCAGCTCAACCGCCCCCTTCGTCGTATCCCAAGAACTGCAAACCTCTTGTTGAACTTGAATCCCGATTTTGATTTTTTTAATGACTCCCTCTCGAAGTTGAAGACTGTAGTCTGCAATACCCCTAGTGCCGTCCTATAGTGAATTACCCATGTCTCTTATCCGTGGTGCCTAAATTGTAAAGTCTTTATCATTTCTTCCTTTTTCATAATCATATTTCAGTTTTGTATAATCTGTCTGTATCACTGACCATTAATGTAATTGGGCTTGCCCGTAATAATGAAATAAATAAAAAAAAAATAAAAAATAAATAAATAAATAAATAAGCTCTGGACAAGTGCTTTATATACAATCACTAGACTTTGTAAGTTCATGCATCCACGGAGATTGTAAAAGAGATGGGTGAACCGGCGGAGCCTATGAACCAGCGCTAGGATATGACGATCCCATTTAAGGTCCTCATCAATCACTACTCCGAGATACTTTGTGGAGCTTACACGCTCCAGAGCAGGATAGGAGCAGACGCACGGGTCATCGTTATAGGTTCCCTCAGCACCGCAAACATGGAGTATTATTGTATTCACAATAGATTTTTTCGTTTGGGATTTACTAAAAACTAGGTACTTGGTCTTTTGTACATTTAGGCTCAAAGTGTTATTGCACAGCCACTTGAAAGTACGATTAATATCATTATTAGCAATAGCAAATACTTCTTCCCACGTATCCCCTTCACATAAAATGGCGGTGTCATCAGCGAATAGATACGAGGTGCCATGGAGATCTAGACTCCCAAGCTGGTTAATAAAAATCAAGAAGAAAATTGACGCTAAAGTACCACCCTGAATTACTCCAAATTCTATTGGTCTTTCAGAACTGTCAGTGCCATCTATTGTTACTATTTGCTTGCGTTCTTTAAAATAGCTTACAATCCACTCCAACTCCAACCCCTCGACACCATAGGAAGGAAGCAATTCACTAATATATCTCTGTCAATTGAATCAAAGGCTTTGGCCATATCTAAAGTTAACAAAATACCTTTTTTCCCTCGATCGAATAACGAGTTAATATCTCTGGTTAGCATGAATATAGCTTCCTCCACTCCTACGCCCTTCCTAAAGCCAAATTGTCTGTCAGACAGAAGGTGTTGCTCCTCAAGATGCGAATATAGAAGGTGTTTTATCCAATGCTCTATGAGCTTGGATATCGTACTTAACAGTGAAATAGGACGATAATTGGTGAGGTCAGACGAATTCCCACGCTTGAATAATGGTATGACTCGAGCAATTTTAAGGCAATCTGGGAAAATTCCAGTTTTTAAACTAGTGTTAATAATATGAACGAGGGGAGTTTTCAGTACGTCTAAGTATTTTTTAACCAACGATAACGCCTAAGCATGAGAGATTTGTGTACCTTTTACGTTTACTTGGAACGCTTGTCCATGAAAGGTCGTCGAAGAACATTAACATTTTGTATGTCCAATCTTAATCAATTGACGGATATTTCAGCTGTTGAAACAGTTCGGTGCTAAGCGACATTGAACTCGGGAAATTCACATAACGACCTCCTTGTATGTTCAGTTCTTCGTCCCAGTAGGTACAGTGTAGAGTCAATAATCATCCAAAAATATTGGTTAAGTACTAGGAAACATGTACTGTGGATTCCCGATATTAACATATAATTTGTGATTTACAGCTTCAACTGCCTGCTCTACATGGCGACGCAAATCGCCTCTGGCATGAGGTACCTCGAGTCCCTGAATTTCGTTCACCGGGACTTAGCAACTCGGTAAGGATGTTAAATGATGTATTATAATGATGTATTGATGTCTTGGTTCTCGTACATTGTGAGGATTTTTTATTGAGTTATACGGTCGAGTGTGTAGCTTGGGGCTTGGTATATTAGGGGATGTATGTTTCGAACTTATCAACATGCAAAACAATCTACCCCTTTGAAATATTTCTGGCACAAGGCCGGGAAAATAGGGAGTAGGGAAAGCCTTACTCCGTACTACCTCGAAGGTTTCACGAATTATTAAGAGCTGTGGAGTAGTTTGGGTTCGATTGATTGAAATCTAAGGTATAGTATCGAAGTGGATTGTCGTTACGAAATAATCAAAGGGAGCCCCTCATTAATCCAAACCTCGGGTTTTTGTTTTCGAGGATAACAAAACCCCAGGGAGCGGTAAATCATCGTTAATTCTGCACAGGGAAACCCTTCCGCTGAAACAATGAATGGGGTGGGGATAAAGGTAAGCTAGCTAATTATTGATCAGTACGGAAGGGCTAGTAATGAGGCTAGCGAAAAGGGCTCTACTGGCGGGGAAAGGTTGCTTCATCTCGGCTACGCAGCAGTTCGGGGAGTGCAGAGTGTAGAAGTAGAAGAGCGATGGCGGGGGAAGAACTGGTCAAATATTTGCTCGAAACCGCTGCGATGGCTGACCAAGCATGAGGGTACGCAAACACCCTACACCCTTCCCTCGCCGCAACCCGGCATATCCCAACCGGCCAGTTTCCTTCTCCTTTGTTTCAACCCCTATATTCAACTCACGACCCTTTTTCCTAAACTGAGCAACTTTTTTTTTTTTTTTTTCACTCCAGGTTTCGGGGGTCATTTATGTGCTTTTTCGTTGAAACCACCCAAATTGAATTTTCCTCGTTATATGGCGTTAATTTTCACAACCTCCTTTGGTCACCTCGGAGGAAAAAACAAACGATATTTCAGCCCATCACTCAAATTATTCCGTATAATTGTAGGAAAAATGGTTGGACTGTTTGTGGGAACAAGCAGCGTTTTTGACATTTTATGTCTTTACTATGGCACATAACTCAAAAAGTGTGACATTACGGTGAGACGAAGGAAGCGTTGTGAAAAATTTCTAATGATTTTCACGTACAACCGATTCGTTGCTACGGAACTTTAACTTCGCCAGTTATCATCGTACAAAAATCGTTCACCTCTCGTTGGATAGCTCTCGATTTACCTAACCATATTACGTTAACCACTGCGGAGTGCGTGGCCGACAAGCTGCGGTATGAGCTTGATTGTTTAAATAATTGTTTACACACAGGTGATCATTCTCAATAATTGATATAACAATTTAAAAAAAAAACAGATGTCACCACGTGAATCGGTTTAAAAAATAATGAAAATTCATGTGCCACACTTAAGGCTTACAATAATCCATTTTGGTGACTTAGCAACTTTGCGCGCTCACTGAACGGGTTGCGGGCTACAAAAAAACTGCCAATGTTTTGGTAATTTATGTTCTTACTTAAATCTATAATGGGTGGCAGTCAACTTACATCAAAGATTTCATTGAAAATCAGAAAACGCTTGCATACGAGTCTGCAACACATTGAGACATTTTCATGTTGTGTGCAAACAAACTTCGTATCAAGTCATGCGCATATCATAATTCGAATTTAGAGTTCCCTCAAGAGTTTGTATACCGAGTATCAGCTTTATAGGATGATCAGGGCCGAAACTGGGAAGTAATATCAAACTGTAAAGTACCTACCTAATTCCAATAACGAACAACTTCACTTCTGATGGTCAATATAAATTATTGAGAATGATCACCTGTGTGTAAACAATTATTTAAAAAAATCACGCTCATACCGCAGCTTGTCGGCCACGCACTCCGCAGTGGTTAACGTAATATGGTTAGGTAAATCGAGAGCTATCCAACGAGTGGTGAACGATTTTTGTACGATGATAACTGGCGAAGATAAAGTTCCGTAGCAACGAATCGGTTGTAAGCGAAAATCATCAGAAATGAACTAAAATCCGAAAAACTGTAAAGTACCTACCTAATTCCAATAACGAACAACTTCACTTCTGATGGTCATAATCATCATTGTGGCGACTTGGGACAAATTTCGTGACGATTTTTTTTTTTTTATGTGCCATATGAAAGACATGAAAATGTCAAAAAAAATGAAGTACGAGATACGTGGTGTGGGTGTGGGAGGGGGCGCAAAGACATAAAATGTTCCTCGTGGTTGCGTACTTGTACGAAAGCTGTTGTAGAACAACAGCTTTCGTGATATTATGTTCACATTTTCTTTACCATCTTAACTTTAAATTTAATCTATAATGTGGGATTTGAATTCCACAAAAAACCATTGGTAATCGTTGCTAAGGGTTTCAACTGCTATAGTTACCAAAATAGTCAAACAAACACTATGCAGCTTCCAGTGTGATGTCAACTGGGTGTCAAAACAGTTTTCCTTTAAACTTCGAATTTAGAGTTAGCCACTTATAGCATTGAGTCCTCGTAATAATCTAATCCCTCTGTACATACTAACCTTCTCGGGTCCATAATAATATCGTTGTGAATGAAACCACTACATGTCCCAATTCAGCTTTTCGAGATATCTGCACTCGAAGGTTTGGTTATCCAAAGATTGGTCCCTATCAGATTTGCAGTTCCCATCAACGTTACTCGTCTGTTTCATTGAGCTCAAAAAGTACTTGAAATGGGCATAAAATTTTAAAAATTAAATGAATTTAGTTGTAACGAAATTAAATTGAAAACGTAAGTGGCTTTATGATGATAAATCATCATGTTAATTCCAGTACTGAGTTATCTGAAACGCAATGCGGTTGTCTTATTTGAATTGATTCTTTTCTCATTTTTTTTTTTTTTTTTTTCGTGTTCTTCTGTTCAGTTGTCTCCTATTCTTGTAGTATAACTCAAGGATATGTCTATTTAATTATTAAATTATCGACTGGTTAACAGCACCGTCATAAGCTTTATGGACAATGAGGTTAGGTACTCAAATTTGTTTCTCGACTATTTTTTACTAACTGTCTACATTTTCATTGCAGGAATTGTCTCGTTGGAAAGGCATATCACATCAAGATATCGGATTTTGGGACTGACAACGAAGCCTATGCGTGCGACTATTACAAAGTGGAAACCGGGATGGCTCTGCCCGTTCGCTGGATGGCTTGGGAATCCGTGTTCCTTGTAAGTTCATATTTATTAACCATTTGTGACCGTCCGTGAGGAAAATGACTTATCACTTTCCATTTGGCAAAATTGAGTCGATAGCAGACTCTCCTGGCTTATCTCAATTCTGTTAAAAGTCATGATGTTTTGAAGTTAGAAGTTTCGAAAGTGTTTTTCGAGTTGTTTTCGCTTGTTCTTGATCTTATTATTTGAATTTTTTCACTTTCTTGCCCAGGCATAGTCACAATGTGACTTCTAACTTTTGACTCTTTCTAAACACTCAACTGTGTAGAACATGACATGTTCTACACAGATGAGTGTTTAGAAAGAGTCAAAAGTTAGAATAAGCCAGGAAAACCCCAATAAAGTGAGGTTACCTGTTCTGAATTTGTGACCGTGAAATGTCTATGTCTCATAAACAATTAACACCTATAAAAGGTGATGGAAAAAATCCGATTGTCAATTGTGATTCTGCGTTGAACGTCCTCACGTCCGTTGAACGTTCGCGGACATTCCACCAAATTTTTTTTTGGAATTTAAGGGTCAACAATGGCATCATTTACCCATTTTTATGACAAACACCGTGGTAAAAAATCCACAGTCATGCAACATGGATATAAGAGAGAATTTTCGAAGAAATAACAGGTTTTATGTAAAATGTAATTATGTTTACATGTTTTATGTTAAGGGATCTATAGCCCCCCCCCCCCAGATCCGCCACTGTGTAGAATCATATGCCAACAAGTACATTTTTTTACAATTATTATTTTTTCCCCAGAATTAGAATTTAAAATTTACTTACTTAGTATTTTCTCATACAAATCATAATATGATTAATATTATTAAACTCATTTAAACCTAAAATGCCCATTTTTCACAAGTTTTTTTTTTATATTTTATACAAGTACTTATTGCAAACGCTTAATCTGATATCCAGCTCATATCCGTATTCCACACCCCAAAAACTAATATAAATGATGAAGACAAGAAACCTGAGACAAAAAAGCTGTAGGTCTTACAACGATTTGTTTTGTGGAAAGCTTTTGTTTGAAATCATATCGTGAGCTGCTTTCTTTTATAAATAATATAATGGCACATTAACCAATTGGTTTATTGTCGATTTCAGGGTAAATACACGACTAAAAGTGACGTGTGGTCGTTCGGAGTCACTTTATGGGAGATCCTGACGCTCTGCCGACACCGACCCTTCGAGGGTCTGTCTGACGGGGAAGTCGTCGAGAACCTCGGTCGCCTCCAGGAGAGTGAAGATGGTTTCGTTACGTTGCCGCGGCCGCCTCCATCAACCACCAAAGATATAAGTAAGGGAAATTCAGGAGTATTCACCTGTGTGAACCTACCACTCATACGAGGGATTTCCAGAAACTAAAGTTACAACAGCTGTTGAAAATCGAAAAATGAATACCTATATTTAAACCAAACTTACAGGGAACGTTAAAATAATATTTTAACTTGACAGCGATTATGTTGAGAAATGAACAAATATATTATGTGTGTTCATTTCTCAACATAATCGCTGTCAAGCTCAATGCACTTCTGCAGCCTGGGTAGGGTTGGGACATCGAAACGCGATATATCGATATATCGGTGATGAATTGGCGATATTTTTCATCGATATTGTCGTATCCGATATATCGGAAATATCGATATTTCGGGACGATATATTATCTTTTTTGTCAATACAAAATTAGGATCAGTCGGTCAAAATTTTTTTAAAGAAATAGGCTTTTTCCAGTGATCCGATAGAAAAATATTGGGAAAAATAATATTTATGTCATTAGAGACATATTATGTCTCTTTCTCATGTCTCCTCCATTCTGGCAGAATGCCGTGGGCAAGAAAGTTGTAGAAAAGCAAACACACACTATGGTCACCCAGTGTTCCCTTCCGCAGTTTCAGTTTTGTGTATTGTGTTTTGTTTGCTTTCGAATCTCGATTCTAAAATTACATTTCTCGTCTTCTTTAAGATATTATGTCACCACCTAAAGGTAAAAGTGATGTGTGGAAACACTTCAAGACGAAAGACAGTAAAAGTGCAGTCTGCAATCATTGCAACAAAATCTTCCGAACTTCAGGGAATACCACGAACCTGAAGTCCCACCTGAAAGCGGTGCATCCGAACGTGTTATTGCTGCCATCCTCTTCCGGATCGTCTCAAGCAATAGCTTCGCCTGCAGCATCTGAAATTTCTACTTGTTTTAGAACTACAGCTTCTTTTGCTGAGGGAGGAGAACGGCGCAGTAAGATAAACGAAGCAATTTTATATTTTATTTGCAAAGACTGTCAACCGTTTCATACAGTGGAAAAGGAGGGTTTTACTAATCTTTTGAAAGTTTTGGCTCCTCTCTATAAAATGCCTTGTCGAAAAACGTTTGTGAAATTACTGAATGAAAAATATGACGCCCTCTGTGAACAGTTCCAAATCCAACTTCAATCAGTCAATTCATTGACACTGACTTGTGATATATGGACGGAATCCCATCAGACTAAAAGTTTTTTGGGTGTGTCCGTCCACTACATCCTACAAGACCGAGACGAACTTTCTTCGGTTTCCTTAGGCCTGCTAGTGTTGACAGAAAGACACACATCTGAATATATATCGACAGTACTGGAGGAAATTTGTAAGAAATTTGAAATAAATAAGGATTTAGTAACAGCGATCATTACTGACGGTGGAGCCAACATCGTGAAAGCAGCCAAGGATACATTCACAGCCCAAAAACATATACATTGTTTTGCGCATATGCTCAACCTTGTCAGTGAAAAGGCAATAAGCGCAGTTCCTGGCTTGGCAGTTAGAGCCATAACTGCATGGCTCAACCACAGTGTTGTTGGTAGTGATCAATTGAGGAAGGCGACTGAAGGGTTGACATAACGAAAGCTCATCACCGATGTCCCTACAAGGTGGAATAGCAAATACTACATGATAGAGCGTTTCCTGGAACTTCGCTTGCAAGTCAACAGTGTGCTCATGGAAAATTCTACAGCTCCCGACATGATTGCTGCTCGACAGGTTGAAGACCTTAAGGAAATTTTAGAAGTGTTCAAGCCCCTGGAGTTTGCTACAAGGGAAATTTCTGGGGAGAAATACACAACGAGCAGTATTGTGATTCCCCTGGTCTACAACATTGGAACAAAATTGTCATCGTTAGTGCCAAAAGGGGAATTGGCACAAAAATTAAAAGAATGCTTACTTGGTGAGATGAAGAAGAGATTTTCGCAAATTGAAATGACGACTGCTCTTGCCATCAGTACTATACTCGATCCGAGGTTTAAGGATGCTTATTTTCGGGACCCACATGCTAAGGCTTCTGTGATCAGAAAGATAAGCCTCCTGATTTCTCAGATTGAGAGCGAGAAGGATTCATCTGACTCAGACTCAACCTCTACTCAAGTGGCAGGTTTGTAATCATTCTTAAAGAAACTGTTAACATACCTAATGTAGTATTCCCATAATAAACATTAATTTTTACATTTTTAGATTCAGAATTTTCGCTTTGGAGTCAACACAACACCATTGTTCAAGAAACTTGGAAGCTGAAAAAGAAGAGAATGTCAATGGAGTGTGAAAAATTGCCCGAAAATCTGTCGTCATACCTGCGAGTGCCGCCAGGACGCTTGGGCGACAATCCCTTCAAAATTTGGAAGGAAATTTCTCCACCAAACTCTCCACTTCAGGAATTGGCCAGGAAATACCTTTCCGTTGTTGGAACTTCTGTTCCAGCAGAAAGGCTTTTTTCAAAAGCTGGCGAGGTTTTATCAGCTGAAAGGAGCCGATTAAAACCTGACCACGCGAATAAATTAATATTCTTGGGGTCTCTGGGTAGAGAATTTTGGGGGACATAATTTTCATTTTTTCATCAATTTTTATTTTTGATACTTTTTACATTTATATTGTAGTTAAACATTTTATACAAAATACCTAATTATATTAGTGACATTCTACATTGATTTTATATTTGACATTTACATTGTATTATTCTTCTCCTGTAATAAATTCTTTTACATTTAACCAATGTAATTTCTTCAGTATTTCATCTTGAGCAGGTACCTATCACACAAAATTGGTAAGTGAAAATTATTTTAACCGATACATCGATATATCGCTTGGATTTTAACGATATATCGCTAAATATCGATAGTCACTTTTTGTTTATCCGATAGTATCGAATATCGATATTTCCTTTCCGATGTCCCAACCCTAAGCCTGGGCACCAGAGTTTGTATGCCCTGGTCGCTTCGCTCCACCTCCAAAAGCGACTTCTTCACAGTCGTCTTCGCCTCCTTATCGTTGGAAAAACGTTTTCCACTCAAGAATTCCTTCAATTCGGTGAAAAGGTGATAATCTAAGGGCGCTAGGTCCGGGGAATTAGGTGGGTGGATCACATATCTCATGCAAGAGACACAAGCCTGTAGGGGTATGGTTTTGACCTCAAGGAGGACTTCCTCTTGTCTACAATCTTCTTGTTCAATTTTCGTAGGGCAATATTCGTTTCTATTGATGGCGATCCCTTTGGCTCGAAAATTTGCAAACAAATCCCCTTTTCTGTCCTAAAAGGCTAATGCCACAGTCTTTCGCTCTGAAAACTGGACTTTGCATTTTTTCTATGTTGATGGGGAATGGGTATGGCGCCATTGTTGGAACTGCCTTGTGACGGTTCCCCCAGTTATGAATGATTGGGGTGAATCTGCTGACAGTTATGTTATCTCTTCCAAACTGGAAGAGCGATTCCTCAGGGTCTACTGTCACACTCCTCTCTACATTCGTACAAAGGATAGTGATCACTAGAGGGCGGATTCTTATGCACTAAAAAACCCCGTTTTATGTCATACAATATGCGGTAAAACATCCGAAATATGTACTTAATATGCAATAAAAAAAATCAGAATTCGCCTTTTTTACCCAAGTTTCATTGGTGACAAATAAAAAATGCAAACCAGAACCACTGAAAAAGTAAGTAGGTAGGTACCTATTTTATTCATTTCACAAAAATATCCATTAAAGTTGGCATTTATTTCTTCTTTCGACATGAAAATGTCTTTGCTCTGGCCTCTGCCCGATTTTGTGACATCCTCCTTTTAGCATGATTTACACGTACAACCAATCCGTAACTAAGTAAGTAATTGCACACGTAATACTGTGTGCATCCCACGGTAATCGTTCACCGCTCGTTGGAATCGTCACATTTTATAAAATAGTTTCATTTTAACCAGACGCACGTACCTTCAGTGGCAGATGAGCTGTACAGGATGAAAAATGGGGATGCGTTTTTTCTACACTATACATCGCTTCATTTGAAAAATGTTTCATGTAATGATAGAAAAACACTAGACGCTCCTTCATTCTCTTGAGGAAAATATTAGTTTTCCTCAAAACGAGTGGCTGGCCATGTAAGTAGGCAAAATATGCAATTGAATGATTCATCTAGAGGATATACTGATATCGAATACTTTTTGCGTTAACCTTCAAAATATGCAATTTTATGCAACATAAAATGGGTATTTTTGGAAACAGAAAGATGTGAAACTAGCAGATCACTAGGTATTTCTTCGAAATTCGGCGAGGGAGAAAATTGAGGGTCTCACGGCAACTTCCCAAATCGTCATTTTTGGCCAAAATGAGTTAGGCATACCATTCGAAGCGGCGGATCGACCTAACTAAGTATAATTTAGGTACCTAAGTTAGGTAACACTAAATCTCACGATTTATTTCACTGAATTTCTCAGCAAACATAGTCTTTGGCAGATGGTTTTTTGGCTCTGCTGAAAAGTTGCCGAAATGGCGATGGTAGTTGCCTTGAGACCCTCGAAATATGCATTTGTATACAAATCAGCCCTCTAGTGACCACATGTCGCAACGGACTAACGCGAGTGTAGGCTTATTTTTACCATTAGGAACTCTCCTACCCACAGGTATGCCAACATCGAGAAAAAAGTCCCTGGCCCACCAGGGCACTTGTAACATTATTTTCTGGATATCCCTCTATTTCTCTTCGATAATGAACCATTGTATTTTTTATTTACCTCTAATATGTATAAGATATTGAGAATTTTGGTTTAATCATAAATCTCCTCTACATTGTAAATCAACCCCACTGTCACTACATTGTAATTTAGGAATTGTTGAACCCAACGAATCGTCAGATACCACTCAACAGGATGGTGCTTATGTCGGTTTTGCCTGTTTCAAAGCGGGATTGCTAATCTCGACATAATATGTCGACATAATATTATTATGTCACAGAATATCTCCTGATTACAATGTACTATCGAATAAATTTCGATGCCGTGAATCTGTAAAGGTCCATAGATTATGTGATGTAAGATGACCACACCCCACTTGTACCATTCCCACACCATCAATCTCGTACTAACCAAATTTTATTATCGTTTCAGCGGATCTAATGCTCGAATGCTGGCGACAATACGAACACCAGCGACCCACCTTCACCCAAATCCACCTCTTCCTCCAGAGGAAAAACCTCGGATATGCCCCAGTATCGTGAACTTTCATCTCCCCCACTCCAAACACCACCCTTGTAAATACTGTCTTGGAAAAAATCGCTATTCCCCATTTTTGATTTTGGTTTTCAAAGCGGAAAACGTTTCTTTTTGCGTATTCGTTTTGATCTTAGCGTTTTATATTATTAAAATGAAAAAGAAAAGGTGCGAGCAACGAATTTTTTTCTATCATAGAGCACATTCGTATAGATACTATGGATTTAATTGTACGTTTTGAATGTTCAAATTGTGTTTCTGGAATGTACAAAACCTTTGTAAAAGTAGTCATTGGAAGAAATGTATACTTGTGCTCAAGGTGTAACCCCTTATGGAGGGTCTTTTGCGCTTGAACGGCATTGCTACTGGTCGGCATATCTGGCTAGTTTTTGTTTAAAGTAAGATCAATACGATTGACGAGACTTTAAATATTGCGTTTGACTTAGTAATAAACTGACATGGAAATGTGTGACATGGGGGTGGTATGATGTGGGTACATTGCATGGAACTCAATGTCAATCTGCAACAGACTGGCACTAAAACGCACGTGGCCCATGAATCCCAACATACCTACGTTACAATACTCAGCAATAGGCTGACTATGTGATGTGGCTGGGGGCAGTGTAAGACGCCATACCCACTCTATTACAAGAGGGAGGACAGTTGGTTACCCCTGACATTGCAGTGTCACGCCTTACTCTGCCACAGACTGGCACTAAAACGCATGTGGCCCAAGAATCCCAACATACCTACGTTACAATACTTAGCAATAGGCTGACTATGTGATGTGGCAGGGGGCAGTGTAAGACGCCATACCCACTCTATTACAAGACGACAGTTGGTCACCCGTTGACGATGCCATGTGACGACTTACCTACTTTGCAACCGACTGACACTAAAACGCGTGTGGCCCAATAATCCCAACATACCTACGTTACAATACTTAGCAGTAGGCTATGTGATGTGGCTGGGGGCAGTCTAGAACGCCATACCCACTCTATTACAAGAGAGATGACAGTTGGACACCCCCTGACATTGCAGTGTGAGAACTTACATTGCAACATACTGGCACTAAAAGGCATGTGGCCCATGAATCCCAACATACCTGCGTTACAATACTCAGCAATGGAATGACTATGTGATGTTGCCGGGGGCACTGTACCCACAATGGACACCCTGACATTTCTTTGTTTTGACGCTACACATTACCTCAGACTGCCACTAAAACGCATTAGGCCCAAGTATCCCACTATACCCAGCAGAAGGCTGACTATGTCATAAGGCTGGGAGACAGTGTACGATTCCATACCCACTCTAACACATGGACACTTCTAAATTGCTTTGTTACGCCAGACTACCCTCTATATTTAATAATGCTTCTAACATGAAATCCCCATCCCCTCCCGTACCAACTTCAACACTCATCAACACTACCAAAGATCTGCCAATCAGCTGCAATGCCGCCCAACGTCACACCGACTGCAATAAAATGTTCTCACTCTTTCAAAGCGACCTTCCGCTCTTGGAGTAAACCAGTCGCTGACTAACGCCTAGACTTTATACTCGTATGTTACCGTGCATCCATTATAACGGTGTATGTATTTTGTACGGACTTGAAAATTGAATTCACGGTCCATGAAATGTTCCATACAAGCCTAATTTGTGTTAGTTTTCTTTGCGGGTGAAAACGAAACTTCGTCCTAGAAGTTCGACTCCGGCTGATTTCCTTCAAAGTACAGCTTACGATTATTGGTAGTGTAGATATTAATGTGTAATAAATTAAGATAAAGTGTATTTTTAAGGAATTAATTGACCAAAAAAAAGAATGAATTGAAAAAAGAGAATAATTGTATAGTTTTCAATATAGATTACTTGTGTAATTCGCGTCGTTGTCTAATACAAATAACTTGTATGTATATAGCTGTGCTATGGTTCACACCTAAAATACATTACGTTGTATTGCATTGTTGGTGTTTAAACTTACCGGAAATTTTTTCAGAGAATTGCATATAAAGTGTTGGATCATGTACATAGGAATGAACATATCTATTTCAAATGAAGTGAACAGGGATCAGCATAAAAAAAAGGTTATTTTATTATGGAATTATAAATTTAAATAATGACAATAACTCTATATTTATCCGGTTGAAAAATACAAATCACTATATTGGATTAATTGCATCGGACAAAAATTGAAAAAAAAAAAACAGTGAATTTAGAAACACGTCATATAATTACCACCAAGAAAAATGCAAAACAATCGATTTTTTCATTCATTAGAGAAGAATTTAATATAATTATTAGGTCGTAAAGATCGTAGAGATTATATTTTGAGACTAGGACGGCCTCCTTTGAGGGTAGCCGTTTGGATTATTTCGATGTAGAAATGTATAGTTTTTCTTTGGTTTGTTCATTTTGTGGTTTCAACGGCTGAAATAAAAGCGAAGACATTGTACCGACAATCAAAACTGAATGAGATTAAAATCTGTTTAAGACAAAAAATCACTTTCACAATATCGTTCTTTACTTCTACACTTTATTCGCACTTAGAAACGAGAGCATGAAACGCTGATGTTATTGGCTACTCGCGTTGTTTTACTTTTTGCAAGTAGTTGACGGGTAGTGTTGACTTACAGGTGTCATTTGAAACTGTTCGTTATCAATCTGAATTTCGTTGGCCTCCAATATGTCGCCGCTCTTGATGGACGTCAATACGGTGACCTTTTGTTCAGTGGCATTGGGGCTTTTCTCACGATGCGGTTTCTCTTTTGATTTTGACTTGATGTCTGGTTGTGTGACCGATCGCTCGTCTGATAGAAAATGGATGTTTGGCAAAATCATCAGCAGAGATGGCCAATTTTGGAGATGACATCTGGAACAGATGAGAACCTGCAGGCCCCTGTTACATGACGTTGACATTGATCCCCGTCTCCTGAACATTGAAATTCAGAGGTTTTATAGTGTTAGCTGGGGTGCCATGGTCAATGCAGTGGCCGTTGTTCAGTGGCATTGGACCTTCCTCTCGGAGGTAGCAGTGCGCAACAGACTGCTCCAATTATGTATATTTACCACATTTGATTCGCACGGGAACTAGAATGACGGGTTTTTGTAAAAACAGCACTTGTTTTTATTCGAGAATGAAAATTTCATGTTATATTTAATATAACATTAACCACGGCAGAGTACCCATTTAGTGGCCATAACACAACCGTAGGAAGCTTCTCAACCGTAGGAAGCTTGATTGTAATAGGAAAAGTCCACAAAAAATCGTACTGATCATTATTTTGTACAAAAAAAACCTGTTTATTTTATTTATTTTGTTAACGAAGTCATTCGACCTTGCAAAGAGTAAAACGCGGAATCGACCACTTAAAGAGCTCTATAAAACTATTCTACACCACTTTGCTTTCGAGGCCTACTCTACTCTCAAATCTGAACTCTCTGACAAAGATACCTCAACCCCTTCGAATTCTTCAACGCGATACTGAATCGAATTTCAAGAAAAATTGAATGATACAAGAAACAAAACTCTGAACTTCAAGTATACGTAAAATCGAAAAAAAAATCTCTAAATTCTTCGTAGTGGTTCTAAAGGAAACTCTTTAAAAACGAATGTAAAAATTTCATACTAAGTATGCTGACTTGAACGCAGTGACTTCTTAGAACTGATTTTCAAGCTTTTTTATATGAAGTTATATAATATTTAATTGGAGTATATATATGCTAAAAGAAGTGTTTTTAAATGAACTTGTACATACTTTTGCTGAGATTAATGTGATAGAGCCAAGCTGAGTTTTGTTACGGTTTCAACAAGCCTACATTTTGTAAATAATAAATGGAATTAAAATGTTATATTACTACTAAAAACTAGTCATGAAAGGTCAGGTGTGTACTTGTTTGGTATATTGTATAATACATAAGCGATGTTGTTTATTATTTGCACGCATCGAGTTTTTTTTGTACATAGGCCAAGTTTCTAGAATGTATTTGTATCGATAGACTATTACTCCCGTGTAAAGGGCAACCTATTTAGATTCGGGACGTCAACGTCCTTTTTATTTATCTCGACTTCGTGCGTTATTTATTTTGTATTCACTTCCCCATCACAGTCCCCTATTTTGTATGGAACAAAAAAAAAAAATGATCTCGAATTGTATATTTCACTGAGAGCGAGAACGTTTGTCATTTACGTGAATTTGTATCCAAAACTTGTAAACGTTGTAACTGAATCCAAACTTTGTAGTCATTTTTTGCACACAAGAGGAGTTTATATTTGCGTGAATATTGGCGGGATCTTTCACCACATATCAAAATCTACTTTTTTATCTTTTCCCACCGAACTACAAAACATAAAGTCATATCGACTCATTTTGTGACGCTGCCTGTACTCTATTATGATAATGTACTTGATTAAAAATTAGCGGTATGAATAAACTCAGTACTATGATTTGATATTACGTGTAAATAAAGATATGAACATGAATATCGACAGCTAGATGAATTGATGACCACTGTTTATTAAAAATCGTCTATCGAATGTTTGGAGTTTGTTATTCGCTCACCTTATGAATCTGAATACAGGACCCTGAAGTGAGGTTAAAACGATTTCCAGCCCCCGAGGAATTTCTGGAGGCTGGAACACTCACTTGCCAGCACAAGAAGTAAATTTATGTCTTTTTGAAGTTTTAATACGGTTGGGTTTGTATTTATAATATATATACAAACAGGTTTCGCCTGTGTAACCAAATAGAACATAATATTATTATGTTCTATTTGGTTACACAGGCGAAACAGATGGGAGATTATTTCTGAAGAGTTATTCAAGAAAACCTGTAGGTGGGATGTTTTCAGTTGTGTATGCTGTTTCGAAGTTGAGAAACGGTAGAAATTCTTCTACCAGAAATTCTTCTTTGGCAGTCATAGCTCAGGTAGATAATTGTTTTTCTTCAATGGAGAAATCCTCAAGTTGTCTATGGTGACGTGTTTGAACAAATTTTAGCGCATTACTCCAGTTATTTCGTACAGTTATGGAAATCGCGAGATTACTGTGCTTAGAACAGTGATCCAGACAGAAGGGGAAAATTCTACGCATCTTGAAACGAAAGACCTCAAATTTTGAAGTGGGTGTCATGGATGTTACCACTTCCATCTTACACTGACTTCTTTTCACCTTCAGTAGAAAAGACGGGAGTGTCAGCAGCCGTATCGATGAAGGATGTAGAACAACTGCGGTATGAGATTGGCCATCCTGGTATTGTTGTGGTATGTACCACCTTGTAAAGAGCAAGAATGTACCTTATTCAGTTGATGATGTCAGGGAAACTATTTCAGTCTGCTTGCGCAAAAATGAAACCTCGGTTTTATGAAAAAAGGTGTTACCCCGGTTCTGTAGTGGGTAACTTAGGGTATTAGGTGTTGTCACTAATTCCCTCCGTTAACTACTACAGAACCGGGGTAACAAATTTGGCGCCCAAACCGCTTGGGGTTGAGGGCAGAATGAAATTAACTTGAAAATTGATCAACAAGTGTACCAAAGGAAAAACTGCAAATTCTTGGCACAACGGTTCATTATCTTCTTTGTACAGATCACCCTTCTGTCTAGATCACTAGGTCTAAATGTCTAGATCCTAACTGTTAGATTAATTATTATTATCAATTATCACTAATTATTAACAATTTTATCAAGTACCTAGTGAAAATTATTATAATTTATTGTTAGGTATTAATAATTCGTACTTATTATTAATAATAATAATTATTAATTATGATTAATTAATACGATATAATTGTGAGGTTTTTAATACTACGTCGGTAATAATTTTTCTATAAAAGAAGTACCTACCAACAAACATTCGAAATTACCTTCATTTCCGTAGCACGAAACGCACCTCAGAACAACAAACTCGACATCAGTTAAGCCATATGATGTTCCAAAGAGCTTGTTAGTATGAAAATGGACCTGTATTTCAACAGTTTGATTCATGATCGTGTTGTGAGGCACAATCTTTGAGCCGTCATTGTGAACGAACGGCTGGTCGTACAAAGCTGCGGATGGTCTTAAAAAACTCTACGGAACAAACTCTATCTAAATATGAAATAAAAAACATACCGTTCTATATGAATTTTTCGAGATGTTAGATTTTCCAATTTTCAAAATTCGTTTTGAACCCCTTCCCCTTGACCTAGGGTTATGAAACGTTTCTAGGATCATTGTGGGGCTGGTCCAAACCCAGAAACCAAATTTCGTAATTTTAACTCAACGCTAACTGGGCAAAGTGGCGCGGACGGCGTACGGCGGACGGACGGATTTTGGTTTATTATCTTTGATAATGAACCATTGGAATCGCCCAAAGAAAAAATTTTTTTAACCCCCCCTCAAAATTTGTTGGTTTACGTTTCAAGATACGTAGATTCAGAAAATCGAATAAAAAAAAATCCGTCCGTCCGCCGTACGCCGTCCCCCGTACGCCGTACGCGCCACTTTGCCCAGTTAGCGTTGAGTTAAAATTACGAAATTCGGTTTCTGGGTTTGGACCAGCCCCACAATGGTCCTCGAAACTTTTCATAACCCTAGGTCAAGGGGAAGGGGTTCAAAACGAAATTTAAAATTTCGACAATGTCATATCTCAAAATATTTAACTGAAACGTGTAATTTTCAGTTCACTTTTGAATGACCTGAAAAATTACGAATCTTTTAAGACCAATGGGATTTTTGTGCGACCAGCCGTTCGTTCACAGTGAGCGCGCAAAGGTTTAGGAAAAACACTAATCTTTCGCGTCGAAAACGGCCGTTATAATACCCAACCCTCAGACGCCCAGAATAAAACTACCTTTTGTCATCTTCCCGGTAAACTATAGTCTTGAAATTTTAACCGTGAGTCGGTGATAGACCACATTGCAATATTTACTCGGTTTCTCATCTGTAAAATTGTTTAAATAATACCTTTTTGTAATAATACAAATTAAATTTTGATGATGAGCTATTGACTTGAAATTTTAAAAATAGGTCAGAACTGGATCACAGAACTGGATTCACTCGGTTTCCTGTCTGTAAAATTGTTTAAATAATACCTATTTGTTTAAACAAATTAAATTTTGATGATGAGCTAGATACTTGAAATTTTAAATATAGGTCAGAAATGGATGACATTTCAATATTCACTCGGTTTGTATGACATGGTATGAGTATGGTATGGTATATTATTGTATGTATGATTTGGTATAACACAGTATGGTATGATAGGAAAGAAATTCGTATGGTATGAGTACGGTGAGAATATGGTATGGTGCCGATTTGCAATACAGTCTGGTATTTTATGGGTTTCGACCAACCCCACAATGGTCCTCGAAACTTTTCATAACCCTAGGTCAAGGGGAAGGGGTTCAAAACGAATTTTGAAATTTTGAAAATCTCATATCTCGAAAAATTCACATAGAACGGTATGTTTTTTATTTCATATTTAGATAGAGTTTGTTCCGTAGAATTTTTTAAGACCATCCGCGGCTGTGTACGACCAGCCGTTCGTTCACAATGACGGCTTAAAGATTGTGCCTCACAACACGATCGTGAATCAAACTGTTGAAATACAGGTCCATTTTCATACTAACAAGCTCTTTGGAACATCATATGCCTTAAGTGATGTCGAGTTTGTTGTTCTGAGGTGCGTTTCGTGCTACGGAAATGAAGGTAATTTCGAATGTTTGTTGGTAGGTACTTCTTTTATAGAAAAATTATTACCGACGTACTTAGTATTAAAAACCCCAGAATTATATCGTATTATTTAATCATAATTGATAATAATTATTATTAATAATAAATACAAATTATTAATACCTAACAATAAATTATAATAATTTTCACTAGGTAAAATTGATAAAATTGACTTGATAAAATTGTTAATAATTAGTGATAATTGACAATAATAATTAATCTAACATTTAGGATCTAGACATTTAGACGTTTCAAGATACCTAGATTCAGAAAATCGAATAAAAATTCTGCAAATTCGTGACACAACGGTTCATTATCTTCTTTGTTCAGATCACCCTTCTGTCTAGATCACTAGGTCTAAATGTCTAGATCCTAAATGTTAGATTAATTATTATTATGAATTATCACTAATTAATTATAATTTAATCAAGTACCTAGTGAAAATTATTATTATTTATTGGTAGGTATTAATAATTTGTATTTGGGCCAATTCCTCGAAGGGGCTGCGAGGGGTGAACCCCCCCCATTGTCATCACCACGCTAACCAGAGGGGGGGGCTGCAAGGGGTGAGGGCACCCCCCCCCCCCCCATTGTCCTTCCCCCGCCGACGTCTCCCATCGACCTCCCCGCTCCTTTCCTTACACCCCACGTCCAGCTACCGCCCAAAATTTCAATTTATGTGGTAGAGGGCAGCTCATGAATGACGTACAATACCTCCACACGTCACCACCAGTTGGACACTACGTCACCACCAGTTGGACACTACGTCACCACCAGTTGCTCCCTCCTCCAACGCCGCCGACCACTACCGCCGTCATCCACTGCCGTAACCCCCCCACCACATTTCTATTTTACAAAACGTGCGAACGTGAGCAGTTTTGTTTGAATAATGTTAACGTGGTGTCTCTCTTCATCACTGGACTCTTGAGTTAATATCCATCGGTTGTTAATGTCCATACTGTTGTTTGGTTTTTAATAGTTTTCATAGTTTTTTATAGTTGCTCGTGCATTTTTAATCGTTTTTCGTGCTAGTTCCTCGTTTTGTTTATAGTTTTTTATCGTTTTCGTTTTTATCGTCCTAAAATGGATAGTTGCTGCATCAATGGATTGTTCAGTAAAAAAGCGTTACCTAAATTTTACGATAATTTTCACTTACAACCAAGCCGTTGCTGAGGAAATGAAACTTCTGTAGTTTTCATCGGACAAAAATCTTTCTCCAATGCAGAATTTCCATTCAATCGAAAGCTCTCGAATTATAACGCATTTCTTGCGTATTTGTTCTTGGTATTTATGTCAGACTTACCTATATATATTTTGACATTTTATGTCTTTGCTTTGGCACATTAAAATAAAAAACTCTGCAAATTCTTGACACAACGGTTTATTATCTTCCTTGTGCAGATCACCCTTCTGTCTATACCAGACTGTGTTGCAAATCGGCACCATACCATATTCTCACCGTACTCATACCATACCATACGAATTTATTTTCTGTTTTATCATACTGTACTAAATCATACATACAATAATATACCTTACCATACTCATACCATGTCATACAAACCGAGTGAATATTGAAATGTCATCCATTTCTGACCTATATTTAAAATTTCAAGTATCTAGCTCATCATCAAAATTTAATTTGTTTAAACAAATAGGTATTATTTAAACAATTTTACAGACAAGAAACCGAGTGAATATTGCATTGTGATCCATTTCTGACCTATATTTAAAATTTCAAGTATCTAGCTCATCATCAAAATTTAATTTGTATTATTACAAAAAGGTATTATTTAAACAATTTTACAGATGAGAAACCGAGTAAATATTGCAATGTGGTCTATCCCCGACTCACGGTTAAAATTTCTAGACTGTAGTTTACCGGGAAGATGACAAAAGGTAGTTTTATTCTGGGCGTCTGAGGGTTGGGTCACATAACGGCCGTTTTCGACGCGAAAGATTAGTGTTTTTCCTAAACCTTTGCGCGCTCACTGTGAACGAACGGCTGGTCGCACAAAAATCCCATTGGTCTTAAAAGATTCGTAATTTTTCAGGTCATTCAAAAGTGAACTGAAAATTACACGTTTCAGTT
>OY986059.1:2183207-2321781 GCA_963920205.1 Stenodema calcarata
TGATTGAGCACCTATGCTACAAATTTAATTACCCATTTTTCTGATTATGCTGTTCAACATCTATTTCCTAATGTCTAGTCTAACATTAAATATATTTTAACGCGTTCCTAATCTCGTTTGTTCATTTACTTTGAGAAATATCTAGAGGGAAAGCATATTTAAATACTTTCTCAAAAATTTAGACTGGTGTCAACATTAGGAACTGCAAATGTCAACAATAGGAATTTCCGAAGGCAGAAGTGTCAACATTAGGGGGAAAATTCCATTTTTGAAAAACTTGTTTTTTATGCTGAAAAAACATTATTTAATCAAGTCCAATAAGTGCAAATTGTTCCCAAGGAACTCACAATTCATGATAACTACCCAAAAGTTTCAATTTCTTGAATACTTGGGTAGAGCGCAGAATCGAACGATTTTTCTCTCTAATAGTGTCAACAATTGGTGGTTTTACCCTATGGTGCCGATTTGCAATACAGTCTGGTATTTTATGGGTTTCGACCAACCCCACAATGGTCCTCGAAACTTTTCATAACCCTAGGTCAAGGGGAAGGGGTTCAAAACGAATTTTGAAAATTTGAAAATCTCATATCTCGAAAAATTCACATAGAACGGTATGTTTTTTGGTTTATTATCTTCGATAATGAACCATTGGAATCGCCCAAAGAAAAAAATTTTTTAACCCCCCCTCAAAATTTGTTGGTTTACGTTTCAAGACACGTAGATTCAGAAAATCGAATAAAAAAAAATCCGTCCGTCCGCCGTACGCCGTACGCCGTACACCGTACGCCGTACGCCGTACGCCGTCCCCCGTACGCCGTCCGCCGTCCACGCCGTTTTGCCCAGTTAGCGTTGAGCTAAAATTACGAAATTTGGTTTCTGGGTTTGGACCAGCCCCACAATGATCCTCGAAACTTTTCATAACCCTAGGTCAAGGGGAAGGGGTTCAAAACGAAATTTAAAATTTCGACAATGTCATATCTCCAAATATTTAACTGAACCGTGTAATGTTTAGTTCACTTTTGAATGACCTGAAAAATTACGAATCTTTTAAGACCAATTGGATTTTTGTGCGACCAGCTGTTCGTTCACAGTGAGCGCGCAAAGGTTTAGGAAAAACACTAAACTTTCGCGCCGAAAACGGCCGTTATGTGACCCAACCACCAGACGCCCAGAATAAAACTACCTTTTTTCATCTTCCCGGTAAACTACAGTCTAGAAATTTTAACCGTGAGTCGGGGATAGACCACATTGCAATATTTACTCGGTTTCTCATCTGTAAAATTGTTTAAATAATACCTTTTTGTAATAATACAAATTAAATTTTGATGATGAGCTATTGACTTGAAATTTTAAAAATAGGTTAGAACTGGATAACAATGCAATATTCACTCGGTTTCTTGTCTGTAAAATTGTTTAAATAATACCTATTTGTTTAAACAAATTAAATGTTGATGATGAGCTAGATACTTGAAATTTTAAATATAGGTCTGAAATGGATGACATTTCATTATTCACTCGGTTTGTATGACATGGTATGAGTATGGTATGGTATATTATTGTATGTATGATTTGGTATAATACAGTATGGTATGATAGGAAAGAAATTCGTATGGTATGGTATGAGTACGGTGAGAATATGATATGGTGCCGATTTGCAATACAGTCTGGTATAGACAGAAGGGTGATCTGCACAAGGAAGATAATAAACCGTTGTGTCAAGAATTTGCAGAGTTTATTTCATATTTAGATAGAGTTTGTTCCGTAGAATTTTTTAAGACCATCCGCGGCTGTGTACGACCAGCCGTTCGTTCACAATGACGGCTTAAAGATTGTGCCTCACAACACGATCGTGAATCAAACTGTTGAAATACAGGTCCATTTTCATACTAACAAGCTCTTTGGAACATCATATGCCTTAAGTGATGTCGAGTTTGTTGTTCTGAGGTGCGTTTCGTGCTACGGAAATGAAGGTAATTTCGAATGTTTGTTGGTAGGTACTTCTTTTATAGAAAAATTATTACCGACGTAGTATTAAAAACCCCAGAATTATATCGTATTATTCAATCATAATTGATAATAATTATTATTAATAATAAATACAAATTATTAATACCTAACAATAAATTATAATAATTTTCACTAGGTAAAATTGATAAAATTGACTTGATAAAATTGTTAATAATTAGTGATAATTGACAATAATAATTAATCTAACATTTAGGATCTAGACATTTAGACGTTTCAAGATACCTAGATTCAGAAAATCGAATAAAAATTCTGCAAATTCGTGACACAACGGTTCATTATCTTCTTTGTTCAGATCACCCTTCTGTCTAGATCACTAGGTCTAAATGTCTAGATCCTAAATGTTAGATTAATTATTATTATGAATTATCACTAATTATTAATAATTTAATCAAGTACCTAGTGAAAATTATTATTATTTATTGGTAGGTATTAATAATTTGTATTTGGGCCAATTCCTCGAAGGGGCTGCGAGGGGTGAACCCCCCCCATTGTCATCACCACGCTAACCAGAGGGGGGGGCTGCAAGGGGTGAGGGCACCCCCCCCCCCCATTGTCCTTCCCCCGCCGACGTCTCCCACCGACCTCCCCGCTCCTTTCCTTACACCCCACGTCCAGCTACCGCCCAAAATTTCAATTTATGTGGTAGAGGGCAGCTCATGAATGACGTACAATACCTCCACACGTCACCACCAGTTGGACACTACGTCACCACCAGTTGGACACTACGTCACCACCAGTTGGATACTACGTCACCGTTTAGGTTAATGGGTTTGGAAAAAAATAATTTTGTTGAGACTTGTAAAGCAAGGGCCTGTGCAGCACGGTTTCACAAAATTTATAAACAGCTGGGTCCACCAAATTACTTGCAGGTAGCCAATCTCAGTCATTTTGCTAAAAGAAGTATTTGTAGAGCGCGGTGTGAGATGATGGATTTGAATTATAAACCATGGGTAAAACACCGTATATTCACATGCCCACTCTGTAACTCAGGAGAAGATGAGACTGTACTCCATTTTCTAGCCCATTGTCATATACTGAAGGGAATTCGTAAAGATTTACTCGGCTCACATTACTTGACAAATGAGGAAGCGATAGAATATTTGAACGGGAAGAACTGGTTGGCTATTGGACATTTTATTATGAGGGCTTTAAGATATAGGGATCGTCTGGTAGAGGAATGGAATTTCTAAATTGTTATTATGTTTCTAAATAGTGGGAAAAGATTAAGATAGACAGTAATGATTATAATAATGATGTGATGGTAATAATAATGTAG
This sequence comes from Stenodema calcarata, assembly GCA_963920205.1. NCBI lineage: Eukaryota > Metazoa > Arthropoda > Insecta > Hemiptera > Miridae > Stenodema > Stenodema calcarata. Next base: position 2,186,512 of record OY986059.1, read on the forward strand.
ATGTTGTTAATGTTGAAAATTTTTATTGGATTCTTGTTATGTTTTTTGAACGTTAAATTACTGTAAGTTAAATTATTGCCAGTTGAATATGAAGATGAAAAGTGTTGTATAATACATATTTCTTTATATGCTGTATATGAGCTTTTTTGTTTTGTTTGAGTATTTGGTAAATTTGAAATAGTGGTAAAGACCGAACTCCGGCTCATAGTCTCGGGCTACAGCCGTATATGTTTTTGTTTTTGTATGGAAAATGGGATGTATGTAGATTATTACTTAATAAAACATTTCAATTCAATTCAATTCAATTCACTACGTCACCACCAGTTGGACACTACGTCACCACCAGTTGGACACTACGTCACCACCAGTTGCTCCCTCCTCCAACGCCGCCGACCACTACAACCGTCATCCACTGCCGTAACCCCCCCACCACATTTCTATTTTACAAAACGTGCGAACGTGAGCAGTTTTGTTTGAATAATGTTAACGTGGTGTCTCTCTTCATCACTGGACTCTTGAGTTAATATCCATCGGTTGTTAATGTCCATACTGTTGTTTGGTTTTTAATAGTTTTCATAGTTTTTTATAGTTGCTCGTGCATTTTTAATCGTTTTTCGTGCTAGTTCCTCGTTTTGTTTATAGTTTTTTATCGTTTTCGTTTTTATCGTCCTAAAATGGATAGTTGCTGCATCAATGGATTGTTCAGTAAAAAAGCGTTACCTAAATTTTACGATAATTTTCACTTACAACCAAGCCGTTGCTGAGGAAATGAAACTTCTGTAGTTTTCATCGGACAAAAATCTTTCTCCAATGCAGAATTTCCATTCAATCGAAAGCTCTCGAATTATAACGCATTTCTTGCGTATTTGTTCTTGGTATTTATGTCAGACTTACCTATATATATTTTGACATTTTATGTCTTTGCTTTGGCACATTAAAATAAAAAACTCTGCAAATTCTTGACACAACGGTTTATTATCTTCCTTGTGCAGATCACCCTTCTGTCTATACCAGACTGTGTTGCAAATCGGCACCATACCATATTCTCACCGTACTCATACCATACCATACGAATTTATTTTCTGTTTTATCATACTGTACTAAATCATACATACAATAATATACCTTACCATACTCATACCATGTCATACAAACCGAGTGAATATTGAAATGTCATCCATTTCTGACCTATATTTAAAATTTCAAGTATCTAGCTCATCATCAAAATTTAATTTGTTTAAACAAATAGGTATTATTTAAACAATTTTACAGACAAGAAACCGAGTGAATATTGCATTGTGATCCATTTCTGACCTATATTTAAAATTTCAAGTATCTAGCTCATCATCAAAATTTAATTTGTATTATTACAAAAAGGTATTATTTAAACAATTTTACAGATGAGAAACCGAGTAAATATTGCAATGTGGTCTATCCCCGACTCACGGTTAAAATTTCTAGACTGTAGTTTACCGGGAAGATGACAAAAGGTAGTTTTATTCTGGGTGTCTGAGGGTTGGGTCACATAACGGCCGTTTTCGACGCGAAAGATTAGTGTTTTTCCTAAACCTTTGCGCGCTCACTGTGAACGAACGGCTGGTCGCACAAAAATCCCATTGGTCTTAAAAGATTCGTAATTTTTCAGGTCATTCAAAAGTGAACTGAAAATTACACGTTTCAGTTAAATATTTTGAGATATGACATTGTCGAAATTTTAAATTTCGTTTTGAACCCCTTCCCCTTGACCTAGGGTTATGAAAAGTTTCGAGGACCATTGTGGGGCTGGTCCAAACCCAGAAACCGAATTTCGTAATTTTAACTCAACGCTAACTGGGCAAAGTGGCGCGGACGGCGTACGGCGGACGGACGGATTTTTTTTTATTCGATTTTCTGAATCTACGTGTCTTGAAACGTAAACCAACAAATTTTGAGGGGGGGTTAAAATTTTTTTTTCTTTGGGCGATTCCAATGGTTCATCATCCAACGGTACAGCTTTCGGACAAGTACGCAACCACGAGGGACATTTTATGTCTTCACACCCACTGTGGTGTGACACCACGTACCTCGTACTTCAATAATGATTACACACAGGTATTTAAACAATCACGCTCATACCGCAGCTTGTCGCGGCCACGCACCCCGCAGTGGTTAACGTAATATGGTTAGGTAAATCGAGAGCTATCCAACGAGTGGTGAACGATTTTTGTACGATGATAACTGGCGAAGTTGAAGTTCCGTAGCAACGAATCGGTTGTACGTGAAAATCATTGGACATTTTTCATAACGCTTTCTTCGTCACACCGTCACCGTCACAATGACACACTTTTTGAGTTACATATAACATATATGCCATAGTAAAGACATAAAATGTCAAAAATCGACACCTGCCAGATCTCAAGGGCTTGTGAGTACGCTCGACATTTTAATGTTGAGAACTACAATAGATAGGTACCAATGGTTATCAGGGTGCAGTTTAAAAAACCTTTTATTTTGTTACCCATGCATGTTGGTTTCAGTGTGTGAATAATGATGGGGGATGTCGATGGTCAGTCAAATGAGAGATGGTTTATGTGCCAACGTTAAGAAGAATTTATTGCTCCATCATCAGGGCAGTAGTTGAATAGTGTACAAGATGGAGTTGGACTCAAATGAGGGAACCTCTGGAACTAGATCTAGAGGCAAGAGCTTCTCTCGTTGGAGTCCAACACTATTCATATTGATGTTGAGGGATGTCGAGTGTCCAACACTAAATCACACACACTATTCATATTGTACACTAGGTACTGCCCTGATGATGGAGAAATAAATTCTTCTAAACGTTGGCACATAAAACATCTCTCATTTGACCGACCCTCGACATCCCCCATCATCATTTTATTTTCCTCTAAAAAAGCATCGTGGTGTAGTGGCTTTCCTAGTATTACAAACTTGTCAAGAGCTGCTCAAAAACGACAGCGTTTCCTCTGTTTCCGCACATAGTTTCCTCTGGTTATTTATTAAAATTCGGTAAGACCCTCGTATTAATCTTTTGTTGGATGTGACACAAACTGCGCCAATAACTCTTCATAATGAGAACGTAAACTAACAAAAACAGGGAGATTGACTCGGTTTGTTGACTGCATTATGTTCTTGGTTAAACAGGAACTGACGTTTAGAGGGCATTACTTCGAAGTAAATCTCCTGAAACATTACGTCCAGCCATTGGAAGATCATTTGAAAATGGCAATGATGGAGATTGGCTCCCCTGTCATCCAAAATGATCTTAAAAAATCAACATCCAAACTCACACTAAAAAAAAAAAAAGTACCTAAGTCATTTTTTATTTTTATTTTTTTACGGTGGGGGGGGGGGGGGGGGGTTGAATTGAGTGCGGCCTCGAGGAGTATTGAGAGAGATTTGGCTGAGGGAGTACAAAGAGCGGCCATCTCTGTATGTGGAGGGTTAGAGTATGGTTCGGAGCGAGGTCGCTAGATGTCTCTTAAGCCCTCTCCTGTCGCTGCTCAATGGGACTAATGACGGACAATTGTCTATTTGATAGGAAATTTGACGCTGATTACGATAGGTCGTTGTCTGAAGAGAAGGAAGTGGGGGGGGAGCCCTTTACCCAACACCAAATAGGACAGCGTATAACAAAATTAACTAATGTGAGTTGTTGAAATGCATAATTTGCCAGATCTAATTTTAATTTTATAATATAAGTAAAGGTCCGTTTTTTGGTTGACCAGATTCACTGGTACCCAACGAGTCACAGGGTTGTGGTATACTTACCTACCCATGTGTCACCTATAATTTCACGTGTTGGCGACACGGTGACGCGCTATGGGTTAATTACTACCATCACCACAAACTATTTATTAACGATTGGCTTGGTAACCTTCCTAACGTCTGTTGAGAGCTGGGACAGATAACTAACGTCTGATGTTTCATCTAACAAGATTGGGATGAATTCTGACTTAGTTAGATCAGATTTAATGTAATCTAGAATGACTGTAGCTATCAGACTGTCCTGGCTGCTCGTAAGTTTTAGGAAATTTAATAACTCGAGGTAAATTCCTTTGTTATGATAAGAGGAAGAGGACTCGTGATGCCCCCTAAAAGGCAGTTCCTGTTTAGCCAAGAAAAGAATGCAGTGAATAAGCCGAACCATAATCTCCCTGATTTTGTTTGTTTACGTTCCTTCTCATTATGAAGAGAGATTTGCGCGGTTTGTTGCACATCCAACAAAAGATCAATACGAGGGCTCTTACCGAATTTTAATAAAGCAAGAGAGGAAACTATGTGCGAATTGCTACACTGGTGCTTTCGAGCAGCTTAATAAAGTTTGTAATAGGTACTTAGGTACTTACTAGAAAAGCCGCGACACCATGAAGTTTTTTTCAGACGAAAACAAAATGCATGGAAAACAAAATAAAAGGTTTATTGAACTACACCCTGATAACCACTGGTATCTATTGTAGTTCTCAACATTGACGAGTGTACTCACGATTTTGTTCTGTGACATTCGGGACCTGCAAAGTCGAACGGCCGGCCACAATTAGGTAGGTATGTCGAATTTTTCGCTAAAACTTCGCGAACTAAACGCTGGACTATCAAACAATTAATGCAGCAACTACCCATTTTAGGAGGACAAAAACTAAACGAAAAACTGAAAACTATGAACAATCAAAAATATCAACATCCGCAGGAAAGGGCAAGAAAACAAAATGGCACTTCTGAAAGTTTATCCATACCGAAAAGATCGAATCACGGATATTATCCTTTCCTGCGGATGTTGATATTTTTGATTGTTCATAGTTTTCAGTTTATGTCAATCTATGTCAATCGGTCTCTACTATACGTAGTATAGTAGGGTTTTCTGTGATCGGTCTGTCCCAACGCTTGCGCATTCATGTAAACTCCTGACCGTCCTCTTGAAGCTTGACAACAGCTTGGCAATGGCAACAAACTCACACGCGCGCGGCAGGATACACACACTGTGTCACACAGACGAACGTACACGATGAACGAGCCCCCCCCCCCCCCCACAATAATATTTTTGCGGTAGCCTCCCCCTGGGCGATCGCCTCCTTCCATGCAATCAGATTCTTCTTCTTCCTCTTCTTAGATTACTTACCTTCGGCCGTGGATTCCTTCAAAAGTAAGTAGCATGGAAGAAGGAATTCTTCCATGGGTAGGTAAGTAGCTGTAGATAATTATCTATAATTTTCAATTGAATGTTTTACTTTTGATTAAATATTTTGTTATTCGTAATACATTTTTTCATCGTTCAACTTCTACCTCATTCTTCATTTCTTGTGGAGATACCCCTGACGCTACGCCCCTGGTAACTACATCGTCGGTCCCGTGCAAGAGTGAGCTATCTCGAAAAACGTAACTTTTCAGGACAGCTGTTCAAAGTTTTTGCTTTTCAGTTTTCTCGATATTTCCTAACTGCATTGCCTAATTTAGCTGAAATTTTCAAAAAATCATCTTATAGGACTCTCCTATCGATTCCCAGAGGTTTTTTTCCCCTTGATACTACGACTCAACGTGTATCTGACCAATTTATGGACAAAAACCAAGATAATCCTCTTTTGCAAGAAATTAGTTCAGGGATTTCAAAGATAATGCAAGGCACTATTTGAACATGAACTCGTAACAAAACTATATTTTTACAAAATAACTTCAAGTAAACTTTGACGTCATCACAATGAAAAGGAATCATCAGTGGAATAATATATAAATTACTTGATGACTAGTGTGAGGCACTGTCTCTGGGAATTCGCTCCAAGATGCCATCAAAAACATTTTTGTAAAACTATCTCGAACTTAGCAAAGAAACTTCAGAAAAGAAAAATGAACGAAGAAAGGGACATTCTACAAAATGTCTACATAGGGACATTCTACAAAATGTCTGTCACAAATTTTTGAAAAAATCCTTGTAGCATTGGGGCATAACAGCTACCCCATTACTTTTTTTCTCGAAGAGTGAGAGCAAGGCTTCTTTTTTTTTATTTGTAATACCGGTTTTTTTATTGTAGGCCATCGTCAATTCGGTCGGTAAAGGAAATGCAGGTGTTTTTTGGCGGCGTTTCTGATTACCAATATCTATCGTCTTGAAATTTTCTTGGGCGAAAGATGTTTTGTACCGAAGAAGCCATGGTTCATCTTTCTGTGTCTTGATCACAGAGACTTCGGCAATTGGTACCCGTTCCCCATCTTCATTCAATAGGGCTTCCTTAATTTTCAAATCGCCTGTCAGCTTTTTTAAATCGGAAAATTCGGAGTAATCTATTTGCTTGACAACGTATCTTGGTCCTGTCTTCTTGGCCTGCTTGATAATTGTGACGTAGTTCTCAGGGACTTTTGGAGCATCTGAAAGGTGAGAACAGGCCGGTGAAATCATTTTACTATACATAAGAATAGTTAGTTTGGTTTTTAAAAAGACATTTGGATCTACCTGGAGTGTGAGGAATATCCATTTGAGGTTCTGACCCTTCCTGAATGTTGTAACCAGAAAAGAACGGTAGTGGGAAGTTAGGATTGGATAAGGAAGACTGGCTGCTGTCCTGCACGTTGGCGGCATCTAGAAGTTAGAAAAAAGGTACCTAAGTGAAAAAATACTCGTACCTACCTACCAATGACAAAAGCAATGTTCATCTTTCCAAAAGACATTTTGGATCTACCCAGAAAAGCAGTACCTACCTTCTTTTTGGCCATTGGTTGCGAGAGGAGGGATTGAATTAATCTCAGTTCCACGTCGATCACCACCCTCACACTTCTTGGCACTGTCTGAAAATGAGAAATGAGCAGAATGTAAAATTCTTCTCAACGAGCTGTGCTGGCGATGTTCTGAAGAATACATTAACTTGATGGATCTACCTTGAGAGGAAACAGCAACTTCTTGGTGGTTTGTGGTGAGGGTAGGGGCATAAGGGGACTCAGTAGCTTTCTTCAAACTCGTCCGAGATCCTGAGGCTGCATTAAACTCGGTCTTTGCTGCGATTGCCAATTCAACCAGCTTCCGACCCCTGGTCATCTCTGTGGTACGAAATACTACAAGGAAGGGCACATTATTGGTGAATTACTCAATTTAACAAAGCGAGTAAGATTGATGACTTTACACCAAAAGAGAGCTATCGAAGGTTGGCTCGGAATTGAACGGAATGTCCCTATGTTGCCATGGAAACAAGACGCTATGCGCTTCTTTCCGCCATTGAACTTTCCGCCATTGAACTTCCCGATTGTAACATTTCCGATTTGTGATTTTTCCTATTGTCCTTTCTGATTAAAACAAGTTTACCTAATTGCTTTTAGTACGCGTACTTACTTATTGCGAACTACTCCAATCTTTGTTAAGCACCGGAGCCGCGAAAGATTCTTCTCAAATTCTATAAGTTATCGATCAAGAGAGGGATATTTCCATTTATAACACGGACCAACGCAAATCTGACTGAAGATTTCACGGCAAAGGAGGGCCATCAAAGGTTGACTCATTATTGAACGGAAAGATTCTCCTCAGATTCCGCGATTTTTTTAACAAGAAAGAGATATCACTGGTTGACTCTCTATTCAACAGAAAAAACTACTAAAAAATAACTTCGCCCGTTCTCCTAAACAGAGCCATCACTTGCTAGCTCTGTCTTACACAAAAAAAAGGAACGAAAAAATTTTTTTAACCCCCCCTCAAAATTTGTTGGTTTACGTTTCAAGATACATAGATTCAGAAAATCGAATTAAAAACTCGGCAAATTCTTGACACAACGGTTCATTATCTTCTTTGTACAGATCACCCTTCTGTCTAGATCACTAGGTCTAAATGTCTAGATCCTAAATGTTAGATTAATTATTATTGTCAATTATCACTAATTATTAACAATTTTATCAAGTACCTACTGAAAATTATTATAATTTATTGTTAGGTATTGATAATTCGTATTTATTATTAATAATAATTATTATTAATTATGATTAATTAATACCATATAATTCTGGGGTTTTTAATACTACGTCGGTAATAATTTTTCTATAAAAGAAGTACCTACCTACAAACATTCGAAATTACCTTCATTTCCGTAGCACGAAACGCACCTCAGAACAACAAACTCGACATCAGTTAAGCCATATGATGTTCCAAAGAGCTTGTTAGTATGAAAATGGACCTGTATTTCAACAGTTTGATTCACGATCGGGTTGTGAGGCACAATCTTTGAGCCGTCATTGTGAACGAACGGCTGGTCGTACAAAGCTGCGGATGGTCTTAAAAAATTCTACGGAACAAACTCTATCTACATATGAAATAAAAAACATACCGTTTGATGGGAATTTTTCGAGATATGGAATTTTCAAATTTTCAAAATTCGTTTTGAACCCCTTCCCCTTGACCTAGGGTTATGAAAAGTTTCGAGGATCATTGTGGGGCTGGCCCAAACCCAGAAACCAAATTTCGTAATTTTAGCTCAACGTTACCTGGGCAAAGTGGCGCGGACGGCGTACGGCGGACGGACGGATTTTTTTTTATTCGATTTTCTGATTCTACGTATCTTGAAACGTAAACCAACAAATTTTGAGGGGGGGTTAAAAATTTTTTTTCTTTGGGCGATTCCAATGGTTCATTATCGAAGATAATAAACCAAAAACTCTGCAAATTCTTGACACAACGGTTCATTATGTTCTTTGTACAGATCACCCTTCTGTCTAGATCACTAGGTATAAATGTCTAGATCCTAAATGTTAGATTAATTATTATTGTCAATTATCACTAATTATTAACAATTTTATCAAGTACCTAGTGAAAATTATTATAATTTATTGTTAGGTATTAATAATTCGTATTTATTATTAATAATTATTATTATTAATTATGATTAATTAATACGATATAATTCTGGGGTTTTTAATACTACGGCGGTAATAATTTTTCTATAAAAGAAGTACCTACCAACAAACATTCGAAATTACCTTCATTTCCGTAGCACGAAACGCACCTCAGAACAACAAACTCGACATCACTTAAGCCATATGATGTTCCAAAGAGCTTGTTAGTATGAAAATGGACCTGTATTTCAACAGTTTGATTCACGATCGTGTGGTGAGGCACAATCTTTGAGCCGTCATTGTGAACGAACGGCTGGTCGTACACAGCTGCAGATGGTCTTAAAAAATTCTACGGAACAAACTCTATCTAAATATGAAATAAAAAACATACCGTTCTATATGAATTTTTCGAGATATGAGATTTTCAAATTTTCGAAATTCGTTTTGAACCCCTTCCCCTTGACCTAGGGTTATGAAAAGTTTCGAGGACCATTGTGGGGTTGGTCGAAACCCATAAAAAAAATTTCGTAATTTTAACTCAACGCTAACTGGGCAAAGTGGCGCGGACGGCGGACGGCGGACGGCGGACGACGTACGGCGTACGGCGTACGGCGTACGGCGTACGGCGGACGGACGGATTTTTTTTTATTCGATTTTCTGAATCTACGTATCTTGAAACGTAAACCAACAAATTTTGAGGGGGGGTTAAAAAAATTTTTTCTTTGGGCGATTCCAATGGTTCATTATCGAAGATAATAAACCAAAATCCGTCCGTCACCCGTACGCCGTACGCCGTACGCCGTCCGCCGTCCGTGCCACTTTGCCCAGTTAGCGTTGAGCTAAAATTACAAAATTTGGTTTCTGGGTTTGGACCAGCCCCACAATGATCCTCGAAACTTTTCATAACCCTAGGTCAAGGGGAAGGGGTTCAAAACGAACTTTGAAATTTCGACAATGTCATATCTCTAAAAATTCTCATGAAACGGTGTACTTTTTAGTTCACTTTTGAATGACCTGAAAAAGTACGAATCTTTTAAGACCAATTGGATTTTTTTGCGACCAGCCGTTCGTTCACAGTGACCGCGCAAAGGTTTAGGAAAAACACTAAACTTTCGCGTCGAAAACGGCCGTTATGTGACCCAAACCCCAGACGCCCAGAATAAAACTACCTTTTTTCATCTTCCCGGTAAACTACAGTCTAGAAATTTTAACCGTGAGTCGGGGATAGACCACATTGCAATATTTACTCGGTTTCTCATCTGTAAAATTGTTTAAATAATACCTTTTTGTAATAATACAAATTAAATTTTGATGATGAGCTACTGACTTGAAATTTTAAAAATAGGTCAGAACTGGATCACAATGCAATATTCACTCGGTTTCTTGTCTGTAAAATTGTTTAAATAATACCTATTTGTTTAAACAAATTAAATTTTGATGATGAGCTAGATACTTGAAATTTTAAATATAGGTCAGAAATGGATGACATTTCAATATTCACTCGGTTTGTATGACATGGTATGAGTATGGTATGGTATATTATTGTATGTATGATTTGGTATAATACAGTATGGTATGATAGGAAAGATATTCGTATGGTATGGTATGAGTACGGTGAGTATATGGTATGGTGCCGATTTGCAATACAGTCTGGTATAGACAGAAGGGTGATCTGCACAAGGAAGATAATAAACCGTTGTGTCAAGAATTTGCAGAGTTTTTTTATTCGATTTTCTGAATCTACGTATCTTGAAACGTAAACCAACAAATTTTGAGGGGGGGTTAAAAAAATTTTTTCTTTGGGCGATTCCAATGGTTCATTATCGAAGATAATAAACACAAAAGAAGTAGGTATCAAAAAGTATCGATATTTTGAAGCATCGATACTTTTTATACATCCCAACAATACCCATCCCTAATCAGTGGCATGAGCAGCAGTAGAATCCCAAAAACTCTGATGGGCTCTAACGAAGGAACCCAAATTATTATCAGAACGGTCAACTCAAAAATATTCGAACTACGAGACAAGAAGAACTTCTCCTTCTCTGACTCTCCTTCCGATCTCCCAATGCCCAATAAATCGGAGTGTGTAGATCAAGAGAGAATCCCCGAACTGAACGATCCAACAAATCCAAATCCCTGAAAGATGAACCGAAGAAACGTGGGACTGGACTAACGAAGGCGGTTCAGAACAGCACGAATAAGATTTGTGTGTCGTTCGGGCTCTCGAAATTTACCTTCGCGGGATAACACTCGTCGTGAGAATTAGAATAATCCCGTCTTATAATGAAAATCGACAAAAAGAAGGAAACTCTCATAACCCGAGGAAGACGTGGGCGTGAAGGAATGAATGAATGAATGAAATACTGTATTTGGTGTTTGACACATTACAGGTGAGTAGCGTCGGATAATCGTAGTTTGTACATGTATTACTATACTTCAATCATATTTCCATCCCATACATATGTACATACATGCAAATAAATATAAGTGTATAATATAAATTGATACACAATCACACACAATCATATAGTTATACAAATACAAAAGTAAACATAAGAAACAAATAACACAAAAACAATATAATAATAATAATGTTATTATATTAATATTCATTTTTCCTTCTGCTATCATTATCATTACCATTACCACTATTATTATTATTCACCTATTTATTTATTTTTCTTTCCACCATACATGAATACATAATTATACTTTTATTTTATTTTATTTATTTATTTTTATTCACTCCTATTTATTTATTTATACATATTCACTAAATTAACTTATCAACATTACTAGTTCAGTTGTAACATTAAAGGAGAATTTCAGAGTGAGTACAGTGATGTTAGCATTATTTTCATCATTACAATGTTTTCATTTTTTCTTCAGTTAAAAAATTGGTCATTTGTTTAGTTATTTTTTCATGCATTTTTCCAATTTATGTATCTATCCATTTATTCATTTATTTGTTTTGTTTTGTTTTTATTCTTATTTTATTTATTTTATTTTATTATATCAGTGTTATCATTATTTTTTCTTTTGTAAATATTATTCATTCCGTAGAAAGGATCTTATTCTTAGGGCAGTGACAGTAAAAAAGAACAAATCATTTACTTTTTCTCTGTTTGGGCAATTGAAAAGTTCTTGTTGAAAATTGTTTCTGTTCACTTCCAGCAAGTATTTCTTCAGATAGGCGTTTCTTGGCGGTGTCTTCTATATCCATTGGTGGTGTTTGCTGGTTTTCTTCGTTTTTTAGTCTTTTAGGCAGTGCCCAATAAATCGGAGTGTGTAGATCAAGAGAGAATCCCCGAACTGAACGATCCAACAAATCCAAATCCCTGAAAGATGAACCGAAGAAACGTGGGACTGGACTAACGAAGGCGGTTCAGAACAGCACGAATAAGATTTGTGTGTCGTTCGGGCTCTCGAAATTTACCTTCGCGGGATAACACTCGTCGTGAGAATTAGAATAATCCCGTCTTATAATGAAAATCGACAAAAAGAAGGAAACTCTCATAACCCGAGGAAGACGTGGGCGTGAAGGAAGGAGCGTTTAGGTGTCGACTTACTACCGACCATCAATTTGTGGGTTTTTTTCGACTTCATCGAGAAGCTGGCCCCAACTGCCTTTTGATCGCCTCGGATCATTATCGCTTTTGGTTGAACTCGTTGTTCAAACATCTACGCAAACTTGAGTTTCGGTTCGCACCGACGACAGGCCAAACGTGTTCGGTCACACCAGATTAACTTCGTTTCCGCTGTTCTCGGACGTACAACGATATTTTGGAGAACGTTGCGGATATTAGTTTTTGACGTCCTCCCTCCCACTCACGATACACCCGGGAAATGGAATTTCGATCGATATCAACACAGTGGATCAAGATAATAGGTACCGTCTGTCACGGACACCAGTGCCCACTTCATGGAGGTCGTCATTGTGACGGATGGATGTATGTAAGTTACATAATAATAATAAACGTTTATTACGGGAAACACCCATTTTACAGGTTTTACATTCATGAAAAATAGATGTTGTACACAATCTGCACTAAAACTTAGTGATAATAATGAAGATAAAATATATAAGGCCGCAAGAAGCAAATTATAGATGTACGTACAAATAATACAGCATAACATTTTATTACTTTACCAATTCAAAGTGTAGTCGAGTATTAGGAAAAGGAGGTTAATTTGTCCAATTGTGACTTGAACCCTGAAAGGCTAGAGCCAAAGAAATCAAGTGACGGATGAGAATTGGCGTTGTACATCAGTCTATTGATCGGAGAAAATTTGCCGTAATCAGTTCGATGAAATTCTAGGGTGAAGGGTCTTATGGTTCGGGTTACTTTACGTGGTGCATGAAAATTCACTTTTGACACTAGATCTGGAGAATCAGTAAGATTGTTTATTAGTTTATATAAAAAAATAAGATCGCTTTTTAAGCGGCGATTTTCCAGAGATTCTATGTTAATTGATGCTGAAAGATCAACATAATTTAGATCTGCAACGGGGATTCGTCTTTTATAAGCAACCACTCTAAGGAATTTGCGCTGGATTCTGTCAAAGCGATCAATATATGTTTTGTGATGTGGGTTCCAAATTAATCAACCATATTCCATGCTCATGTTCATTAAATGTCTATTATGCAAAATAATATTCCCATGCGCATAGTTAGCCTAATCAGCAGTTGTAAAACCTATAAAGGGAGCCTGCGAGCCGCAGGTCTTCAGTTCTCGTCCAGCCTTCATCTAACACTGTAAATATTCCCTGTTTATCCAAATAAACCTTTTTTAAAAAGTGATTCCGTTAATTACGATACGAAACTTGTATGAATGAAGAACTACGTAGTATTGAGTGAAGCGGTCTCCATTTCCCTCGAAGTAAGTCAACCAATGAATAATAGTAGAAGAACACAACCCAAATAACTAGGTTCAAATTTGTTAGTCATGTCCTTCGTCCTAGCAACCTAGCGGCGCTAACAACCCACTGCTTATTTTGATTCAGTTTAATTTTTTCACCCATGTTTTTTGGGAAGCTGAACACAAATCCTCGCACAAATCTGAAGTTAGCTGGCAGACATTTTGCCCGCAACTTTTTTTTTCCTGTGTGCACTTTTTGCCAAAATTTTGGCACATTTTCTGGGTTTTCGCCTAAATATAATATTAAAAAACTCATATTTTTCGAGATACATAATATGTATCTCGAAATGTAGGTATGACATTGTCATGTATCTCGAAAAATATGCGTTTTTTTTCCGCAAAAAACACTATGTAAGTACCTACATAATTTAAGGGGATACAATTTCCCACATTGTTTACTCTAGAAGTTTTCTTGTTTCGCCGTTTCGAGCACTGGGCAAATTGACGGAGAGGGTTAAATTCAAAATTTTTGCGGAAACGATCCGTGTTTGGACACTGAAGCCAACCAGTGGTGGAACGTTTATTGAGGTTCTTGTTAATAAATATTTGTTCGTCTGATTTGACGAAGATGAGGAGTTTTGAGTGAAGTTGAAAAGTTAGATTTTTCATCCTGTCTGTGGAAATGGGATCCTACTATGGAAGATCATTATACTGTTGTTCCAGCTCAAAACCGCTGCTTTAGATCGATAAACTCAATATATCTATGGGATCAAGGCGACGGACCATAAGACTTTCAGGGTCCAATCAACCCTGAGGGCGATCCCTGCTACGTTGTTTCTCTCGATCTTTTCGGAGCCTTCGTCTCCCCAGGATCAACATTGCCTTCATTTACCATCTACTAGCCGAAGAAAACCATTGACTCGAAGGTTTCAGAAGCCGTAACGGTCGTTATAAAATCGGGCGGCGGGGTTTCAACTATGGTAATCGAAACATGGGCGATTAAACCATCTGGTCGATGGTCTCCCTTTGCAGTCACCGGACAACAAGTTCGCATAATCGTTTTCCCGTTTCGTTCCGTGGAGATCTTTTGGACTCCGGCAGTCGATGAGCCGCCCTGATAAGCGATTGGATGGTGCAGTCTTCAGCTCGATAGAGCTTCATCTCATCTCAGTTCTAAATCGAGCAAACACCATTCTATGCAACGCTCTAGTCATCCAACTATAACATAAATACAACTAATACACACATCAGAGTTTGTCGTAAGTCCCATTTTTTTCGGATCCTCGGGGAAACGATGGACAGAGCTAAACGTAACACAATAACAGGACGTCCAGCGAGTTATTCCTCTGGGACTGGGAGTTAACTGGGTCTTGGAGTTAGTGGTACAATAATTTCGAGGCGTTAGAAGTTTTTATCGCCGGTCGAGTAATTGGCTGCGGGTGTACCGGACAACTGAAAGAAACCTGCGATAACAACAATAGTATTTCCCTTTCTCGTTTTTGTCTCCCCCTTCAGTTTTTTTTTTTAAAGAGAACGAAGAGGAGAAATGGGGACGGGTATATTTTTATTCCGCCCATTGTTATGATCTTTCATATTGTGGAAGAAATGTCTGATAGAGTTTTGCATAGCCTTTGCATTTTTTTTTTCACACTGGTCACAAGGGACCGTGTAAATGAGAATAATTTCGGAAGCGGTGTGGTCGCCATTCGTTCGTATTTTCAATGCGACCAAAATTTCTTCGGATGTAGAACGTCAAAGTCTGCCAAGATCTCTAGTGATCTGCAATTTTCAATACTTGAAAAATCAGAATATTATTTTCCAATATTAAGCCATTGGATTCGGTTGCGTCCATTTCTAAACTCCAAACTGTATAGTCCATAATTAGACTCCAAACTGTATAGTCCATTTCTAAACTCCAAACTGTATACCTAGTCCATTTCTAGAATTCAAACTGTACAGTCCATTTCTGATTCCAAACTGTATAGTCCATTTCTAAACTCCAAACTGTATAGTTTTATAATATAATACCTACTTGAATCAATTAAGTTTTATAATATATTATTTTCTTCTGTTTGGAGTCCAGGACTATACGTAGTATAGTAGGGTTTTCTGTGGACTATACCGTTTGGAGATCAGAAGTGGACTACCTATAAAGTTTGGAGATCAGAAGTGGACTATACAGTTTGGAGTTTGCATATAATGCATTATATTTACGTCAGTCTGACTGACTCAGTCATATAATTGCAGCTATCGGTCCTTAATAGTATATTATTACGTAAATGATCATTCAGGAATTGAGGACCATTGAATGATCACTTTTCGTCGCACCTCGACAGCCGAATGGCATGTTTTCATCTTCAGGCCTTCACTTCGGTAAAACCTCACGTGGCATCTTGTTTTCCTAAAGTCGTTACGATGTTGAACCAGTCGATCCGCCGTGCGTTCGCGTTCTCAACATCAAAAGTCGTTTAGGGCCAATGACGAACTTTAGACGCGACCTCGTTTTGATGTTGGAAGGTGATGCTGCGTGATAACACGGCATTACGCTGTGTACTTACACAACAAGAACTTTTGATGTATTCCCTCCACATCTTCGTCTATTAGTCAAAGTAGCATTTTAAGGGAAGGGACGAGAAGTGGGAGTTCGAACGAGAAGACCACTGCAAATCGTCTACAATTCTGAATGTGGTCTTTTTTTGTTTAATCATTATTTATTTAATGGCACAAAATAACATGTAAACACAAACCAAATGATGATCTAACAAACTGATGATGGTAGATAACACGAAGAAGATTAGAAATAAAAGATGAGTGTAATGTACAAGCGTATGATTACCGGGGAGCAAAACTTTTCAATGCCCTACCCCATGAGCTCCGCTCCATTCCTAAAATTGAAAAGTTTAAAAAAGAATTGAAAGAACATAATAATATTATTACAATGAGGCAATTTGAGACTGGGTAATATTAATTATATATAGATAATATTAAAACCTGTGCACTCTAATTTTACTTTTAGGTGGTAATGAATTACTCCTCCCCATAGCACAAGTCTACGACTTATAGTGGGGAGTAGCATTTCCTGTTTATGTTCCTTTTTATTGTAATACCTTTTCTAAATAAATGCATTTATATATATTTAAAAAAAAAAAAAATGTGGATCTCACCCAGTGGCGGATTCAAAGGAGGAGGTCATACCGTGGCGAGCTCTAAACATGTTAATAAGGTGGGTCAGTTCTTATTGGGTTTGGTCAGCACTTATACCGGGTAAAATGAATAATTATATAATGCAGGCGGTTATACGAAGCTTGGGTAGGTGGAGGGTTATAACCCTCCACGAACATATATGTTCGTTGAATTTGATGAATTTGATCTTCCGGTCGTTGCTTTTGTCTGGGCATGCCCGAAGGCGTTTCCCGTGCACAATAATTGAGTTATTCTAAATTAACAGTACCTACATGTTTTCTCTATTATAGTAGATTAATATTGCTGAGCCGCGGGATCCATGGCTTTATATTATAACATCAGAATCTGATGTTTCCCTTCTGCGGGCACGATGAAATATTCGGTAGGCACTCGAGTGAGATGAATTGAAGGGGAACACGTTCTAAAGCCCCTTTCGACTGTGGTTTATTGTTGTGAGCCCGTTGTCAGGGGGAACGAACAATGGAAAATGGGCATGCAACAGTGTCATTACCCCGAATTTTGTTTCTTTGCCCATATCCGCGGTCATTTGCCATATTTATTTATTTATTCCCATATATCTTCTCCTTTTGAGCTCGTCAAGCTGTCGTTCCGAAAAACAAAATTTATTAATTTAATGAGCTATGAATCATCGGCTCGTGCCTCGTTACGATCCAGCAGGTATCTGTCGCCTAAAACGTACGTGTACAACTCTTGAGGGGAGGAATACGGATTTACAAGCCACAAAACAGTAATTTCAAACAGTAATTTATATACTTAACACCTCTATTTACCTGTAGGAATTACGTGGTTATAGTGCCTCCACACAATGATTGCTCATCATCACCCACAATCGCAAAACCTCTTGGTCAAGATTTAGGATTGGGTTGCCATCCCTCCGTACTGTTAATGCGTCCTGTCCGTAAAACAGCTGGAAAACTTCCAACTTAAAAAAACAAAGGTGTATTTCAAAACAATCCGCGAGAAATCCCAAGTGATGGGCAGTGGGTGCGTCATTTTCCAGCTGTGAGGGTTAATGGTCAACTAACCTGAGGTAATGATACTCCAACACTCCTCCATATTACAAAAGGAGAGCTGCCATATTTTAGTAACAGCATTGTCTAGTCATAGTCATCTGCAAAAAGTATTTCGCATCACTTTCCCATTGTGATTCGTAGAAGTAAAAAATGCGGAATGTTATTCACTCTGTTCTGCAAGGAGATATTGTTACTCGACGAAGCCCACGCACTACCCATGGAACAATCCACGATTTTGAAAGTTTCAATAATCATCGTTCAACCCTTAATGTAGGTACATGTTACATGTCATTGCTGCGTTTCAATCGCCTAACCGCCCTCAAACGCTAATTATCTCGACGAAGTGCAATCAAGAATTCCCGACAGGCGCCTTCCGCCTGTCCCTGGCCGTTTCAGAGGCGTTAAACTGCAGACAACGGACGCCCACGAGAGAACCGCCAATGCCGCCAAGATCATGACACTGAATAACAATCGAGCTTGAACTTCATCGCACAACAAGTGCATTACGTTAATTCCAAGAAGATGCCTGCCTCATCTACCAAGGCTATCGCGAGTCGACAGGAACCTTACAATGCGATTTCTGTATCTGCGATTCATCTATCTGTTCGATTTCCATGCCCTTTTTTTGTTTCAGTAAAAGGTCTTTTGCTGCCGGAATCATGCATATTTCATGAGCACGTGAGAACACTAATGTTTTGCCAAGTAATTTGTAGTCGTTTATGGATTGCGGATGTCTACCCCTATTTTCCCGTCAGTAGTTGAACAGCCAAAGATATCAAGTCTGGTATTTTTTACGTTGATATATGGTTCAATTTGTATTTTCAAAATCTAGTTGGCTACCCAAGAGAAACAGCTGAAGAGTTTACATAAGTGTTTGTAATATTTGGCGACGAGCTGTGCAGCGCTCGTGTTATTCAGCTAGTGATTTATAAAAGGCAGAATGAAGCACTTGACTCAACCCAATGGGGCACTTTAACTACCTCTCCTCATTTACAACCACTTTGAAGAGCGCAACTCACACAGCTAGAGGGTTGTGCCCAGTTCCGAATCGCCCGATTGAATTGATAAGCTGCTGAAATATGCGTGCAAAAAAGATTGGAAACCATTTAAAATATCACTAATTTAGCTATTAGGACCTGAAAATGGAGTGATCACTCACACAATCAGGTCAGGTTATTAATTCGTAAACCTTCTAGAGCACCCTTCCATAAACGGTCTAATATCTCAAAATTAAACTAAACGACTGGATTCATTAACTCTGACGTCGACTAAACCTTTATTTCCATCGAAGCTGGACAGCTTCATTCTTCGGTACCTTATAAGGTAGCTGTAGCTACCGGTCTTCCACAACTGTCGGATAAATATTCATGAGCTCGAGTAGATCACTTCTAAAACCGTCTGTCTCTCTTGCTCTGCGTTCATTCCCGAGTGACGATCTGTATTTATGCTCCGATTGTCTCGCTCGTAACGTACAAGACTGAGTGGTGAATAATCAGTTGAGGAAACACAAGGATATCGGTAAGTTTTCCAAATGCAGTAGCGACATCTCAATTCCATGGACGTGCACGTCCACGTCTCAGTTACAGCAGTGCTCTGAACTGGATTAGTTCAACGGATTCATAATAACTCACATTAACACTGATAATAACTCCGATTATTGAATAGGCGTCGTGGCGAATATAACATTTCAAGTAGTTGTACGTACGTTTTCGAGTTGAATTTCGATTTTTTCGATGAGTAATTTACACTCAATTTTACTCCCGTATTCAAATCAAAAATCAACTTTTTCCTACTTTTTTATACGTTTTTGAGTCGAACAGCGCGCTTGTGTAAATAGGATCTAAACAAGTCTAAAGATGATCCTTAAATACAGTATGTAGGTACTGTGTAACACAGCTCATCACATAGAATTTCATGATTCACAGAATTAAACACGTTTTTTAGTACCCAATAAAGATTCCAAAAACTTGTATGGCCCGCTGGAAATTACATTGAAATCGGTCGGAGTGGTTTTGGTGAAAATGTCAAAACAAAATTAATGTTGTTTAATGAAAATTATGTTCAGATTTTCCAATGGGGCTGAATTAAATTTGAATGTGCCCAGGAAAAAAAAAGAAAAAATCCGTAGAGTTGAATTGAAAACGAAACGGATAGAGTAAGATGTTGAAGCTTTGATGCGGAAGGATTTGGGAGGAAGCTGTAAAATAGTCCTAAGGACGGGAGAAACGCAGGGTAGTAAACAAGGCGTCGTCGACCTCGCCCTTATTCCCCGGTGTGCGGGTGTATTGCAGGAAAATTTAGTTCACCCATAAAAACAGAAGCCAGAAACTGCTATAGTGAGTCGGGGGTTGGTTCGGGGCGAGTTCTGATGATGAAACGACCGAAAAAGAAATCGACCGAGTTCTGGTTGAATGATTATTTTGAGGATCGGACGGAGAACGGTAGTATTTTGTGTGTTCGTATGGTTATTCGTAGCGTGAAGTAGGTTGATTATCCGTGCGTTGCATGCGATAAAGTGGATACAACCAACTTATTAAGTTGGTTGTACGCACAACAAGTTGCAATGCCACATTGGCCACGAAGAATAGAGTGGTAAAAAACGTGCAAATGACGTAGAGAAAAAAACCGATAACGTTTCGGGGTACAGCTGAGTCCCGCTTATCCAAAGCCCGGTAATTCCAACATGACAAAAAATTAGTCTAAATATGGATAACGTGGAATATGCGGCTCACACTTGTTACCCTGTTGTTCCTACTTATAATTTTTTATAGGTACATAGTATGAGTTTAATTTAATGTTATATATTTATTTTATTTATATGCTTATATTTAGTTTTATTTTAATTTATATCATATGCATCACATATATAATTATAGGTACTTGATATATTTTTTTTATAATAAATTTTATAGTTTTATAATATAAATGTTATTTATAATATAAATAATAAATAATATTATAGTAGGTATATTCATATGGAGTAAATTTCATTTCATTTTCGGTAATTCCGGCAAATGAAGAAGTAGTTAATCCGAACAAGGTCCGGTCACAATAATTGTCTAAACTTAATCAGATTGAGGGACTATATTGTCTAAACTTAATCAGATTGCCCTTCAATTTCAATGTTTTTAGGTTACTTTCCCCTTAATAACACACTCTCTGAAATACGAGTTAATCACAGATGCTACGGCCAACTTGATCAAGAAAAAAGTTACAGGCTCTGTAGTTTTCGGGGTTTTTTTTCGACTGACAGTTTGATTATTAAACTGTCAGTCGAAAAAAACCGAAAACATTTCGGGGTACAGCTGAGTCCCGCTAATCCAAACCCCGGTGATCCCAACATGGCAAAAATGTAGTCTAAATATGGAACAAAATTGATATACCTACGTGGTTATGTATACAGTTGAGTTCCGTTTGATAAATTTATTTCCGAGTCAAACTTTGGTCTTGTCGACGGTCCATTTCATCCTAAATTGACACCGCCATTCGAGTAGGATAACACTTATTTCGTGTTTTTTCGACGGTTTCGATTCAAACTTCAGATTTTCCGATGAGTCAATATAATAATTAAATAAATGTTGGCCATCGTGGAATTTAATTTTCTCACCATTTCTTGAACCTCACTCTCAACGCAAATATTGACGTTACAGCCCCTAGGTCCACAGAATCAACCTTCTTCCCAGACGAAAAGACTCAAAAATAAGAAAATAATAATAATGTTTCGATTCCGACGATTATTCCATTATCATCGAGTGAACCGATTTCAAAGTCGATTGATGGGCGTCGGCGCCGCTCAGCCGGCTCTTTCCAGGTCTATTTCCATACAGACGACCATATTGCATTTAACTGGAGGCCAGGACTAGGACCAGGTCATAAACCCGATCCCTTCAGAGTGAAATCTAATTATTCAAAAGACAGAGGAGGAGGCTGCGAGAGCCGGTAGCTTTATCACCGCTCCCACCGCCTACCGACGTTGATGCTTTTGGTATCTGTTGCATACAGATCGTTGCCGTTCACATGCATTCAGACCAGTTGGTGTAATCTCGTTTCACAGATACACGTGATTCCATTCCGCTTCACCTAGTAATAACTTAATGTGTCTTAAACTGGATTTCAGAACCAATTGAACAAACCACGATGATACACTAACTCCTCCAGGAAAGGGTGAATGTAGCTAAACCTTTCTACAGGAAACACTACAATAATATGAATTTTTTATTTCGGCTTTTCTATAAACCCCCACCCCTATGCATCGGATCCGGAAGTGAATGTCCTTCCCCGATCACAAAAACATTTAAATACGGGAGAAGGGTTCGGTCCATTGAGCCGTTTTTGCGTGATTGAACCGTTTTTGCGTGATTGAACCGTTTTTGCGTGACGGATAGACACCATTTTCAAAATCGGCATGTTCGACTCCATTTCACGCGAAACTTATAACTGTAGTTAAATTTTCCAAAAATACCCAAGGAACACGAAAATCGTCTTTAAATTTAGTTATATCATTAGATAGCAACATGGAAATAACGATTTTTCCGATTAGACTAAAGTTGATTTTTATTTTGGTAGTTGTCTGTTCTGTACGGGATTTTTTTCTCCTTTTCCAAAGTGACATCTATCAGGACTCCCAAAATTCATATGGACGGGACTCCGAGGGACGTCCCATAAACGTCCTGTACCTGTACCATCTGGGAGTCTAATAATTCAGGATTCATTTTCTTCGAAAATTCGCTAAAAGAGCCACTCAACTCCTGAATGGAGATCCCTACTAATGAAGCAATAGCAACCGGTAAAACTGAAATGAACCACTCATGGCATACCTACCTACAGCCACCAATTTAGGGGAAACAAATAATTCAGTGACAATTGAATCATTTATGCCATTGCTTTTCCGAGTCAAATTAAAGGTTTTCCGAAACATAATAAAGGTTTTCCGAAACAAAATATAGGTTTTCCATTTCAAAATATAGGTTTTCCATTTCAAAATAAAGATCTTCAATTTAAAAATAAAGGCTTTTTACTTTAAAGGTTTCTCGTTTCATGTTGCCTCTTTTTATATACATATAGTATACTATATAATAATATAAGACAATTTGAAACGAGCGTTTATTTTTAAATTGAAGATCTTTATTTTGAAATGGAAAAACCTATATTTTGAAATGGAAAACCTATATTTTGTTTCGGAAAATCTTTATTTTGTTTCGGAAAACCTTTATTATATGTATCAAGTATATTATATATTATCAAGTTTTTTTTTTGTTTCCTGACAACATTGAACAGAAAAAACCGGAACAGGATCACAATTGAACAAAACCAAACCAATAATGTTATAGATCATTCTCAGCTGTTGCTGCAGGAAGCCGTAGCATCATGTCCATCACATAGTTGGAACAATCGGTTGAGGTAACAGTAACTACACTACACAGGTAACGGTAGCAATCACTGAAACCAAGTCATACTTTTCACATGGCTCGCTGAGCAAATTCCTTGCATGAAGCTTCACTTTAGAAAACACCTTTTCTGCAGGATTCAGTTGAGGCGAGAAAGGGGGAAGATAATATCTTCCCCCTTACTCGCCTCAACTGAATCCTGTGAAATATTATTTCACATGAAGTCCGAGTTCATCCATTCGCTGTTGTAGTGAATGAGCATGATGAATACGCTACATAAAAAAGGGATGCACGTGGGCGATAAGGATTACATAAAGAAGGAATGCACGCACGCGGCAAAAATCTCCCTGATCATGCATAAGGAATAGTCCATATCAAACTCGATAGAGAATGAACAGGCAGGCTGTCCTTGTCTTGTTTTCATCAAGTGTTTCAGTCCGCTACAGTGAACTTATCCTAACGATCTTTATTTTGAAATGGAAAACCTTTAATTTGTTTCGGAAAACCTTTATTTTGTTTCGGAAAACCTTTACTTTGACTCGGAAGAGCTATATATTGTACACACGAAGCTTTTATATGTGTGATTTTCTTCAAAGAATGATGTTCTCGTTCAGTGAAATCCAATTACCTACATTATCATCACTGCCCAAATTGATTTTGATATTCCACTACCATGCGCTGAAAGTCAACCCCTGACTCCGCCGTTGCCATTGAAATCTAGATTATCATCTTACCGCCATAATGACCTCCCATCCGACAAACTACCATCGTCAACACGGAGGGTAACCTACGTTATTAACAGGTGGTCCACGAGAGGAAGGGGGGGTTTTGTGACCTTAATTAACTCCGGTTAACCCGATAACTGTTAACGCTCACTAACCCTCCTCGCGGCTCGGTAATCTTGGCAACATCTCAACGCGGCTAAATTTAGCGACGGTTGCTTCCTTATGCATCTTGCAGTTAACCGAGATGAGAAGTTGCCGAATAAATTACAATACCATTAAAAGCCTCTCGTGGGCTTTCCGAAGTTGAGGTTCGTCATAATGAGGGTTATTTTGTGTAAGTTTCAATAGAACATTTTAGTTTTCGGTTGTTGAAAATTACCGAAAAGGTCGCTGGACGCCCTTGTCCATTTCCTCAAAATATTGCCTGCTTGGGCTTCCTATTTGAAGCGACTTCTCCTGTAGTTTAGCCGTTTTGAAACATCTTTAATTAAATTAATTTCTACTAGTGAACACCCTTGTACAAGTATTGTTGAGATTGTACAAGTATTGTTGATAATAAGTATTATTCTGGTTCATCTCTACAATACTCGTACAAGGGTGTTCACTAGTAGAAACCTTTTTTTTTAAAGGGGTTATGTAACATTTTTGGCCATTTTCATGTTTTAGTAGTTTTGGGGTTTTCATAGGAGCATAGAAAATTTTTGAAAAATCAGAACATTCGAGGAAATGTCAAAATAAACGTTTTGTAAATGACTATAGCCAAAAATGGAATAATTTACAAGTTTTGAGGAACCGGGGAAGTTTTTTGCGTTTCCCCGAAAATTTGGAAATTGTTACTGTTCTTACTCTTTACTTGAATTTACTTATATACTTGTTAAAAGCTTCCCAATGGAGTTAGTATGGTTTTGTAAGCTCTGTTAGTAATTCGCTTAGGAATTTGTTTGTTAGACAAATTACTAAGGGAAGTTTTTATGAGCGCGCACACTTGGAATTTTTTCGACTTCAGTACCCAAGTTCTGAGATGACGAACAGAGTGGTCTCAAAGGCATCCGGTCAGACGCGCTATGATATACCCCATAAATCAGAGCTAGAATATCCGAAAGGCAACCTTTACAGCGCGCTAACGTATGGTTCTGAAGGAGTTGTTCGAAGTAGGTAACCTAACTTCCAGAGTTTACTAACCAGCTTACATCCGTTGTTGGCTAGAACTTTAACAAGGTAAAATTGAAGGGTAAAAAAAAGAAGATAGTTTTTCGTTTTAAAAATATTAGACACTGGCACAAGGGTTAAGAGGAGAAGTTACTGATTCAAGAGCAAAAACTCTGCAAATTCTTGACACAACGGTTTATTATCTTCCTTGTGCAGATCACCCTTCTGTCTATACCAGACTGTATTGCAAATCGGCACCATACCATATTCTCACCGTACTCATACCATACCATACGAATTTCTTTCCTATCATACCATACTGTATTATACCAAATCATACATACAATAATATACCATACCATACTCATAACATGTCATACAAACCGAGTGAATATTGAAATGTCATCCATTTCTGACCTATATTTAAAATTTCAAGTATCTAGCTCATCATCAAAATTTAATTTGTTTAAACAAATAGTTATTATTTAAACAATTTTACAGACAAGAAAACGAGTGAATATTGCATTGTGATCCAGTTCTGAACTATTTTTAAAATTTTAAGTCAACAGCTCATCATCAAAATTTAATTTGTATTATTACAAAAAGGTATTATTTAAACAATTTTACAGATGAGAAACCGAGTGAATATTGCAATGTAGTCTATCCCCGACTCACGGTTAAAATTTCTAGACTGTAGTTTACCGGGAAGATGAAAAACGTAGTTTTATTCTGGGCGTCTGGGGGTTGGGTCACATAACGGCCGTTTTCGACGCGAAAGTTTAGTGTTTTTCCTAAACCTTTGCGCGCTCACTGTGAACGAACGGCTGGTCGCACAAAAATCCAATTGGTCTTAAATAATTGGTAGTTTTTCAGGTCATTCAAAAGTGAACTAAAAATTACACGGTTCAGTTGAATATTTTGAGATATGACATCGTCGAAATTTTAAATTTCGTTTTGAACCCCTTCCCCTTGACCTAGGGTTATGAAAAGTTTCGAGGATCATTGTGGGGCTGGTCCAAACCCAGAAACCGAATTTCGTAATTTTAGCTCAACGCTAACTGGGCAAAGTGCCACGGACGGCGTACGGCGTACGGCGGACGGACGGATTTTGGTTTATTATCTTCGATAATGAACCATTGGAATCGCCCAAAGAAAAAATTTTTTTAACCCCCCCTCAAAATTTGTTGGTTTACGTTTCAAGATACGTAGATTCAGAAAATCGAATAAAAAAAAATCCGTCCGTCCGCCGTACGCCGTACGCCGTCCGCCGTCCGCGCCACTTTGCCCAGTTAGCGTTGAGTTAAAATTACGAAATTTTTTTTATGGGTTTCGACCAACCCCACAATGGTCCTCGAAACTTTTCATAACCCTAGGTCAAGGGGAAGGGGTTCAAAACGAATTTTGAAATTTTGAAAATTTCATATCTCGAAAAATTCATATAGAACGGTGTGTTTTTTATTTCATATTTAGATAGAGTTTGTTCCGTAGAATTTTTTAAGACCATCCGCAGCTTTGTACGACCAGCCGTTCGTTCACAATGACGGCTCAAAGATTGTGCCTCACAACACGATCGTGACTCAAACTGTTGAAATACAGGTCCATTTTCATACTAACAAGCTCTTTGGAACATCATATGGCTTAAGTGATGTCGAGTTTGTTGTTCTGAGGTGCGTTTCGTGCTACGGAAATGAAGGTAATTTCGAATGTTTCTAGGTAGGTAGGTACTTCTTTTATAGAAAAATTATTACCGACGTAGTATTAAAATACCCAGAATTATATCGTATTAATTAATCATAATTAATAATAATTGTTATTAATAATAAATACAAATTATTAATAAGTACCTAAAAATAAATTATAATAATTTTCACTAGGTACTTGATAAAATTGTTAATAATTAGTGATAATTGATAATAATAATTAATCTAACATTTAGGATCTTGATGTTTAGACCTAGTGATCTAGACAGAAGGGTGATCTGCACAAGGAAGATAATAAACCGTTGTGTCAAGAATTTGCAGAGTTTTGGTTTATTATCTTCGATAATGAACCATTGGAATCGCCCAAAGAAAAAATTTTTTTAACCCCCCCTCAAAATTTGTTGGTTTACGTTTCAAGATACGTAGATTCAGAAAATCGAATAAAAAAAAATCCGTCCGTCCGCCGTCCGCCGTACGCCGTCCGCGCCACTTTGCCCAGTTAGCGTTGAGCTAAAATTACGAAATTCGGTTTCTGGGTTTGGACCAGCCCCACAATGGTCCTCGAAACTTTTCATAACCCTAGGTCAAGGGGAAGGGGTTCAAAATGAAATTTAAAATTTCGACAATGTCATATCTCAAAATATTTAACTGAACCGTGCAATGTTTAATTCACTTTTGAATGACCTGAAAAATTACGAATCTTTTAAGACCAATGGGATTTTTGTGCGACCAGCCGTTCGTTCACAGTGAGCGCGCAAAGGTTTAGGAAAAACACTAAACTTCGCGTCGAAAACGCCCGTTAGATGGGTGAACCTGCAGACGCCCAGAATAAAACTACCTTTTTTCATCTTCCCGGTAAACTACAGTCTAGAAATTTTAACCGTGAGTCGGGGATAGACCACATTGCAATATTTACTCGGTTTCTCATCTGTAAAATTGTTTAAATAATACCTTTTTGTAATAATACAAATTAAATTTTGATGATGAGCTATTGACTTGAAATTTTAAAAATAGTTCAGAACTGGATCACAATGCAATATTCACTCGTTTTCTTGTCTGTAAAATTGTTTAAATAATACCTATTTGTTTAAACAAATTAAATTTTGATGATGAGCTAGATACTTGAAATTTTAAATATAGGTCAGAAATGGATGACATTTCAATATTCACTCGGTTTGTATGACATGGTATGAGTATGGTATGGTATATTATTGTATGTATGATTTGGTATAGTACAGTATGGTATGATAGGAAAGAAATTCGTATGGTATGGTATGAGTACGGTGAGAATATGGTATGGTGCCGATTTGCAACACAGTCTGGTATAGACAGAAGGGTGATCTGCACAAGGAAGATAATAAACCGTTGTGTCAAGAATTTGCAGAGTTTTTTTTATTCGATTTTCTGAATCTAAGTATCTTGAAACGTAAACCAACAAATTTTGAGGGGGGGTTAAAAAAATTTTTTCTTTGGGCGATTCCAATGGTTCATTATCGAAGATAATAAACCAAAATGTATATCACTTGAGCTCTGATGCTCAGTGGTTTTATACTATCGAATCCCTTCCCTGCTAGCGTTGGTCAGGAGAGTGGGGCCCTCGTCAACAGGGAGGGGCAAGGTGAAACGAGGGGTAGGGCATCGAGGTTCCCCTCCCTTCTGGAGTGAGGTGGGTGAATTTTCTCCTTGTGCTAGGTCTTGTCTTTTTATTCAATATTTTGATAGATTAATTAATGAAATATGTTTTGCTGGGGCATATCAGAGCTCCCCCAATCTATAAAATATTGATGCAAAGTATTTGTATGAAGAGAAAAAATATATATATATACATGTTCACTAGTATATGAAGGTAATGACAATGATAATTATGAATGAAATTGAATGGCTAGCTTGATCGGGAGTACCTCCGCGAAGATTTGCTGAAGCGTTCTTGGAGAGCGAGGGGTGTTCATGGTTGAAGAAGAAGGCAGACTGATTGGTTAGACGTTGAATCTCACCCTTTTATTAGACCTGAGGTCATATGAGTGGCCAGGTCGTTGAGTGGTGCTTTGACCTTTCTGATTAGTGGATTTGAAGTCTACCTGGGTCGGTTGTTGTTGTAGTAATTTGTCTAACAAACAAATTCCTAAGCGAATTACTAACAGAGCTTACAAAACCATACTAACTCCACTGGGAAGCTTTTAACAAGTATATCAGTAAATTCAAGTAAAGAGTCAGAACAGGGGTAATCCCGACGTGAGTGAATCGTAACATTAACCATGACTGCGGGAGAATCAACACAAACGGTAGAGGCGATCTCAAAAGCTAGCAGGAAGCTTCCTCCGTTCTTCGCACAAGACCCAAACCTCTGGTTCCTACAAGTGACTGCACAGTTCGCGGCCGATAAAATAACCTCACAAACGACCAAATTCAACACGGTTATCAGCCAGTTGCCCACTGATGTGCTTCAACTACTGATGCTGCATGACGGTGAATTTTTAAAGGTTTTTTAATGCTGAACACGATGGTGAACTCGAAATTACGATATCTTATTCCGCTCTCAAACTGGAGCACATTGAAGATGAAGAAACGTCGTTGATACTTGAGATGTTCTTTAACAGAGACGTTTTTCATAAAACCTATTATTTCTTTGAAAATTCGCTCCTACAGCCATGCTGCATGACGGTTAATTTTTAAAGGTTTTTTAATGCTGAACACGATGGTGAAGTCGAAATTGCGATATCTTATTCCGCTCTCAAACTGGAGCACTTTGAAGATGAAGAAACGTCGTTGATACTTGAGATGTTCTTAACAGAGACGTTTTTCATAAAACCGATTATTTCTTTGAAAATTCGCTCCTATAGCCATGCTGCATGACGGTGAATTTTTAAAGGTTTTTTAATGCTGAACACGATGGTGAAGTCGAAATTACGATATCTTATTCCGCTCTCAAACTGGAGCAATTTGAAGAGGAAGAAACGTCGTTGATACTTGAGATGTTCTTTAACAGAGACGTTTTTCATAAAACCGATTATTTCTTTGAAAATTCGCTCGTACAGCCATGCTGCATGACGGTGAATAGTTAAAGGTGATGTATTGTTTATATGATAAGGAGCTGGACCTGAAGAGGCCAGTTGTAGCCGGTCGTTCTGTGAAGCAGGTTGAATAAAGATACACGTCCCCTTCATGTCGTATCATTTTATTCTCATTCCCTCGTCAAATATACAACATATTGGCGACGAGGATGGGATTCGAACCCACGCGTACGTTTGAAGAATGTGAGAAGAGTCTAATTCAACACTTTTCACCGTCCATACGAGTTATCTCTGAAACCTTCAAGTTTCATTCACGAAAACAATCGCCCGATGAATCGGTCAGTGAGTTTATCGCGGAGTTGAAATCATTGTCAATAAGGTGCAAGTTCGAAGAGTACTTGGATCGCGCCTTACGAGATCAATTGGTTGTCGGTTTGTATGACAAACGGATAATAAACCGTTTACTTCTGGAAAATGACGAATTGACATTCGAAAGAGCATGTGAAATAGCTGTGGATTTTGAAAGCGCGCAGAAATCCGCAAACTCTATTGCCTCAAATAATACGAACATGTCAAGTGAAGTTTTGTCATTGCACCAGTCTCGTCGTATTTCAAGAGGACATGGGAGCCAGAGTCGTCATTCAAGTCGTAGTCCAAGTCCCAGTCTTCGCAGTTACAGTCCTCATCATCGTCGTCAGCAGTTAAGAACATCAAGTCCTGGTCATCGGTCAAGATATTCAATTCCACGTCATTCAACCAAGTCAGACAGCAAACATCGTCGCAATTACTCGACGTCACGTCCAAAGAGATGTCCACAATGTTATAAGAAACATGATCCAGACTACTGTCCAGCCAAACAGTGGGATTGCTACTCTTGTGGCACCAAAGGACACACGTCTTCGTATTGTGACCAGTCTGAAGTCAATGGTATCGAGTACAAGTGTAATCAAGTAGGTAACTCGACGTATGGTCCACCTTTATCGGTAACGCTAAAGATTGAAAATTGTTTTATTAAATTTATTGCCGATACAGGATCAGCCTGTACGTTATTACCCAAAAATATGTACACACTATTTTTTTATGGTCACGCTTTATCCAAGTTCAATGGCAAATTGACAGCAGTCAATCATCAAAAATTGCCAGTTGAAGGTATCCTCACAGTCAATGTTAAGTTTAATAACAAACATTTTTCAGGTTTACAAGTAATAGTGTCGTCTTGTTATGGTCACAAAGCGTTATTAGGTCGAGACTGGATGGACATTATTTTCCCGAAATGGAGGGATGTTGTTATGGTCAATAATATAGAAACAACTCGGAATTCGTCAGATCATTGTGGTGTCGTTCAGGGTATGAAGCGAGAAGATTTAATACGTCTACTTGAGGTAAAATTTCCATCAGCGTTCTCTAAAAAAGGTAACGAATTTCCAATAAAAAATTTCAAAATTGATATACCCATGAAATGTGATGCTACACCCATCTTTTGCAAGGCCTATGATGTGCCATATGCCTTACGAGACGATGTGAAGAAGGAATTGCTTAAGCTAGAGTCAAAGGGCATAATCTCACGTGGGCATAATCTCACATAGTCAATGGGCGTCCCCGATTGTGTGTGTGCCTAAGCACGACGGTAGCATACGCTTATGCACTGATTTGAAAGTAACAATTAATAAATTTGTCTCAACCGAACATTATCCACTTCC
Organism: Stenodema calcarata; assembly: GCA_963920205.1. Classification (NCBI taxonomy): domain Eukaryota; kingdom Metazoa; phylum Arthropoda; class Insecta; order Hemiptera; family Miridae; genus Stenodema; species Stenodema calcarata. The sequence continues at coordinate 2,218,059 of OY986059.1, forward strand.
AAAGCCTGAAGATTTATTCCAAAAATTTCATAATTGCAAAGTATTTTCGAGAATTGATTTAACCAATGCTTACATGCAATTAGAAGTAAATGACAGCAGTAAGCATTTGTTAACAGTAAACACTTTTGATGGGCTTTTCAGGTTTAATAGATTATGTTTTGGTCTGTCATCAGCAGCAGCCATTTTTCAGTCAGTAATAGACACAATCCTAGCAGAGATTGATAACTGTGCTGCTTACCAGGATGATATTTTAATTGGCGGTGATAATTTCAAATCATGTCTAAAAACAGTAATGATTGTTTTGTCCCGTTTGAATGACTATAATGTTAAGATTAACCAAAATAAGAGTGAATTTTTTGTAGATTCATTGGACTTTTTAGGCTATAGGCTAAGTGCTGAAGGGCTAGGTCCGTCAGTTTCAAAAATTAGAAAAATTGCTGACACCCCAAAACCTAAGGATATAACTCAGTTAAAGTCTTACCTAGGGATTTTCAACTATTATAGAAAGTTTGTCAATATGACATCTGATATTCTAGAACCTTTACATGAACTATTGAGAAAGGAAACACCATGGAGATGGACAAAAAAATGCGATATTTCCTTTGAGAAAAGTAAAAAGGTAATCTCCGAAAAGTCATTATTGGTGTTGTTTGATCCAAAAAAACCTATTACATTGACGTGTGACAGTAGCAGTTATGGCGTTGGAGCGGTGTTGTGCCATATGATCGATAACGTTGAAAAACCTATCGCATATGAGTCGGCTACACTTAATTCTGCTCAGCGAAATTACAGCCAGTTACACCGTGAGGCTCTCAGTCTCGTCTTTGGTGTTGTGAAGTTTCACAAATATCTGTTTGGAAATCACTTTACATTAGTAAGTGATCATGAGCCTCTTAGGTCAATATTTTCGGAAAACAAAAAAATTCCTCAAATGGCTAGTTCACGTTTATTGCGTTGGTCAGTTATCCTGTCGTCATACAATTATACCATTGTGTACAAGAAGGGGAACTCAATCCCTCATGCTGACGCTATGTCTAGGTTGCCCTCAAAGGAACTGGTGAATTTAGACAGGCTTACGTATGACGTAAATGCCACAGATTTGTCTAGTCCTTTAGATGATGTAACTGTGGAATGTAATTTTATTTACTTATCCACACCATTAACTTCATTTCATGTCGTCGCTGAACAAACAAAACTTGACCCCTATTTGGCTCAAGTGTATGATGCAGTTCAGAAAGGTAGTTTCGACAATCTTAGTAAACATCCGGAAACAAAAAGATATTCTCATATACGTAATCTACTGTCAATACAGAAAGGTTGTGTATTGTATGGTAATCGCGTTGTTATACCAAAAACATTAATAACCCGAATACTTGACATTTTACATGCTGATCACATTGGAATCACTAGATCCAAACTTCTTGCACGCTCGTATGTTTGGTGGCAGGGGATGGATCAAGATATTCAACGCAAAATCCAGACATGTAAAATTGGTCAAATAACACAAAATAGGCAGACAATCGAATACAGGTCATGGCCACAAACGTCACGAGCATGGGAGCGTATTCATATAGATTTCCTTGAAACTCACAGAGTAAAAATATTTATCATTATTGATGATTATTCTAAATGGGTAGAGTGTTTCATCATGAACAGCACGGCTCTAAACGCTGTTCTAGATAAACTCAACGAAGTGTTTTCCAGATTTTCTGTGCCGGACGTGTTGGTCTCTGACAATGGACCACCATTTCAAGCAAATGATTTCGCTGTTTATTGTAAAGATAGGCAAATCAAACTCATTCAGATCCCACCCCACAATCCGAGATCCAACGGGCTGGTAGAGCGTGAGGTTCAATCTGTCAAAAATCTGATACTCAGATCTGTTATTTCCACTGATGCTTTGGGGGTGAACATTTCTTTACACACCCGCCTTCAGCAATGTTTATTTTCCCTACGTTCTACACCTTCTAGTGCCACTGGATTATCACCAATGACATGCATTTATAGATTTAGCCCTAAGTTACCTATATCCCTGTGCAGTCCTCATATATTTGCTGATGACGAACGAAAGTGTAAAGTTGATTTTAAGGAAATCAAGAAGGCAGGTTGTTCATTTCAGGAAGGTGATAGGGTATTGGTAAATTTGCACTATTTGAACAATCCCATTAAATGGTTTCAAGGTACAGTCATTGAAGTTTTGGGGAATGTTGTGTGTAAAATCAAGTTGGATGACAGCAATTTAGTGAGAAAAGTGCACACTAATCAACTGAAACCTTTCAAACAAAATGAAATTGTTGATGACCCGTACCCCGTACTCCTTGAAAGTAATTTCAAGGGTACTCCCTCTAAAAATGATGAACAGACGAAGGAGAGTAACCACACTGTTTCCTCACAATCTGGGTCAGATGGTTGTAATAATAGACCAGTTAGGGACAAGCGTGCACCTAACAGGTTTTCGCATACAGATTTTGGAAATTATGTTTAATTATGTCTTTGGACATTGAGGTATTACTAAGTCTACGTGTATTTCTTCGATATTTTTTTTTAGACAAATGAATATGTTTCATTTTTTTATACATATAAAATTGTCAAGAAGTGTGATATTTTCTTTTTAAAAGGGAGGAGTAATGATGTATTGTTTATATGATAAGGAGCTGGACCTGAAGAGGCCAGTTGTAGCCGGTCGTTCTGTGAAGCAGGTTGAATAAAGATACACGTCCTCTTCATGTCGTTGTATCATCTTATTCTCATTCCCTCGTCAAATATACAACAAAAGGTTTTTTAATGCTGAACACGATGGTGAAGTCGGAGAGAAAAAATGTTGTCTTCTCTTTTCAGTAAGGAAAACATCGATGTTGCGAGGAATATACCTAAATAGTATCAACATCTTTTTTTCACGTAAATTAGTACATGTACTAATAAATATGTATATTTCATGTTTAATTTTTTTAGATAAGAACAAAAATTACCAAAAAAATCGCCAGCTAGGTAGGTATTTGTACTTAGGTACATCACAGTAGATAAGGTATTTACTGAAAAAACATCGATGTTTTTCCAACCGATACCTTCCTTCCCTAATAGGTATCCAAAAAGATGTAGGTAATTGTAGTGGGGCTTTTATAACTCAGATTTGACGCACGACGTTTTCTCAAAAATACCAGTATTTTGAGTATTTCCACTTCACCAGTATTGGAAAACTTAGAGATCCCTCGTGCACATTATAGGACTCCTCTACTATTGTTCCCCAACCATTGCAACTGTAGTGTTCATAGCAGAACAATAAGTTCATTAATTACTGAAGGAAACTCGGCGCTTCGCGCCTCGCCAGGGGGGCAAGCCCCCCTGGACCCCCCGGATGCTTACCGTTTGGAGCCTGCGGCTAAAAATCGAGAAACATGGAACATGCTTTAGCTATGTCTTCTTTCTCTGTTTGTTCACTATTTCTCACTACTTCTTATAGTTGTCATGACGGCAATGGATACGATGTATGTTTTCTAATTAGCTTCCCTGGTAATGAAGCTTCGACCCTCGCACATAAGATTGTTTACTAACCATTTATAACATCGCATTGTTGGATTAATATCTCGTAGATAAATATAAAACTGCGACATAAATGCGTGATAAATCGAGAGCTTTCCAACGAATGGAGAACGATTTTTGTCCGATGAAAACTAAAGAAGTTTCATTTCCCTAGAAACGACTCGGTTGTACGTGAAAATCATTAAAAAATTTCGTCACCCATTTTTCGTGACACATTCCGCGTGACATTTTTCGGCTAGTTAGTCCAAGGCTAAAGCATGTTCCATGCTAAAAAAAAAAAAAACAAAAAAAAACAGTATTTACTTGACCTTAAGTATTTTGGCGAAATTTGGGATTTTCACGATGTGGGCCTTGAATGATACACGACAGGAACGTAGTCACCCCCATTCTGTTTTATCCCATACTCTGGAGTAGTAATTCAATCCTTTCGCAGTATAGGCCATACCCTGTAACCCCCTCCTCCTCCATCGAAATTCTGGCTACGTCTGGGGATGGTAAGGGACTACTTGAGAGTGGGTTTGGACTGTCCAAAATGACTAGCCGCGCTTGGTGAGGCTGAAGAGTCCTTGAGATGCTCAAGAAATGCTTGGAATGGTGAACGATAACTAGGGCTGGTTGATCACTGCTCAAGGATGCCTTAGGGCTGTCTAAATGTACCAGGGAGGGCCTTGAGATGATCAAAGAAGGCTAGGAATCACCTAAAGTATGCATTCGTAACAAATTATCCACAGGTATCTCTGGATAGTTCAGGACGGCTTGGAAACGTTAAGATTGACTGGGGCAGGGACGTATCCAAATGGTCCAACCTCCCCCTTCTGGTTTTTCTCATAACTCTCGCCTTAGCCCCTAGTCCGGGACACCCTCCTCACCCTCCATCGAAATTCTGGCTAGGTCACTGCACACACAAAATAATATGTTGATACTTCATTATTGAGTTATATTTCTTCATCTGAGTAACAAATCCAATAAAATATCAGTAAAACAATGGACAAATTCGAAAAGAATCACCAATAAAACATTATTTTTCTAGTAGTGTAGAGTTCGTTATTTGGGTACTTCCTTGGTGTGAGCGTTTTCAGCCTTTGTAGGCAGACGTTTCCTCGTACTTCTCGTTGCCAGGGTCAATTTGCTCATTTGATCTTCGATAGTGCGAGGAGTCAAAGCGATGCACCTCCTCCTGTTTGTTGGAGGAGTCGTTTGGACGATGGACGAGTCAATCAGATCCGTCGAGTCCGACTCTTCCGGTAGTTCGTTCACCGAGTCATCAATCACCGTTGAATCGTCGTGAATAATTTGTTTCGACGGACTGATCCTGTGAACTCCTCGATTGTCCAAAATCTTTCTGTAAGACGGAACCACGTCCGACGTATCGTTGAAATCGGATTTTGATGACGTTTGACGTCCCGTTGTTCTGGATTTTGACGAAGAATCGTCAACTAGTGTGGTTTCATCGTGTACAAGACGCTTGGAGCGGCCGATCCTCTCGTGGCCTTTGCTATCCAAGATTTTCCTGAAAGGTGCCACAATATTTTCTTCGTCCGATTCGACACAGTTTAATTGCTCCGAATCGGACAGTTCTTGGTTTACAACTAATTGAACAGCCTTTTTCAACGGTCTTCCCCTCCTGGTTAGAATCGTTTTTTCATCCCCTACGCAGCTGTGTACCGACCCATTTTGAGTATCCAACACATTCTTGAATGAACCAGCAGGCGGGCCACTCGAATGTTTACCTCTAACCGACTCAGACGCGTCATCCACATCTTCACAAGTCTCTTCAATTAATATTGTATCATCGTAAATCAACCGCTTGGACGAAACATTTTTATTTCGAGTATTGATCACCTTCCTGAACGGAACAACTAGCGATTCTTGATCTGATTCATTCACAGCCCCGTCAGGTTTGGAGGTTCGGTCACTTGTCTCTGCCGCTTCATTGATTCCTTCTTGAATATTCTTGTCCACTTGACGTTTCTTATCCTGTTTTCTTCTCCCCACTACAAGTTCTATTTCATCATCATCTGAACCCTCATCAAACGTCAATTTGCTTTTCGCAGTGCGCTGAGTTTTAGACGCCTTTGGGGTCCCGAATTTGTCATCCTTCACCGCTTTGGATAACGCAGCCAATCTCGTCGTCCTCTTTACGACTTCCTTCGTTTTGGGTTTTTTCTTTGCGGTAGTCGAGTGTTCCACTCCTTCTGGATCGTAGAAAATTTTAACTGCGGGCGTAGTCGAAGTCATTTCAGTCAACGAGCTGATGCTACCTGCGTTGAACAAGTTGGCCCTAGGAATCCTCGTTTTCTTTTCTGTTTGGACTTTCCTGGAGCTCCCGACCAGTGCAGCTTTCCTACCATTGCGTTTAGCTACAGGAGTGGCACCGTCGCCATTCAAATCTATCGCAGCGATGCCTAAAGTTAACTTCTGACTGTCATCACATTTCGATTCAGCATCTCCGTCCAAACGTTTTCTATTGAAAAATGTGAGTTCTTCACCAAAATGGGTTTTCATTATTACGGGCAATACTTCATGTTTGTTACCTACTTGCACCACTCCATCATTAGCGGTTTCGACTTGAGTTGACATAGGAGTTGACTGATCTGAAGCAAAATGCTGATTAGCAGCGGTATTTGGATTGTCAAAGTCGAGGTTTTTCGCAAATAAGCTTTTTCTACCGTTGTAGTAACCTTTAGAAACGGGTTTGTGGGTGGTGGAGTCCCAAGGTTTGTCTTCCTTGTACTTTTGAGCTTCCGGGGTGACAGCTCCAATGTCAGGTAGCTCTGCGAGATGGAATCTCCGAGAAACTGAAAAGTTAAAAATACAACATTTGTTAGTACACATTTATTAGTACGCTTGCCCGAAGATTTAAATAGTGGCTACAGGTGAAATTTGAAAACTAATGGGCGGTCAAATCTCATTCTGGAACGCGTGTTGTACAAGGCATCGGAGCCGTAAGATCACAAGTAGGCAGATTTGTCTCTTCAATAGTATTTTGGACTGATAACTAGTGAGAAACACTAATACAAATGACCCCATCAAACCGAGGATGTGTCAAGCAAGGCCAAGATTCACTTATTATTTGAGGCCATATCAGTGTGACAATCTTGAGCTTCATGAGCTGACTGCTGGTTAAAGTTGCCAAAAACAGTGTACGACTGACAGCCTCCATGTTTTTCCGTTGATAAGACTGAAATTGGACAGGTAGGGTAGATCTATCTGATTAGAGTCCCTACATGGGGCCCACAGCTGAATCAATCGAATGGACAATAAGGATGAACTTACTTACAGTAATGAACACTACCTTAAAAAAAGCAAATCGACGGTGAAGTGTAACATGACCTAAAGCTTACTCATTTTCCCTGATTTTACAGAAGACACCTAAAACTGATTTTTGCGTTTTTGCGACGCTGCAGCAGGTTGCAATTTACTGTATGAAACAGCTTAAATGTGTCATGTTGATATCACGTTGAGGTAGGCAGTATTCTGCCGTTTGAAGCAAAAACGCCTTATCTCCAAAAACCACGTGTTTCAGAACTCGTTTTTTTTTTTTTTTTTTTTTTTTTTTTTTTTAGTTTTCTATAGGCTGTTTCCCTCCAGTTTGTGCTATCGAACCCATTTTTTAGAGACACATCGATGATGCTTGAATTGACAAAACTATCGAAAAAATTTTGAAACCAAAAACTCTACTTAAGGCGGGGAAATCAAATCGAATTGATTTTTTTTTTGCCATGTTTTTGAAGGTGAACCGCCTTAACTTGCATGTAAGGCGATTCACCTTCAAAAATAAGAGGATTACCGTCCTCTTGTTTTTTAAGGTAAAACACCTCAACACTACAAATCAGGATAACCTAATTACCTATATTTTGTGGAAAAAGACCTCATCGCTAAACCAGCTGAGTAAACATTTGAAAGAAAAACGCCTTGCAATTTTTGAAGATTTGTCTGATCCTAAATCTGAAGCAAAAAAAAGTAAATTTTTGAAAATAATACGCCTTATTCCGATGTTCGCTGAGTTAAGGCATTTCACCATCAAACATATACACGAATCAACATTAGTTGGAAGCAGTTTTGAACATAGTTAAGGTTTTTCTCCTTAAAAACAGTTAGATAAGTCAAATTCAACGATTTTTCGATTTAGAGGGTAGGCATTACCCCCCCCCCTTCTAAATGAAATTTTAAAATTTGGACTTAGCCATCGAAAAGAGCATATCAAAATAGGGGGATACATAAAAATCTCATTTTTGTTTACATTGGAGATTCGACGTTTTTGTTTCAAACGGCAGTATTGCTACAACTCGTTTTCTTCGTCTTTCTGGCGAGAAAACGCTAAAACAAACGTCGCCAATCGATTCGGCGCTGAATTTGCTCTATAGAACCACTAACTCAATTTGGGCAAAAATTCGTTGTGTTGCCACTTCACCCTCAGTGACACCCATTCAGAAGAGGTGCCGCTCCTTGAAGGAATATACCTCAAGTAAATGGATCTACTCAGAGCATCCATGGCACTGATCCTCAATAACCTGCATTGAAAATTGAGCCCTGAGGTTTTGTCCAAAACTAAATATTTTTTTCTAACACAATTGAGTTCTCTACAACACTATCATTATATTACATAAACTCACCGGGTACTGTTCGCTCGGGTTCAACAAAATACGGAATAAAGTTCGTCTCTAGAAGAAGTTGTCGTGACAAGCAGATCAACCCGTGGTTTTCCACTGGTTCCGACTTCAGCATGTCGAAGGCCAAAGAGGCGTATTGTTTAACTTCCTGGTAGTTCTTCCACAGAGCGTTGGTTCTTGCAACGATGTAATAGAATCTCGCCACTGTTGCAGAAAACGGCGTCCAAAGATCGTTGTTGGATTCACTTTTCTGCACTATGGTCTTCACGACCGAGAGCCCAACTGTAAAACAATGGCAGTTAGTAAAGGTACGTATTGGTAAACAACCTGGTAGGGGGTATCATCAGTCTAGTAGAGGGAGTAGGTTGGGTTACAATTATAGGTTGGCAACAACGCAAGAAGTCCAGATTTTGATGAGGCGGATGAGGACCAGCCCCATCCTGAGTCTCTGCTACAATTTACCTATCTATCTAAAGGTACATCTTCATGTGTACTGGATTTTGGATCCTAAAATCTCACTTAACAGTTCACCATTTTTACCATTTCAAAGCAAAAATGTGTCTCCCCCGAAAAGTCTCGCCGTTTACATCTTCATTTGTACTGGATTTTGGATCCTAATATCTGCTTTCAAGTTCACCAAGTTCAAGCAAAAATGTGTCTCCCCTGAAAAGTCTCACCGTTTATGACGTCTTGAGTTACTCGGGATTCTCCTTTCGCGGTGAGGATGATGATCCTGTTGATGATGGCAGACAGGACCAGGGAAGAATACGGTAGACTCTTGCAGAGGTTGCAATCGCAGTCTTTCTCGTTCAGACAATGTGGGACGCACTTGATGGACTCGTACGAATTGTCCGGATTCAATTCTGACGAGACGTCCGTTTCCAATGCTCCGAGCTCGAGCGTGTTTTCGACTTCTCGAGCGTTCACATCGCTGTCTGTGACGTTCCAAGTGAGAAGATCAACCCAACATTTCAAAGTCATAAATTCGCAAACCCTGTCAAACGAAATGAACAAAAGATGAAATTCAACATCAACTGATATAAACCCATAATGATCCGTATTAACATTTTCATTACTTCATTTTCATAACATTTTCAGGCACACAAATTCGAAAAGCGACACCAAAACGCATTACACACATTATTTATCTGGTGATTTTCGCTTAAAACCGATGCGTTGCTGTGGGAGTTCATCTTCCCCATTTTTCATCGTTGAAAAATCGTTCACCACTTATTGGAAAGCTCTAGATTTATATGAAAAATGTACACATCTTCCCCATATACATTTCCCCCACCATACATCCCCGGAGTTACATTTACCCAGAGTTGTCACTCATGCACGAGCGTCATTTTTTACTAGTATTGAATGTGGCAATTTTACTCCCAAGCACCCCCGTATTTCATTACGAAAATTGTTGTATCTCCTTTCAAGACCTAAATCTAGATTAAGAAGAGTACGATAAATGATGGCATAAGAAAAGTAAAAGTGAGTTGGTCGGCAGTGGCAGTGGAGGGGGGGGGGGGGGGGGGTTGTACCGAAAAGAGAAATTTGGCCTTGTACAAGCAGGAGATAGGCAGAAATTCAGTTGTTGACAATGATTCCCTAAACGTTGTATATGATGTAGAAGGAATTAGATCGCTAAAAAACTTAGGTTTGGTTATGAACCTCATCACCCCCCCCTCAATCGAATTCTGGATCCGCCCCTGTCAGTCGTTTGCAGATGTCAATTTTTCATACCCCCCGCCTGGACTGGCAGAACTCTCCTCATCAATAGACGCTAATCGAATGAAACTGATTAAAGTGGCGAACCTCTTTTAATTGAGGGGACAAAGGATCTTTGATTAATTCCACATCTTCTTTCAACTGTTTCCATTAGGCGGTTATTATCAAAAGGACTGTTTCAAGTGGAAATACGACTTTATAATTGTTCGTTTTGAAGCTTTACCTTACACGTTGTTTTTTTTTTATTAGTTCACTATTTGTTTAATAATTCCTAACAAATTATGAAGTTATCGCAGGAGGGTTTGGACCAATTTGGATGTTATGAATCTGTGAGGGCACGCTGAATTGATAGTCGACGTTAAAAATGTTTTCATACCCACCACTCTACGAAGGGTGAGGTGATCGTAGATACTTTACACTCCTGTCAGTCAATTGTGGAAAACTGTCTTGGAAATACCTAGTACAAACACCAGCCTTTTTGGCAGTGTATTGATCTATTGGTGGATATTAGATCAAATCGTCTCTCTATGGATACATCGCCTAGAGCACATCTGGACACCATTGTTGCGGGTGTTTGCAGGTGGTTTATACCGTCAATACGGCATGTAATGAACCGTATCAACAACATGGTAGCCTGGTGTTCTGCGCATGATCAGTTGGATCGTACAAGACCCAGTATCGACTAGAAACTCTCTTGCCAAATTCATTATACCAAATTGAGTCCGTTGCAAATGGTTTCAGTTACCTGACGGGAAGTGCGAGGCGTTCCACCATTTTGAGTTCAGTCTTCGTATAAAGTCTGGCGTGTCGAACGTATTTCAGATCGGAGTATATCGTACTGAGGTGCATGCTGAGGTCAAACATCAGACATTGAACTACACAGGCTTCATTGAAGGTTTCTGAAACAAAATTTAAATCATTGCATAAGTTAGAGAAAATGGTACAGGAGATGCCAGTTAGAATTATCGATCAAATAACTCCATATCTAAAACGAAGGATTATTTTTCCTTGTACTCCTACAAAGGTAGTGTAAGCATTTTGCTCATTTTAAGCATTTTGGGTGGAAAAACGGTTCCATCCAGAACTAACATAGTTAAGGTCAATTCAACCGGAATTTGATAAGAAATCCTGTTCATAAAGGTTAATAGTCACAATCCATTTTGGTTTATTATCTTCGATAATGAACCATTGGAATCACCCAAAGAAAAAACAATTTTAACCCCCCCTCAAAATTTGTTGGTTTACGTTTCAAGATACGTAGATTCACAAAATCGAATAAAAAAAATCCGTCCGTCCGCCGTACGCGGCACTTTGCCCAGTTAGCGTTGAGTTAAAATTACGAAATTTGGTTTCTGGGTTTGGACCAGCCCCACAATGATCCTCGAAACTTTTCATAACCCTTGGTCAAGGGGAAGGGGTTCAAAACGCATTTTGAAATTTTGAAAATTCCATATCTCAAAAAATTCCCATCAAACGGTATGTTTTCTATTTCATATTTAGATAGAGTTTATTCCTAAGAATTTTTTAAGACCATCCGCAGCTTTGTACGACCAGCCGTTCGTTCACAATGACGGCTCAAAGGTTGAGCCTGTCAACAAGAATCAAAAGGTTGAAAGTGATGTCGAGTTTTTTGTTCTGAAATACGTTTTGTGCTACGGAAATGAAGGTAATTTCGAATGTTTGTTGGTAGGTACTTCTTTTATAGAAAAATTATTACCGACGTAGTATTAAAAACCTCAGAATTATATAGTATTAATTAATCATAATTAATAATAATAATTATTAATAATAAATACAAATGATTAATACCTAACAATAAATTATAATCATTTTCACTAGGTACTTGATAAAATTATTAATAATTAGTGATAATTCATAATAATAATTAATCTAACATTTAGGATCTAGACATTTAGACCTAATGATCTAAACAGAAGGGTGATCTGTACAAAGAAGATAATGAACCGTTGTGTCAAGAATTTGCAGAGTTTTTAATTTCAGGCTCGTACCTGTTATAACTTGCAGGTGATGCTTACGGTAGCCTGCAGTATCTTTTTGGCTTACCACCTTGCACAATTAGCGCAATAGTTCCTCAAGTATGCCAAGCCACTTAAGAATTTGTAGGTAAATACCCGCGTCATGTCTCTGAGAGCTGGAAAAATGCCTCTACCCCAGTCGTCCTCAACCATTCCAAGTCATCCTTAACCATCCCCAGTCATTCATAACCTTTTCAAGTCGTCCTGGACCATTTAAAGCTCTCCCCAGACAATATAGAACACCCAGCCTCAAATCCTACCTATCTAACACCAGCCTTCCTTAACCTTCTCAAGTCCTCCTTAACTATCCACAGGTACCTGTGGATAATTTGTTACGTATCCATACGCCATCTTTAGATGATCCCAAGCTTTCTTTGATCATCTCAAGGCTTCTTTAGCCCCACCAGGCGCTCCCTAGTCCATTTAGGCAGCACTAACGCATCCTTGAGCAGTGCTCAACCAGCCCCAGTCATCGTTCACCATCCCAAGCCTTTCTTGAGCATCCCAAGGCCTCTTTAGCCTCAACCGGCAGTCTAGTAATTTTAAACAGTCCAAACCGACCCTTGAGCAGTCCTTAACCATCCCCAGTCAGTGGCGTAGCCAGAATTTCGATGAGAGGGGGGGGGGGGTTTACAGACTAGGGCCTACTGCAAGAGGGATGGTATACTCCCCCAGAGGTATGGCAAAAAAACAGAAGGGAGGGGTTCGGACCCACCCCCTGGATACGTTCCTGAATCAGAGGAAACTGAAGTCCTTTTGGGTCAGCTCCAATATTTGGCCAGCTCATGGATATCTGATTTTCGGGCACCATTCACATTAAAAACCTTTGCTGGTTGATTAACAGTGAGTGTACAATATTTCAAAGCCCCGTATAAAAACAGGATTTTCTTCAAACATCTTTTTCCATTTCCCAAAATTTAAAAATTTGGAATCAGCTCGTTATTGCTGCAAGGTCCCCAATTACAATCGTCAACAAGGTTGGCTCTCAGATGGTCCCACATGATTTCAGTAATTTGGGTCATAGTAGCCTATTTGCTTAGGTGTAGAATAGGACAAATAATTTGTTAAAATTATTATAACCCAAAAGAGTCGGTGTTATAATTTATCCCGTGTTATAACTCACTAGACAAATGTAAAATGACCCTCTGTTTTTTTAATGAAAATAATACTCGAATGGTTTACTTGAATCTTTTTGAGTGATTTCGGGAAGGAGATCTCATTAGAAGTGTCTGGCTCTGCGAATGGCGTTTCTGACGTATTAGAGCCTGTTCGCCTCCGTATGGGCCACAGCATATTATAATTCACAGTTCCATTCATAATTTTTGGTTTAAACAGTTATTTCCTGGAACAGATGTCACCTAAAGTCCTCGTGTATCAGACAGTTTCAAAGTGATCTCTAGTTGTTTTGAGACCAGTCCAAACGTGTTTGTAGCCTCGAGATGTCGCAGTAAGTACAACGAATTCAATATGATTTGACCAGAACTGAACTGAGACATGGCAGGCGAGCATGTGAACATGTTGAGAGGCGATGCAGTCAGCCAACAAAGCTCGGTTTGATCTCAATTGTAGACAAGGCAGTCAATAATAGTGACAAACACACTCGGACCAAACTGCTATCGAATTCACAAAATTGACTTGTCCCTTATTCGTCAGTGTATCCGCTTGTATTTCACAATAATTACACGCACCAACACAAATTTTTGGGGGTCAGTTTTCTCCATCCCTTCAACACAGTGTTTTTTATGACAACTAAAAAGAAAACGTAACTCAACTCACCCCACATATTATGTTTGATGATGTATAAAACGTTCTCGAAGAGTTTGATGATCGGGAGTAACGGCGCTTCTCTTTTGGGGCGTTTCATATCCAACAAAGCCCTCAAAACGGTCAATTGGGCGTTGACGAGGAAAAATGGAAGGACAGCCTGGTCATCGATCCCGTCGAGCGCTCGTTGACATTCGTCGATCTGCCAAATGAATTGAGGGTTTTAAGAAAGTATTTTTAAACGTTTGAGGCGGGTTTTTTTTTTTAAGTTTTTCTCTATCACTGTGACTGGAGTCCCTGTAGAATCTGTGGATTTGAAGGAGGGTTTTCGGCAGGAGAGGAATTTAGAAGTTAGGGTTGACTGGATACTAATACACTTTGGAACTTATTGGTACACACAAAATCACAACTTTTTTTTTTAAAGAGAATATGGTAAAACAAATTAAGAGTTTAACATGACAGGTGTGAAGATGCCATAGAATGTACGAGGCCTATCTAAATAGTATCCGACCTGCGTTCATATCACCACGTGGGTGCTATTCTTCAGAGTAGTCCCTATTTGATTGAAATACACCTCCCAGCGGTGCTTCCGCATCTTAAAACGGTCCTCGAACGCAGATTTTGGAATGGTCTTTAGCTCGCGGCTCGCATTACTCTGAATCGACTCGATGTCGTCAAACCGTTTGCCTTTGAGCGCCATTTTAAAGCCCAAATGTCCTTAAGAAGGAAGGTACCTAACTACTGGTGATGAATCACGGGGTTATGGCTACGATGCAGAAACTGAAAAGATTGAGTGATGCTATGAGAAGAAAACGACAGCGTTACTGGCGACTGGTTTCTTCGCCATGATGACGCGCTAGTACATTCATCGAAGCTTGTGCAACAATTTTTGGCAAAACACAAGATTGTACAGCTTCCCCAGCCACCGAACAGTACAGACGTAGCTCCCTGCGACTTCGGACATTTCGAAAATTTCGCAGGATTTTTCGCATGTCGGATACTTTTTAGATAGGCCTCGGTAAGGAATATACTGAAAATTAGGGAAATTCTCTTGAGGACCGCAGAATCAGTAAACCAAAGTAAATTCGAAAAGGAGGGCTATTACACGATTCAAAAAACCACCTCCAACGACCACTAAACATGTTGTTTAAGCGAAGTAATTGTGCTTTGAAAATGGGGGAACAACACTAAAGAATACCCCAAACTGGAAGTGGCGGATTAAAGCCCCCCCCCCCCCCCCCCCGAAACAGAATCGACAATAATATTGACCTACAATATTACAACAATACAACTACTATAATATTACTATAGTAGTTGTCTAGGCGTAGTTCAGCCATGTTGCCCAAAGGCCACTTTGTTATCGGCAGGATATCTCGATTTTTAAGATAGTGATACCTCCCGAATTTCGAAGGGTTAATCAATAGACCAATAGGTCTGCTGAGTTCGAGCATGGACGACCATGGGTCTTCGGTGTACGAAAACTGTTTTATCAACAAAATTACAAAATCAAAATCGCTCAAAAACAGAGATCTTGTAAACCTAAGCCCCCCCATCAAAGTCTGGATCCGCCCCTGCAAACAGGACAGTCGACTATTTGTTTCACACATTAAATAGTGAACTATAGCTATCTCTTAACCCTCAGCTGGTCAGCTGTTAGCCTAACCCAACGTACCAGTACTGGGTCAAAAACCACATAATAGAACACATCAGGCATTACTGCTTAATGAGAACCAGTGTTAACCACGATGTCAAGTGAATATGGGCTGAATAACATGTACAATAAGATACGTGCACGTATCTTATTAGTGAGACCACTAATTTTTTAGGAGGGTAATATTCCGCTTGGTGAATGAGAAATCCAAAACTTTGACGCTATGTTAAAAAATTTCAATTTTCAGAAATAGTCATATTCCAAAATAAATTAATATCCACAAACCTTTCCGCGAAACAACAAGTTCCTCGCATAAATAGTGCGATACAGGTGGTAAACGTAACATTTGCGGTCGATCAGTTTCGGATTTCGGAAGACGTTGTCCATTTGACCGGTGACAGTCTCATCCACAGACCGACATGAGAACAACAGTTCAGAAGCAGCTGGAACATTACACTTTAAACGTGACTTTCAATTCATTTACAATCTTGTGAATCAATATGACGTTCACCCACCTAAAACTTGATATTTGAGCGAGTCTAATTTCCCAGCTATTGTGAACAGCAGGTTCCAACAGGTCGTTTCGAGGGTTTTGCAGCGGTGCATCCTCGCCAAGTAACCGGCGCCTTTCAAAAAAGACAAAGTTGGCCCCAGGATGAGGTTAGGAGCAAGCTGAAACCGAGGTCAATTACCAATTTGCATTAAGTATAGGTACATACATATTATTACAGTCAGTTATATTGGCAATGTGCAAATAAGGGAGTGGGGGTCTACTATGTGAAATCATTAATTCCCAAATCAAAATTTCCCAGCATTTTTGGTTTATTAGATATCGTCGATGATGAATCATTGGAATAGACCGAGAAAAAAATTTAAACTCCCTCTAAGTTTGCTGGTTTCAGGGTTCGTGCCGATTTTCAATTTTCAATTTCCCTGACTTTTCCCTGATTTCCAGACCAAAAATTTCGATTTTTCCCTGACTTTTCACAACGTTTCAGGATCCTTTAAACAGTAACGTTTTTCATGAATCGAAAATTTTAGATGCGCAAATGAAGAAAAACAATATAAGGAACAAGTTTTTTTATTCATAAAAAAACGAAGTTTACTTAAAACAAAGTAAGAGATAGAATCACAAGATAAAACACATAAAAGTTTTGAGTACGTGGTTTACATAAACCATACCTTACAAAGGTACTTTACGGTTTTTTTAAAGCAGAACCGGGAAGTACTAAATATATTAGGAACAATACCGTTCATAAAAGAACCTAGCCTATCTCGTTAAAACGCCGCGTTTGCGTCATCGGGGGCGGCTATCTGCTCAGTCCGGCTTTTCTTTCAGCCAATTATTCCAGCACCATAGGCCTTTGGTTGTCACTTCAAACAAACAACAAAACATAACTTAAAAGTCTTATTCCTAGACAGCCAGACGGCCAGCGCTGGCGGCGAAGCAAATGAAGCACCGGACGGTACCGAGCATTTGCGAGGACGAGAACGCGGCGCGAAAATTCAACTGGTAAAGGGGTTTTCGACGCGTATCATGGATTTTTCGCAATTCTGCACCCGATTTGAGATTTTTCCCTGACCAAATTCCAATATCCCTGACTTTTCCATGACTTCCAGTGCCCATTTATATTTCCCTGACTTTTCCATGACTTCCCTGACTTCCCTGACCGGCACGAACCCTGTGGTTTACGTTTCAAGATACGCAGATTCAGAAATTCGAACAGAAAAATCCGTCCGTCCGCCGTACTTTGCCCAGTTGGCGTTGTTGTAAAATCATGACATTTGGTTTACGGGTTCGGACCAGGTTTTGGGTCAGGTTTATGGTCAAATCGGGGGAAATGATTGAAAAAATGTTTACTTAGTTTATGCCATATGGGTGGCATATTGCTTACTTTTCTTTTGTAAACCTTTGTAATCATTAATATTTTTTTACAAATTGTTTTCTTAAATATTTATTCGGCATAAGAATATTTACTTGGAGCAATATTACCTACAAATATTTGATAGGTGGTTAGTTGTTGGTTAGTGATTGGGTGGTTAGTTTTGGTGACAGCTGCATAAGTACAGCGTTGATTACTCACAGTTTTTTCACAACGCTCCCAAAAATCCACGGCGTTTCTCAAAAGAGAAAGTACATCAGAGTCCTGAATCAACTTGTTTGTTGACCCGACGAAATTAACTTCAGTCATATCGAGATCGTCTTTTTCGCCGGCTCGAAAAACTGGAATCTTCTTTTTCGCGTTCCACTTTTCGTTTTGTGCCGCTTCTACCTACAACGGAAAATAAATACCTAATACAAAGAGAAGAGTCTCGGCGTATTCAAGAAGAGAAGTGATGTGAGACCTACCAGGTTGAACGCACAACGTACTTTATCAATAGCACGCCCAAGCAATGACTTATACACTAGAACAGCGGTTCCCAACTTTTTTTCACTTCAGATAAATTTATTTAAAATTGTACCCCCAAGAAGAAAAGTTGCAAGAACATTAATCATGGAAAGTAAATATTTACGCAAGAGTTTTTTTTTTATATAATTTTAATTTGACAATAAAGTTATTGCTCCAAAATTAGGCCTATATGTGTTTCTAGTAAACTTAGTAAATTGAGTGAGACCAGGCGCAAAAACATGAAGTCCGCCATTACCGAATATTTTCGGCGTACCCCAACCAGGTCGTTGCGTACCCTTAAGGGGTACGCGTACCCCAGGTTGGGAACCTATGCACTAGACAGTTGCCTTGGCTAGCCCCCCTGGTTTTCGAAAATTTGCCATTACCAATTAAAACAACTAATCGTGTATCTGCCCTAAAAATTACTTTAAATGCATTCGTGTACTCCATTCTGAGCTACTTTTCGATCAATTGAGGTGGCAATAAAGTCAGTATGCGACTTATATTTAGACCTGGATATCGAAGCCCTATCAAACCTTTGTTTTAGCGAATTATTTCTTCTAAAATTCGCTCTTATAGTCATGCTGCATGACTGGGGATTTTTAAAATTTGTAATTCTTACCCCTCGACTTACTTATGCGCCAAATTAACTCCAATTGATATGTTTTCCTATTTACTTTACGAATCCTTTACTCTAGGACTTGATTTGGTTTTTTATCTACTATTAATTTGTAATTGCAACTCCTGATCTCCGGACAATTTCTTTAAATTATGGAGATCAGACATTGCCAAATGTTTTTGTTTTACGTACATACATTTGTACTCGAATAATTTCAAGTATCCGATACTTTTCTTTATGTACTTTGTGTATTATGTTAACAAATGGCTTTGTTGAATTAAAAATTTCACAATTCAAATAAAATGAAATAAAATAAGTAAATAAAAACTTCCTACTTGATACTGATCCAGTTATCGTCAGGATCCATCATGAACAATACGTACCTCGCATATCTGTCTCGCCTGCTGGATTTCCAATCGTGCTTTCTGGTAAAACAGATTGCCAATAGTGCAGAGCAATACAGATGGGTCGTAGTCACCATTTTTACCGTTTCCCTGAAAATCCAAATAGTTTCAAGATCAATTTGTTGGTAAACTAAAATTGAATAAGAATTCAATAATTGAATAATTGAATAAGAATTCAATAATTGAATAAGAATTCAATAATTGAATAAGAATTCAATAATTGAATAAGAATTCAATAATTGAATAAGAATTCAATAATTATTATTAATTAAATACCTAATACACACTTGTGGTACTTATTTCCTACATAAAACGGAGTTATTGTAACTGGCCCCACCGTTCGGTAAACACAGAAAGTACACAGGGGCAGATACAATGATGGAGGAGGGGGTCATTCCCCCCCCCCCCCCCCCGGCCTACAATCGTTATCTGGGCGAAGCACAGCTTTATTGCCCAATGGCCACTCAATTTTTGGCAGGATATCTCGTCGATTTTCAATATAGTGAAGCCTCCCGAATTTCGAGGGGGTCGCTCAATAGGAACATAAGTTCAATAGAGCTGAGTTCCAATAAGGCTGAGTGCAAAAAGTGTTTTATATACCTACTTATTAAAAAAAAAAAAAAAAAAAAATCTAAAAACAAAATCGCTTAGAAAAAACAAGTAGGTGGGAGTTAGATCCGCCCCCCGCCCCTGAATGTACAAAGTGAGTTGTGTAGTTATGGAGTTCGGATGTGATTGTGATTGGCTGTTGAAGTGAGTGGGACTGATAGGAAATGGAGATAGATCCATCTAGGGAAAGGACGTTACTGGGAAGAGCAAAGCTGTTACTAAAATAAGTGTACTGTATAACAATCAACCATAAGATGAATTTGTGGTATCTCAGGTGAACACCATTCAACAAAACGGACCAACAATCAACATGTGACATAGTCTTGGTTTTCCTTACTTGAATAGCCTGAAGGTGTTTTAGAATATTATTGAGCGACGCTTCAAGTTTGGCGATGCACGCGGTATTACTGGTAACGGAGAAAGCATCCACAGTACAACACAAGATGTTGGCCAAAACAATGTGGTCCTTCACCTTTCTAGCGGCCGTTTTATAAACAACGAGCACAGGATCACCGCACAACTCTCTGCAACATCCAAGAACATACCAATCTAGATAACGACAAAACAACCATGAAATTCTTAGAGTTGATCTTGGAATGTGAAATTACCTTAGTTTTGAATAACCGTAAATCTCTCCCAGTAGAAGAAGGTCGGTATTGATATCGGAGATTTTCAGTTGTAGAAATTGTTCTTCGATTTCTTCACCATTCGCGTTTAAGACGTCAAGAACCGTGGCATCCTAGAATGCAAGCAGAAAAAAACTGTATGGTTAGACAAGATTCCTAAGCTACAATAATCACAAACTTCCAATACTCATTAATTTGTTAACAAAACCCGATTCAATGCCAACTGAGTGAGATAATAGTTTCGTTGCTGTACACACTTTCAGCGACATGTATCTTAGCATCCGCCGTTGCGCCCAATTACATCCAGTCACAGTATGACTGCAAGTAGGGGGGAGGGGGGGACTAGTAGCAGCGATGCTAGGGATGAACTGAGCAGAATAACCTACTTGATGAGTAGGTTATTAGAGGGCTACAATATGGCTGCGGTTTGGATGGATCGGCCACACTCCCCACAAGCAGCCGGTAAAGTCGGCTACGAGTCAACCACGAGGGAAGTCTTGGCTTCTAGCTCGTAGCAAACTTGTCCGCAGGTCATCTGGAGAAACGTTAGAAAATCTTGGAATCGTTCGTTTTCCAACAAACGTCGATTTGAAATCAATATCTGACATTCATGCACCACAATACTAGTAAGTATTAGAAATACCTTGTAAGTATCAGACTTGAAACCCAAGCATTGACACTTTACAAGAACGGAAGAACCAGAAAATATACGTCTTATAGTGATTCAGGGTAACAGGTTGGCATATAAAAACGATTCTGGCAGAGTGAACTCATGATGCCCAACAAACTACACGCTGAAATGTAATGTATCGACGGAATTCATGATCACTCACCATATTAACAGACTGACATTTAGTAGTTTTCAGAGTTGCCCATTCTCTCATAGCGGGTATCGTGTATTTGGGTTGGTACGAAGCAAAAACAATCAACATAACTTGGACTTCGACGCCCAAGTTGCACTTCGAGTAAGCTATTACAGTATTCCTCAACCAGGTCACTACATAAGACTGAAACAAAAAAATTCAACATACAATTCTTCTTCAAATACAGTTCTACGAATGTAGTTTGTAACCGTTAAGAATCAATTCAAGCAAAATTTGTTGCTGCTTGTTCGAACATACTGCTCAGTTCTGAAGGACATTAAATGTTCTGAGCAGTGTGTTCGAACAAGCAGCCCAAACCGATTTGGATATTTTTTTTTTCATTAAATTTATTTGGCATTAGATTTCTCCATACAGCCATGTAAGATGTATCTACACATAATTACAATATTATATTACAAGATGTTATTTCAGTCTATATACACTTCTCGGTTACATGTATTTACACTGCTACTAAATATTGTGGCCAATCTCATGGAAGTATTTCATTATTGTCAAATAGAGTTCGGGCCTAACCACTATGGATGTGAAATTGAAAGGGTACGGTTCAGGGATCTCATTAAACATCAATTTCCGCTGACCACAAAATTTTTTACATAAGAGAAGCACATGTTCTAAATTGTCCACTTCATCGCACTCATCACATAGATCCGTCTCCTCTTGATGTATTCTGTGGAGATATGCCTTACAAATTCCGTGCCCAGTCCTTAGTCTACCCATGCTAGAGTAGAATCCTTTTTCCTGGCCCGTGAATTCATTACGCCATGACTTCGCCGTTACCGTTGGGAAGAGGAACTTATAGATTTTCCCCGCATGATAACTATTGTGATACTCTTGCCACCTTTTCATCATCACTTTCTTGAACTGGGAGTACAAATCTTTGTACGGGATGAGAACATTACTGTCTTCGTCACATGCGCAGGCCATCTTCGCCGCCCGATCAACAATCTCATTACCTTTTACTCCAATGTGAGCTTTCACCCAAACAAATTTCACTGTAACTCCCAGGTTTCTGAACTCGTAGAGTCGCTTCATCAGATGGATCCGTAGATAGGAGCATTTTGGGAACGCCCCTGGATTTTGAACGTTCTGCAGCACACTCTTCGAGTCAGAGACAACTGTCACGGTTCGCGGTAATTCCTCCATCTGCCCTACGTAGTCTAGTGCCTTAACGATAGCAATTAATTCTGTTGTGAATACCGACGCTAAATCGTTGACTTTGTATGACTTAATTAAATTCACATTCCAGTCATACATTGCACAACCTGCATTGCCGATTTGGATAACATCAGAAATAGTTCCACAGGATCCTGAGATAGTAGTCAGATGTTCAGAGTAGTTCTGGAGCGTTCTGATTCGGTTCAATAATTTCTTCAGAGCTGAAGGTCATCACCAAGGGCTCGTCACCTTATCGACTGAGGGTCCTGAACAGTTCAAACTCACAAAGGAAAAAGAATGAGAACCGTTCAGAACCCTTGCAAAATTGATACATAAATGGTGCTTGTCCGAATCATCTCATAATACAAACTCCTAATGTCTGTGAGCCAGTAAATAATCCAAACCATCAATCATCTTTTTTAAGTGTATTCACCTTGTAATAGCAGTCCTGCCATAGAATTTCTGGATCGATTTTCAAGAAAATCTGCAGCACGTATCGACACAACCACACGGGCTGCTCGAATTGTTCAATTTTTTTGAAAGCCAAAACAACACCAAGAATGGACGCAACTGAAAAAAAATAAATAAAAAATAAAAAAATAATAATAGGGGTATTCATGGTTTGGTCATTCAAGATCGAGAACGTAGAGAATGTCGCAAACGTCGCGGTTGCCATGGGAAACGGGATGAGTGCGCATGCGCGGCTTGGGATTCTCGACTCGATCCGTCGAGTCGATTTGGATTACCGGAGTTGGAGGTCTGGTAAAAATCGAGAAGCGATGGTCGAGCTTGGTCGTGAACTGCAGCAGCGCTTCCTTGCGGTGTGATAAGGAAACTTACACGGGCGTTGTCAAGTGATATCGCATACTTGAGATCACAGTAGTTAAAAAAACTCTGCAAATTCTTGACACAACGGTTCATTATATTCTTTGTACAGATCACCCTTCTGTCTAGATCACTAGGTCTAAATGTCTAGATCCTAAATGTTAGATTAATTATTATTATCAATTATCACTAATTATTACCAATTTTATCAAGTACCTACTGAAAATTATTATAATTTATTGTTAGGTATTGATAATTCGTATTTATTAATTATGATTAATTAATACGATATAATTCTGGGGTTTTTAATACTACGTCGGTAATAATTTTTCTATAAAAGAAGTACCTACCAACAAACATTCGAAATTACCTTCATTTCCGTAGCACGAAACGCACCTCAGAACAACAAACTCGACATCACTTAAGCCATATGATGTTCCAAAGAGCTTGTTAGTATGAAAATGGACCTGTATTTCAACAGTTTGATTCACGATCGGTTTGTGAGGCACAATCTTTGAGCCGTCATTGTGAACGAACGGCTGGTCGTACAGAGCTGCGGATGGTCTTAAAAAATTCTACGGAACAAACTCTATCTAAATATGAAATAAAAAACATACTGTTCCATATGAATTTTTCGAGATATGAAATTTTCAAAATTTCAAAATTCGTTTTGAACCCCTTCCCCTTGACCTAGGGTTATGAAAAGTTTCGTGGATCATTGTGGTGCTGGTCCAAACCCAGAAACCAAATTTCGTAATTTTAACTCAACGCTAACTGGGCAAAGTGCCTCGGACGGCGGACGGACGGATTTTTTTTTATTCGATTTTCTGAATCTACGTATCTTGAAACGTAAACCAACAAATTTTGAGGGGGGGTTAAAATTTTTTTTCTTTGGGCGATTCCAATGGTTCATTATCGAAGATAATAAACCAAAAGCAGATCTAGTACTACATTCATCCGCTGGAGCGCTGTAACCACGATTTCACTTCGAAACTCGACAGTCATCGAAGGGGGCGTAGTATAGTAGGGTTTTCTGTGGCGTTCATGGTTCAGTCCGTTTGCGACCAGCTCGATTGCGACGATCTCGACAGTCGACTCAAACCATGAATACCCCTATCAATTCAACACAAGGTTTTATAAAATCTATTATCTAGGTCAGCTTCAGACTAAGAGAACTGGAAATTAGGATAAATAGCTAGTTGTGTGATCATTTGCTAATACATCACAGCACAGGACGCTAGCACCTCCCCCCCCCCCCTATTGAAGGTAACCATTAATCAAGAGTAGTTAGGTACCTGTAATGTTTTTCAGCAACATAGAAACACAAAAATAACTCTTATGACATAGGATAGTGCCTGCATAATCCAAAGGTAGATTTTGACTACTAATCTTATTCCAAATTTTCGGGAAGGATTCAGAGGGGATTTAATGTACTCCAATAGTGAACACCAGAGTCGATCTGAGTCAACCTGCATCGCAGTTGTACCAATCGATTTTGCGATTGTGATTGGAGTGACAGCGCCTAGCGGTTTAAGCGGATTAAGCGTTAAACCCAAAACAAAGCTTCATTTAACACAAACCTGAAGGTAGTACAAGATTAAAAGCCAATAAAAATGAAGCTGGAAGCGTCTATGGTTGAAATGCTAACAGACTTGGGGCCATATTAATTTCATCACATTCTCCCCGCGTCGGGCAACGTTGGTAAGCCTGATGAAGCGCCTGGGAAACACCAAGACGTTGTGGGAGGATCAGCAACACGCCCAAATATCTACAGGACATCAACCGTGAACCTTTCAAGCCAGGACCATTCACCTGCTGAGGGCCTGGCAATGAAGATGCCCGGGAAACATCAAGACGTTGTGGGAGGATCAGGAACACGCTCAAATATCTACAGGACATCAACAGTGAACCTTTCAAGACATGACCATTCACTTGCTGAGGGCCTGGCAATGAAGATGCCTGGGAAATAGCAGGACTTTGTGTGAGGATCAGGAACACGCCCAAATATCTGCAGGATCACAGTAGCTTCGTTCCAGTCAGTCACCGCGGTTGAACTGAGCATGCGCAGTAGTGATTTACTCGTGAACCGCTGTTCCAGCCAACAAACCGGGTCTAACCGCAGTTGGCAACCGCTGTTCCAGCCTACCAGCACGGTTCAGTCAGGTTGAACCGTGGTTCGACCGCTCGCTTGCTTGGGGTTCAGGGCGGTTGGTTTGGAGTTGTTATAACCTCATTTGAACCTACCTCAACCATAGGTAACCAATTCAATAAATTTTGTCGCTCTGTTGTGTGGATCGAATCAAAATGGACTTGCTATCGCTGTTGGCGGATGATGTGGACATCGAATATGATGATTGGGAGGAAATTTTGATTGAAGAGGGTGATTATGACTTGGAAATGTTGCTAGTAGGAGAACAAAGGCGTCGTCCAAAAAACGAAAATTACTTTGATGTCGTGGCAAACTACAACAAAACTGAATTTCGGGACCATTTCAGAGTAAGCCGAGCAACGTCAGAATGCCTCGCAGGTTCAAGGCCAGTCAATTAAGTAACTTGAGAAAGTTGTGGTCAACGGGGTTGACCAGAAGGCGTTCCAGCCGAACCTGAACCAGATGTAACCGCGGTTCTAACCCTAATCAAGAAGGCAGTGGACTGCGGTTCAACCACTCTTTTTGGCTGGAACAAACCTAGTAAAAGTGAACCTTCGAGTCAGGACCATTCACCTGCTGAGGGCCTGGCAATGAAGATACCTGAGAAATAGCAAGACGTTGTGGGAGGATCAGGAACACGCCTAAATATCTACAGGACTACAGCAAAGGTGAACCTTTTCGCGCCAGAACCCTTCACCTGGTGGAGTGCCTGCCAATGGAGGTGCCTGGGAACCAACAAGACGTTGTGTTAGGATCAGGAACCCGCCCTCGCTTTATGGTCTAAGGTTACAGTACTATCAGTTGTGGGGTCATAATAATTCCATCAAGTGTGAGATTGGCCCTTTCAACCACCAGCCGTTAAGCATCTTACCTCCAACACAGATGTTCATTTTGTCGTCAGCGTCGGGCATAGCTCTCAGGAACAGCTTCACGATAGTTTTCACATGCGGAAAAACCTCGATCAAAGAATCCTTTGGTACAGCAGGAGCAGAGATTACTGATAGACCGACGTACGACAAATCCGTGATCATTTTCGATTGTTTGGATGGTTTGTCCAACAACTCCTTCGGCGCCGAAAACATCAACTCTAACAACAATTTTGAAATATTAACTACCCTCGACTCAATCAATGTTGTCGTCGCCAATACCAAAGAACGAAATTTAATAAAGAATACCACCACAATGGGCAATGCAGCTGATCTTTTTGACTTTCTATCGATAATTTTCGAAAATGCAGAATCAAAATTGTGGGTTGTCACGGACGGGTTTTCGATGTTGGCATAAAACTTGAAACAGTCTGTAAGTATGTTCACGTCCTCTTCATAACGAGGACATAAGATTTTAAAGTTTGTAGAACACGTTTCCAAAATCTCAAAAACTCGTGAAACTTCACTAGCACTCAAAATGGAAACCGTTCGCTCTATAAGACTGAAAAAACTAGTAACGTCTTTGTCGGTGGTTTCCACGGTTTGTTTCGACGACGTCAAACCGCTCAACCAGCCTCCCAATTTAGTCAAACACTGCACAACGCATTCTCCGAGTTTATCGTTGTAATTATGGTACACTTTCACCCAGAGAGAGTCCAACATGATGAACAGTTTGTAGAGTTGTTTCAAGTCGTGGAGCTCGAACAGGCGGAACATGAAGTCCAACCACGACCCGAGGGAGTTCTCTCCCTTGGACGACAGGATTTCGTGGTAGCCGTCGGTGAGTTGGAGGATGAAGTCGTGGACGATATTGGAAATGATGACGGACTGATTCGGATCCCATTCTGCGTCCCACGACGAACTCTTCGATTTGAAGAAGTACTCGCTCACCTTCCGCGCGTGCCGTGGACTTGACTGAAAATTCGAATTTGATGGTTAGTTGAACACGCTAGTACAATAAGGAAAGGACCTCGAAGAAACCTGAGGAATGCCTAAGATAGTCTTGTAAACTGTGATGGTTTGCTGGGCTGCTGGGCCCTGTTCTCGAGGTTTTTGTTCGACCGCTCTGAGGATAGACGGCTGTGGACACACATACAGCATAATATGTGATATTATCCCTCTGGGTGGGCATACTGCCTAACCCCCCGAGAACAGGGACCTCAACAACCATACATTACAAAACGAATAATCTGAGTGAGTGCCGGGCTGAGCTTAACTTAAAACTACGAACTTTTCGGACTTTATTTGTTTTTTGCTTATAACTCCCAAACAACGTATCCTTGCGGAAACAATGCCAAGAGACAAATTAAAGAGCATTAAATTCTACATCGATTGACCGCCAAACTTGAAAATTGGACCAATTTATAGGGTAGTGCTCAACGGCTAAAAAACGACATTTTTTCCCCATATCGGCTAAAAGGCACAATTTGACGACTTTCTGTCTCCTGTAGCATCAAAAGTACTGGTCCTATCAAAACACCTAGGTACATTTTAAAATTTTACAAATTTTAACGGTACCTTATATCAGGGTGAAGTGGGCAACTTGGCCTACAACACGACCTAAGTGTTTTTTTTTTTTTTTTAATTTTACAGGATACTACACAAAAAACTGTTCATGTTGGAAATTCGGGAACATATACGTGAATGTTTGCAACTATAGACACTACTGGGTGTCAATATACTATACAGCTAACTTACGAGATGATGAATAATTTTAATTTGAATCCGGCTGAATAAAAAAAGTCAATATGCCCAAAAATGTCAGTTAGGCCGTCTTATTCTGTATTATTTGAGTTAGGCCATGTTGACCAACCCTATCTAACGTAGGCCGTGTTGTTCAGCCCCATTTGAGGTAGGCCTTGTTCCCACTTCACCCTCGATATGCCAAATTCCAAAAACAGTCAATTTGGAATATCCTACATCTTGCTTCCCGACCATTCAGTAAATATTTTAATAACATATTTTTGAGAAAAAAAAATCGAAGTATAAGGTTCATATTAACCTTTCACCGGTCGTGCTATCTTTCCCGATATGACCGGTCGCATTGAACTGAGTTCAACATAATGTTTGCAGTCATCGGCTTACAGTCCTCTTATAATATGATTTTATGATTGGAAACATTTTTTTTTTTAAATGCACAATGACAAAAAGTTGCACACATTTCGATAATACATACGGAACATTTACAGTAAAATTTAACTGAATACAACTATCTCATATCTCCTCATATGTTGCACCTAGCGAAAAAGTGCATAGGACCTTTTTTGTAGAATTTCATACAGATTAATTGAGCACCTGAAAAGCCTAGTGGCATAAGTCAAGTTTTGGTCGAAACTGACTTAGGTCCAGAACCATAATCTACACCTTCGACTTTATTTACTAGCAAAGTGGCTGAAGTCTAGAGGTTCAAGAAGTGACCTAGAGATGGCAGTATAGATGTGATGGACAATGCATCAGCTTATCTGTGATGTAATATGACTTACCTATGCCACTGATACTGTAAACACTGTGCGTGGCGTTGTTGCGTGTCGCCGTAGTGTAATAGTTCTGCACAGGTCTCTAACATCTCATAAAACCATAAACCCTCTTTGAAATCGCCTCTCACAAACTGCTTTTTTTGCATGAGGCCATAAATAAATATTCAGAATTACGTAAATTGTTTGTTAAGTTGTCGCTCAATCCTTTTTTTTTTTTTTTTTTATAACGTGAATTAGTACATTTTAATTGTTTAATTTTTTTTTTAAATAAGAACTAAAATTACCAAAGAAATGACAGCTAAGTAAGTACTTGTACTTAGGTAGGCCTACAGAAAGTAAGGAATTTTCGGAAAAACAGCAAGCACTATATTGTTGCTCAATTCTATCATTTTCATATCAGCAGTGTAATGCAAATACTATTGTTACCTATTGCTGTATTATCATTGTTAAGAAATTGAAGTTGAAAAATTTGTATTCAGGAAGACGACCGGGCACCTGCAAAAAAGAAGGATATACTGGACCTCCTCCCCTAATGTTCAGGTTTTTTATTAAAGAAATAAAAGGGTGGTTTCTGAGTCGTTTTTGTGATTTTTTATCGCGCTGTGATCAATAAACGAGAGGGCCCTTTGAGAGGCCAAATGGCATAAGTCACTTTTCGTCCTGGAAACTCAGGACATGCCACATTTTGAGTGTTCTGTATCACTCCCCCGAGAAACTGCAGATTCTGAGGTAGTTCGATTCAGAAACATTTTTCGGGAGTTTTTTATTAGCATGGATGCGAAACATGTTTTTTTCTGAAAATCGCGCTTACTTGATTTATGCCACTTGGCTTTTCAGGGGCTCAATTTATTACATGGACTTATTTTCGATCAACTTCGTAGTTTTTGAGTTGTTTATTAAAAACGCTAGTATTGACCTCTAAGACGTCCCTCCGCACCTTACCACGTCAGTACTCCCCACCCATCAGTAGGCACTTTTAGTGAGTGATTCAGGACATCCCTACACCCGTGCATCTGTGCCAAAATAGGCCTCTATACGATTCATCTTACCTATTCATCAATTTTCGGTCTTCTTTGCCTTACGAATTTTGTAAGCAGAAAATGACCAAAAGAAAACAATTTCTGAGTAATTATAAAACAGGATAAGAGGAGGTTCGTTAATCAAAACGACAACTCACCTTGACTAAGTAGCTGTTGATATGATACAGACATTGCATAAACCTCAGACGATTGCATTTCCAGGTAGTCGATATCGTCTGACATAAAATTGTCGTCAGTTCACAAACGTTGTCAACTTCTGATGCAAGGGGTTTATTGTTTTCTTTGTTACTCTTGTAGCAGTAACAGTAAACCTCTCTTAGCATTCTGTAGGAGCTTTCGGCTCCATCCTGAGCTGTCTTCGTGGAAACCTAAAGGGAAAATCACTTCTAGAATAGGTAGGAAAAACGTTCAATATAATAGAACACCACAGGTTTTTTTTTTTTTTTTTTTTTTTTTGAGAAAGTTCAAAATTATTTATACACTGAGTTTCCATGTGGTTTTTGGCATAAACTAACATACACATATTAAACATATTATACAGGGTGTGTCCCTTGATGTCGTACCACCGGCCAGGGAACTAATTTCTGATGAAAAGTGTCGTATACATTTTTTTAAAAATTATATACCGGTTGAAATCCGACTCTTTTCACGTTTAAGATTTTTTCGTGTTTTCGACCTCAAGTCACTAAAATGGCCTACAGTCCCTCATTTTTCAGTCAAAAATCAAATGTGATTGTACCGTTAGAAAGAGCGTTAAATTCCCTATCTTCTAAAAGTCTCGAAAATTTCGGAAATGTACAGCTTTTTCAAACGTTGAAAGCCTAACTGAATCTGCCGGTTACTTGCATACTGTAGCCCTACACGTTCAGCTTTTCAATGGTATGATCAAAAAAGGGTTTACAGTGGACCCTTGGTGTAAAATCCTCGTTCCCGAGCCAAAAAGCGTAAATCTCTCAGTAAAAATCAACAAGTAAAATATTTACAAGCGATATTTTTACTGTAAAATGAGTTAGGCAGTAGTCTTTGTCTCGCTGAGTCAAATGATGACAAAAGACTTCTCGAATATGCAGTCACTGATATCTTCCAGTTTTATGAACTGTTATTTTGTTTCGCATCCTAATTAGGCGTTAACCTTTCATTTTCTTCTTTTTAGTAAAACACACTACATTGACCTAATTGCCAACGACAGAAATGTTTAGCTTGGCCTACCTAGTCTAAAAAAAAATTACCATACAAATCAACAGAAATTAAGACAATTTTCGAAAAGTAAATTGGACAAGGGTAAATTTTTTTTATCATACCGTTGGAAAGCTGAGCTTTTGGACCAACTTTTAAGGGTACAGTATGCAAGTAATCGGGGGATTCAGTTTGGCTTACAAACGTTTGAAAAAACTATACAATTCCGAAATGTTCGAGACTTTCCTATTCGGGCTCATTTTTCAACATCTGAATCTTCTTTAAAAAGTTGTATTAAATACAAATATAAATATAAATTTATTGTATTAAATATAAATTTTATCACTAGGCAGATCGGGAATTCAAAGCTCTTTCTAACGGTATAATCACATTTGAATTTCGACTGAAAAATGAGGGACTTTAGGCCATTTTAGTTACTTAAGGTCGAAAACACGAAAAAAAATCTTAAAAAGTGAAAAAAGTCGGATTTCAACCGGTATAAAATAAAATAAAATGTATACCTACGACACTTTTCATCAGAAATTAGTTGTAGAATCGATCCCTGGCCGGTGGTACGACATCAAGGGTTACACCCTGTACACAACATACTTAGGTACTATTGGAATCTCCGTAAAGAGTTACTCACCTTGGCATGTTGTATAGCAAGAGTAAATCGACCGGTTTCGATGTATTTAGCAATTTCTTTTTCCGTCGACATCTCATGGAGTTTGCAATGAAAGCGATGACTAGACGATCTAGAACATACAACACGTAAAATCGTACCTATAGAAATGATGAAAACTCGAAAAATATAATCGAAGACTTCAGAGAAGTAAATTCTTTTATTATTTTACCGTTGAAAATGGCCGGTATATTTCTTGAGAAAATATACTGACGTTCACAAAAGGTATTTTTCTTTCCACGGTAAACTTACCGTACCTACTTGTACTTTTTAGGCGATTTGGCAATGCCTTGTACATTTTTAAGAACAGTTCTGTACATACTAATGGATCATTGCCACAATATTCCAACCCATCAGGTGTTCTCAGAACACTGTTCTGTGACGTTAGTTACCAATTTACAGCTTCCATTGGTGTTTTTCTATTTCATTCCGTTTCATAAAACCTTTCATAAGGTATATCATTCATACGTCTACTGCAATCATCGAACTCAATGAAATAAGTCGACGTAGAAATGGGGCCAGTATAACTTGAAATCTCTCAAAATAGCTATAGTAGGTAGGTAAGTATCGAATTTTCGTTAAAGCAACGATTAGGGAAGGTGGTTATGATTACTTCATGCTGCTTGACTGGGACGGGTTGGTATGGTAATTTATTTGATTTTCTGTAAATATGAATTCAATGAAAGATTATTTTTAATGATTGAAGCACAAACAATGAATACCTATTAGGGTGATTACTGTCGTTGGGCGATTACACATAATCGCTAATCGATAATCATGTACCTATTCGAACGATTCAATAGTTGACAACTCAAACCAAACTATTTTGGAAAGATCACTGTATACAGAAGATCTGATATAATATAATATAATATTATTATAGTATTTATTATAGTATTTACTATAATATTATTATAGTAAAACAACATCATTGACGGTTGTAATATGTCCAACAATGAGTTGAAGCGAATACTCACAGGATAGAAAACAGTTGAATCCGTACACCTGTGACTGTCGGTTATGCCATTCGGATTGAAATCTTGAGATTCTCGTTCAAGAGGCTGCGAAGTGAAAGTAATGTCAAGTCAACTCAACACAAATCCGCTGTGTGAAGAACAATTTTGTCGGTACGCTGAACTCCCCGCAATAACATTCAAAAAGTGAGAAAATACGCTGAAATCAAAACAAGGGATAGCGCTGTTGATAAGAGAAATGAGCGCGAAAGATGGCGAAGTGAAGTTTATAGTTCCACGACAGTGGAGATGAGCAACGAAGTGGAAGGCCGCTAGAGGCGCTAGTGACCGAAGGCACCACAAGTAGTGGCGGGCGTTCACAGCTGGTTTATTTACATTTCTTACGATTTTGGTTAGGTATGTGTCAGGAATGGAAACTTTGATGCGATTTAGAGAATTGCAAATAATTCTTGACAACGGTTTATTATCATATTTGTACAGATCACCCTTTTGTCTAGATCACTAAATGTCAGATTAATTATTATAATGATTAGTATTAATTATTAATAATTTTATCAAGTACAGTGAAAATTATTATTTATTATTGTTAGTTATTAATAATTTTTATTGCAATTTTATGTCTTTAATTTGGCACATGAACTCGAAAAGCGTTGCGTTATAAAATACCTACGTCGGCAATAATTTTCCTATAAAAGAAGTACCTACCAACAAACATCCGAAATTACCTTCTGTCTGTAGCACGAAAGTTTTGTTACCTTGATTGGACCTTCTCAAGAGCCTCTTGCATCCGGCAAAATACACCGACAGAACGTTCGACGAGCTCAGAGACCTTCTTCAAAACCACCTAAACCCAGCACTTACAAATACCGTCACGACACGCGTTGTTGAACCGTAAACAACATGAAGGTGAGCCTCTTTCCACTTATGTAGCCGAATTAAGAAGGTTGGCAGTCCCTTGCAAATATTCAGAGGAAATGTTACCTAACATGCTAAGGGATGTTTTTGTTAGTGGGCTTCGGTCCAAAGCAATTCTCGACCGCCTATTCGAGAAAGACGCTTGATGAAACGTTGAGGTTGGCCTACGCGATGGAAAAAGCTACTTCTGGCGCAAACGAAATACTACAGAACGAGCAACCTAACCAAATACATCGTGTCGCCTCGCAAACAAATACAAACGATCGATCCAAACGTTTCGACCAGCGGTAACGTCGCCAACAGGGACAAAATAAAAATAATTCGTCCCAGAGTTACAAGGAAGTTAGTTGCCTACGATGTGGCAAACCAAACCACACTGCTCGTACGTGCAAAGCTATTAATCCTTATTGTAACTATTGCAAAATGAAAAATCACGTGGAAACTGTATGCTTCAAAAAGAAGGCAGATCAGAGCGTCAAGGAAGTTAATGAGAATCTGGAAGACGATCCAATGGATGATCTAACAGATGACAATGATCCCCTTCCACTGTATGCCGTCTATGATAACAAGAGAGTACCACCAATGATAGTTTCCGTACAACTTAACGGATAATCAGTTCCTCTAGAAGTCGACACTGGGGCAGCAGTAACAATCCTCAGTCATCAGGTTTTTGATACAATTCCCCGCTTACAAAGTGGAATCTTGACCCCAACAACAACTACCTTCAAAAGCTACAACCAACAAAAGATTACGCCGCTGGGTGAGGCCGTTGTACAGGTCTCCCATAATTCCATCACAAAAAACTTGAGACTATAATATATTATGTCGTCGATGGTGAATAACTAGCATCATGGGTCGAGAATGGATAAATTGTTGGATGTAGCAACACTGATGTCCTCCGGCTTATATGGTCGGTCAAGAAAAGACTAGATAACCACCTACACATAAAATTCAACGGTTTACTTTCAAGAAAATAACAAAACTCATTTTTGTTTTTTTTTGAGATCGCCAATTTCGTTTCCACACGCACAAATACCGTTTAACTCAACGAACGTGAACTGGGCTTCATAACCTGTTGATTTTATGGTTTAAATGACACAAAATACCATTTATAGAGAGAAGAGTCAAAAACTTATATTTAATATAAGTTTTTGACTCTTCTCTCTATAAATGGTATTTTGTGTCATTTAAACCATAAAATCAACAGGTTATGAAGCCCAGTTCACGTTCGTTGAGTTAAACGGTATTTGTGCGTGTGGAAACGAAATTGGCGATCTCAAAAAAAAACAAAAATGAGTTCCTCTCAACCTACCACGGTTCGTGCGGTGAAACCGTTCAATGGCAAGAACTTCAGTGATTGGAAGCTTCGTATGGAGTTGTATCTGGATGAACAAGGTGTTCTTGAATGTATTCAGGAGTGTCCCCTTAGTGCCAAAGCACTCAAAGCAGACAAAAAGTGCAAATCACTATTGGCTCAACATCTGGAAGATTCCTACCTAGAACACATCAGGAACAACGCCAACAGCTTCGATATTTGGAAGTCTCTATGCACAACCTACGAGAAGAAGGGGCCATGCAGTAAAAGATTATTATTAAAGAAAATAGTTGAGCTGAAATACGACGCAAAAACGCCGTTAGATTCTCACTTTATCACGTTTGATGGAATCATGCGTGAATTGAAAAACGTTGGGGCGAAGTTGGATGAATCTGATTACTGCTGCATACTACTCAACTCGCTTCCTCATCAGTTCGAGTCTGTTGTCACAGCTCTAGAAACTTTCTATGATAAAGAAATGGAGATGGACGACGTAAAAAGAAGACTGTCGGAATTCAATATGAAGCTGAGGAGCAGTCCAACAAACAGTGTCAAGTCGAAAGAAGATAGATGGGAAAATCAAAAAAATACAAATCAGAATGCGTTCGCCGCAACCAAGAAACCTTTTCAACAATACCAAGAAGGTAAGGAACACAATTTCACTACATGTAGCTTCTGTGGTAGAAGAAACCATAACAAGACGGACTGTTATTATTATAAAAAACATAGAAGTCAAGCAGCTAACCTAGTGGAACATAAAGAAAGCCCCAGAGATGAAGACGACACATCATTTGCCTTTTTGGGTGTTCAAGATGATAGAGGTACTTCATCCAAATCCCTCATGGAATTCTATCTTGATAGTGGTGCATCCAACCACTATGTGAACTCTAAAGAGTGTTTGAAGGATACACAAAGGGTACATTTTGACTATACCTGCACGTATTAAATTAGCAAACTCTGATACAATGGAAAGTCCTATGGCAGGCAAGCTTTTCCTAAAGAATAAGGTGTCCGGTAAGTTATGTTCTCTTGAGAATGTATATTATGTGCCAGGCCTGCGGCATAATTTACTGTCTGTCCGGGCTATTACTCATCAAGGCTACAGCGTTATTTTTGATAAAACTTCCGTT
Organism: Stenodema calcarata; assembly: GCA_963920205.1. Lineage (NCBI taxonomy): Eukaryota > Metazoa > Arthropoda > Insecta > Hemiptera > Miridae > Stenodema > Stenodema calcarata. The sequence continues at coordinate 2,253,681 of OY986059.1, forward strand.
AGAGTTCAAAAGAATGATTCAATCATTGCTCTTGGAGTTTATGACGACAATCTCTACCGATTGGATTTCACCGTTCTTGAAAAACAATCATCTCAACATGCGTATCAGTGTGAAATCAAACCCAATCTAAAATTATGGCACCGTAGGTTGGGTCACTTAAGTACCTCAGGGTTGGATAAATTGATGAAAGCAGGTCTGATAAAGAATGTTGACAAATCAGATCATTCCTCCGAAATTTGTAAACAATGCGCGGAGGGAAAAATGTCGAAGTCCCCATGGAAAAATAACACCACTCCAGGCAATAGACCCCTTGCGCTTGTTCACTCCGATATTTTTGGCCCTGTTGATCCACCATCTAGGAATGGTGAAAAATATTTCATATCATTCATTGATGATTACACGCACTTCACTATCATCTATCTCATGAAAAATAAATCGTAGGCATTCGATAAGTTTGTCGAATAGGTATACGAAAATGGCTACTTCAAAAATGAATACAAATATAAGCCGATTCAAATGTGATAACGGTTCTGAATATAAATCCGAAAAATTCCAAAGTTATTGTAAAAATAATGGAATTCAGATCGAATACACAATACCGTACACACCTGAGCTCAATGGCAAATCTGAGCGAATGAATAGACTGATAGCTGAAAGGGCAAGAGCAATGCTATGCGACAGTGGAATGGAAAAGGTCATGTGGGCAGAAGCCGTATTGTCAGCTGTATATGTTATCAACAGAAGTTATACGGTGAACGGAAAGTTGCCTGCAAAGTTATGGTATGGAAAGGACATAGATCTGGAGAATCTGAAGATATTTGGGTGCCGTGCTTTCGCTCACATTCCCAAAGAAAAGAGATCAAAATTTGACCCCAAAGCAATAGAGTGTTTCCTGGTTGGCTACACTAGCAATGGCTACCAGCTTATGAACAATGATGGAATCTTCACAGCTCGAAACGTAGTCTTTGACGAATCTAAGCTGTACTCAGATTTTTTAGTCAATACCACCTCTGACCTTGAGAAGGGGAACAAGGAAGACCTCGTTGAAAGAGAAATTCCCTCAGCATCTGGGAATGAAGAACAACGTCCATCACGCAAAACAAAACCTCCTACTCGATTTCATGACTATGAACTCAACTTGTGTTTACAGAACGAAATTCGATTTGAAGATTTGAGCAAAATGTCATTGGATGAAAGGAGTAAATGGAAAATTGCTATGGAAAGCGAATTGGCCTTAATGAAAAATAATGAGGTATGGGAACTTGTAGATAAGCCACCTTCAGATTGCCCTGTTATTGATACCAAATGGGTTTTACGCATAAAGTCGAACAACCTTTATAAAGCAAGGCTAGTGGCTCGTGGATTTCAGCAAATAGAAGTGCATGAAGACATTTACGCACCAGTGGCAAAAATGACGACTGTTAAAATAATGCTAGCAATGATAGCATCACAAGGATTTCATATCATGCAAATGGATATACGTACCGCGTTCTTGAACAGTCCTATTCAAGGTGATGTCTACGTCAAGCAACCACCAGGATTTCAAGATGGTGATAAAATCTGTAAACTGAAGAAATCCATTTATGGACTAAAGGAATCACCCCGGAACTGGAACCTATGTTTTGATGGATTTATGAAAAGAAATGGATTCAACCAATCTAAAGGAGACACCTGCCTCTACCTGAAGACTATCGGTGAGTCAACACTTTTTGTTCTGGTATTTGTTGACGATATTTTGATGGCTTCTAGTGATTTAGAGCAAATGAATAATTTCAAAGTGATAATTAAAAAACACTTTGAAGTTACTGATCTTGAGGTTTCAACTGACTTCACATTTCTTGGTTTGGAGATTAAGGTGCTACCTGACAAACTGGTAATTTCTCAACAGTCAATGATTGAAAGAGCCTTAACTACATTCTGTCAATCCGATGCAAAAAATACTCTCACGCCAATGGAAGCCAAACTACAACTTGAAAAGGTCACTGAGCCTGAAGAAAATTTGCCATTCCGTCAACTGATAGGCACATTGATATATGTCTCTGCAGGGACAAGGCCTGATGTCAGCTATGCTACCAATTACATGAGTAGATTCTGCAACAGTTACAGCAATACTCATTATAAACACGCCTTGAGAATTTTGAAGTATCTGAAAACCACTATCAATTTTGGTTTGCATTACATAAAAGGTGCCAGATGTCCTCCAATTCAAATGTTCAGTGACGCTGACTGGGGAAGTGATCTGGAAGATCGAAAATACACATCTGGCTATGCTGCATTCGTCTTTGGCAATCCGGTGAGCTGGACGTCTAAGAAACAATCCCTTGTGGCAACTTCGTCCTTTGAAGCTGAGTACATCGCTCTGAGTGAAACAATCAAGGAGACAGTTTGGATCAAGTCAATCCTTGAAGACTTCAACGTCAACATTGATGAACCTATTCCTGTTTGGGAGGATAATCAAAGTGTGATTGCAATAGCTAAGTCCCGTCAAATCAATAAACGATCCAAGCATATAGAAATCAAGTATTGCTTTGTAAAAGATAGCGTGGCAAACAATCTAATTGCTCTTAATTATGTGAAAAGTGATGATCAGGTGGCAGACATTTTGACAAAGCCACTAGTTCTTCCTCTATTTTGTAAACATAGAAGTGCTTTCAATTTGAAGTAACTTAACTTGTTCAAATATTTCTTTTTAATGTATGTTTCGATTTCTTTCTTTATGACAAAAGCATTTGACTCTTTGTAACGCTTGTGTAGTTGTACTGTCAGTGTTGAGAAGGGGTGTTGGATGTAGCAACACTGATGTCCTCCGGCTTGTATGGTCGGTCAAGAAAAGACTAGATAACCACCTACACATAAAATTCAACGGTTTACTTTCAAGAAAATAACGAATATAAGTTTTTGACTCTTCTATCTATAAATGGTATTTTGTGTCATTTAAACCATAAAATCAACATAAATGCCCTCGGAATTCTGCCAATTCCTATTAACCAGGTGTCCAGCGTCAAGACCCTAGATAATCTACTTTGCCAATATTCATCACTGTTTGAAAAACAAGTCTATGCAGTGAAGAATTACACTTACTCAGTTGAACTACTTGAAAATGCCAAACCCTGGGTCGCACAGCAACCCGCCTGCTGCACTACGCCATATACCTACAAATCTTCGATTTTGATATAGAATATAGGAAATCAGAGGACAATGGAAACGCAGACTTCTTATCAAGGCTCCCAAGAAATTCCAAAGAATTAGAACCGGCAGAAGACGACATAAAGTATGATGATATGGCTGTTTTCCATCTAGAACAGATTAACACCTTACCAGTGCTCCCCAAGGACATTCAAAAAGCTACTCTAGAGGATGGGCAAACGCGAGAAATCTACCAAAAGCTACAGCTTGGTCAGTCTATTGGGCCAAATACTACACAATATTCACTTCAAGGAGGCTGCATATTCAATGGAATTCGAGTTTACATTCCTACACCACTCAGAACAACAATTCTGCAAGAACTCCATGAAGGACATGTAGGGATGGTTAAAATGAAAGCCCTAGCAAGATCAGTCGTCTACTGGCCAAAAATCGACCAGGACATTGAAGAAACTTCAAGGAATTGCACTGATTGCGCTAGGATCCAAAGGCAACCATCCAAAATCGAAAAACATTTTTGGGAGTACCCCACCTATCCCTGGGAAAGAATCCACGGTGATTTTGCAGGCCCTTTCATGGGTCACACATTCTTCTTGGTGGTGGACTCCCACTCAAAGTGGCTGGAGGCATTCATTGTGAAGTCTACGTCATCAAAGGATGCAATAAACGTCCTGGAATCACTATTTTCACGATACGGCCTACCTCGCACGCTTGCCTCAGACAATGGAAGCGCCTTCACAAGCCAGCAGTTTCAAATATTTATGCAAGTTCATGGTACAAAGCACATCACAACTGCACCCTTCCACCCAGCGTCAAATGGGCAAGCAGAGAGATATGTGTTTACTTTGAAACAGCTCTTAGAGCAATGAGAAACCATGAAGGAGGATCCTAATGTTTTATAGGATTATTCCTAATGATTTATAGGCGAGCACCAAACATTACGACGGGTGAATCTCCCGCTATGCTTTTCCTAAAACGAGAAATACGAACAAAAATTGACGTTTTGAAGCCAGATCCCGTTCGAGATGTGGCAGACCGTTTGAGGAAAAATAGTGCAACATTTTCAGAGAGAATGTACAGGGAAGGAGAGGTAGTAGCAGTCCGGGATTACCGCTCACCCGACAGAAGATAGATCTTTGGTAAGGTTGTAAGCCGAGACACCGTGTCAGTGGACGGCCAACTATGGAGAAGACATCTCGAGCAGTTGAGACGCTGTGGACCACTAGCAAACAACCTTATCGCGTCACCTCCATTGGAATTTGCTTCCTCGCCAAACGAGGACGGCTATGTACCGCAGTCTCAAGAAAGCACATCGTTATATGATTCCAGCAAGTCTGCCCCAATGAAGTGTCTACCCGAGTCGAATTGCTCCCAGAGTCCCAAAGTATCCCAACAATCTAACCCATGCTCGCCGCAGAGATCAACCAGGACTTCCCTTTTGGGCGACCCAGGGTTTGGCACTGACACTGTGTCATCGGTACCACACCAGTCAGTGACACTGGGGGTGTCAGGTTCACCCAAAGATCAACCAGTGGAAAAACCAGCTTAGACCTTATTCCATCTTGGACTCTAAATTCATTTTATAGATTTGTTTTCTTGCATGCCCTTTTCAAATTTGTTTCTTGTTCAAATGCCTTACTCAAAACTAATTTTCAAGCTTTTCTTTCAAGAGGGAGAATCAGCTGAACAACTTGATGTACCAACCACCAAACCTGTTATCAGTTTAGTTTTTTACAATACATGCAGTTCGTTCGCGTTTACATTGTACTTCTCTTCTTCCTTACATTCCTTACATATTATATTGTAGTGCGTACATAAAAGGTTCTAATTACGAATGAAATAGCAAAATAAGTTGGTAATTATCTCAAAGGATTGGCAATGACGGGGAAGGGTTTCTAGGAATTCTACCGTACGGCAGAGGTAAAACAGAAGGCAAGACTTTTCTGTTGAGGAGAGCAGTTTGAATCTGAATGATTCCTGACGTTGGTCCATCATTGTGAAGGTATAGTGTCTACAAGGGAAGTCTCGTTGGCGATAGGTATTCATAATGGTCTAAAGGGGGAGGGTTACCAGATGGTATCGCCGTTCTGGCGCCGCACGCCACATTCGTGTCTTCTGGCACAACTCTTGGTAGGTTTTGCCTGCTCAGCAGGTGGGCGACACTGACTGTTGACTCTGCATTCGTGATGCCATTATGAAAACCCGCGGTGCACCTCGAAGAACGTATGAATACATTACATTCATGTGTACATCCAAATGAGATGAGTAGATGAAGTACCGTTTATAGTTATACCGAGGTACTGTTTATTGTTATACCACGGTACGACTTGAAAGGAATCTATCTCTTTAAGTATCAGTGGTTCCAAAGAATGCTGGTTCATAGTACCATACAGTCATTTACTCGAATGGACACAATTCTTTACTTCATTACGTAATTTTTTTAAACTCATTAGCGAATTTTCTAAGAAAATGTAGCTATTGTTCTCGTTCCAAAATGTTTAAAACTCGAATTTTCGAAAAATTTTCATACCAAAATCCGTTTCAGACCATCCTGAACTTTCATCCTCCTGTACATATATATGTATGTGTCATTCCAGACGATAACTCTCGATAGAATTGAGATAAAAAGGTCAAATTTGCACAAAAAATCTGTCTTGGCAATCGGCAGGCTAAGTTCGTAGATGGGCAGAATCGGACCACTCTAAGGGGGGGTTTTGGGGAGAAATTCCCCATGAATTCCCAAAATGGAACATTTTGACAAGTGACACCTCATTTTGACAAGTGACTCATACAGTTTGCGAGATCATAAATCATTTCTGTTTCATCCTTGAGATCCTCTTTCGAGCCACAAGCACCAAAAGGAACTCAAAATTTTCAAGGGTTTTAGAACAGTCTACATTTTTATCCACTTTCCCCAAACGCAGTCATCTGTAGGACTTCCTTTCCCCTAACGCATTGCTTTTCCTGCGATTTTCCCCAAACATAAGATGCATCTATTCTGACTGTAATGTCCGTCTTGAATGAGGTCTTCAAAAACTGCACTCATCTGAATTCTGATGATCACGGCTCATATTGTAATTTATTATGAGATTGAAATGATGCGATGTGAACCGTTGGTTGTAGGAGGAAAAGGGTTGATACTCTGAGGGAAAAAACCCACATCAAACCCTCGAAAGGCGCCTCGAGGTTCCACCACCTGTCTGCACCAGGTTTTACCTACTTCGGAACTACATAAACAAAATCTCCGGGGAAGTCGGGAAGGGCGTTTGAGAAAAAAGAGAACTATATACTGCTGTAGGAAAAAATCCTTGGGAGGAGAGAACTGTTATTTATAGTGCGCGTCACCTTGGGATCAGTATGTTACGGTTAGGGAGATCAAGTGAGGGTTTAGGGGCGTTGTCTTCGAAAGGCGGTAGGTTGCTATCAAGTCAGTTAAGTTCCCTGTGCCGACGGACGTATCCCGATCGTAGAAAGGGATCAATAAAGTTAGATGAATTTATATTCCAACCCCAGTTGGGAGAATGTGTAACATCAGTCATGACCGGCCGGGTATGACAAGGGATATAGATGAATTCATTTCATCATGTCACGTCTGCCTGGTTGGTAGAAACAGTAACCAGAAAGAGCCCATGATCCCATCTGACATTCCACTACAACCCTGGTCTAAAATCGGAATTTAAAGGGAAATCCTACTTGGTAGCGATAGACTACTTCTCAAAATGGGTCGAGTTCAAAAAAATTAATAACAAAAGTGCCCAAGAAGTTATTCCGGTATTAAAAAGTATTAAATACTTTTTGGCACCAAACCGGAATAACTTCTAATAATTTTGTCAGTTTCGGGTTCCCTACTATCATAATATCGGATACCGGTAATAATCTTTTCTCAAGCCGCTAATTCCGCACTTATCTAGACCAACATGAAATTAAGTTGATAACAAGTAGTCCGCATTACAGTCAAGACCATGCTTTAACTGAAACTGGGGTAAAAATCATCGAAAATATCTTACGGAAATGTAGCATTACGGACCAAAATCCATATAATATATGGATTTTGGTCCGTAATGCTACATTTCCGTAAGATATTTTTAGCAGCACTACATATTATGTAGTGCTGCTAATGCACTACAGGAATACTGTGATTCCCAAATTAGGTTTTTCCCCGAGTCAGCTCCTATTAGGTCGTTATTTAAGAGACGGTTTAAATTTCAATTCAAAAGATGTTGAGATAAAGCCCATTGACAAACGCTTACCTAATAGCGGAAAATATCGCGAAGTCCCAAAACTATCAAAAAGCTAATTACGATAAACACGCTAAACTAGTCAAATAGTCCAGTCCGGTCGTTGAGAAGGGGTGAACCGCGGAAAAACTGCGGAGTCGTCGAAACTTTGGGGTGTTGTTCGTACATGATTAGTGATGGTAAACCTAAGTTTTCGACCTCGAGGAGCTTGTGGAATTTTTTTGGCGGTCGAAAAACCTCGAAATTTTCGGACTTGTTTCAGTTTTTGCCTATTACATCGAAAACGATATGGTGGTTAAACCCCGGGACAGAAAGTAGAACCAACTGGGAGGCATTTTTAAGAAAGACAATTTTGGAAAAATAGCCCCCAAAATTTGAAAAACGGGCCAATTTCAAATTTGTTGAGCTTTTTGAACTCTCCAATTGATGCTTAACAACTTTTAGGAGGGTGGGTGGGCAATTGGGAATGATGTTGTAAAGCTACATCACTTTGAAAATGGGGTCAAGACAGTTTTCACCAAAATCTGAAAAAATTGCCAATTTTTGATCGACCGTAGCAACTTCCCTATTGAGCCGATTTCGAATTTTTTTTCTTGGTTTACAGGGAATCTTGTCCCCTTTAATTAAGTATAAGTACCTTTCAAGGTAGGATTGGCCGTTTTCGATGTAATAGGCAAAAACTGAAACAAGTCCGAAAATGTCGACCGCCAAAAAAATTCCACAAGCTCCTCGAGGTCGAAAACTTAGATTTACGATCACTAATCATGTACAAACAACACCCCAAAGTTTCGACGACTCCGCAGTTTTTCCGCGGTTCAAGTACCTGCCGACTGGTGTCAAAAACAAGGATCGCGTAATTTATCGTCATCACAACAAAATTTGTGATACGGTGTCTTACAACAAGAGGCGCACACGCCAAGAGCATGATGTATCAAAGGGAATGATGGTGAACAGATGAACAGGAGAAATAGAAGAGACTTCATTAAAATCACAACGAAAGAAGACAATAGCCCGTATCAAAACACAAATCATTCCCAATCCCCACCAAAAAGACGGTTTTCACTTCGCGACTGAAGCACCCTACCAAAAGTAAAACGGTACGGTACGGATTGAATCACTTGACACAGCAAAATTGACGAAGGATTTGAAATTTCACACACACGAATTTGACACATTTATACACCAAAACAAATTAATCAACAGGTTATACATGTGAGAAGTTCTTTTGGTTTATTATCTTTTTTAAATTAGAGGTTACAACTGAGGTTTGTACAGCATAATAGAAGGTTATAATAGCATGGATCTACGTTCATGGATGTTAAGCATGGAGCTCACATAGTCGTGGAGTAAGACCAGCGTTTTCCCTGAGTGGACACTACCTACTATACGGGCTTCACCCACTTGCAGATTAAAAGTTAATAATTTAAAAGTTAAGTTGATTTTTTTTACCTATAAGAATTATGTTTATTTTCCAAGAAGGAAAGGATCTAATATCAGTCATCACTTTTATTGTGACGTTTATATTGTAACCTGCTACAATCTTCCTTACCTAATCTCCACCTCAATAACCTGACGAATAAAAAGCCACTTTCTATCCATCTCGATTGCTTTCTATCCACTCTCTATCCATCTAATTGTCCAATCCCTTATATAACATAATAATATTATAAATACCTAAATTGTATTATTAATATGATATATAATAATATTATGTTATAAGTTATCACAAATGTAACTGAGCACCTGACCCGTTGCACAATTACCGCTTCACAGTGTGAATCCAGAAATAATTAGAAATTAGCTTTAGGAGCTACTGAGATGATCGTGGGCATATGCTGTTTAAAGAATAAGTCCTAAGGAGGCTACATCCCAAATTTCCGCTTCATAGTGTGAATAGCATAGAAATCAGCTCTAGGGGCCACTCAGCTGATCCTGGGCATATGCTGCATACAGTGTAAGTCCTAAGGAGGCTACATACCAAATTCCCGCTTCATAGTGCTAATAGAATAGCTCAGATGAAGAAATAGCAATCAGCTGAGCCAGTATCAAAATTTACCCGACAAGCTGCCTACGATTCACTCTCCAACTTGGGGCTCTCATTGTGAAGGAACGGCTGATCGTACAAAACTGCGAATGGCCTTGAAAAATTCGAATAAGTAAACTCTATATAAAATTATCATTTAAGTAATGTCAACTAAATACTATACCGTTCCATTTGCATTTTTCGAGATATGAAATTTTCAAAATTTCAAAATACGTTTTGAACCCCTTTCCCTTGACCTAGAGTTATGAAAAGCTTCGAGGATCATTGTGAGGTTGGTCCGAACCTGAAAACCAAATTTCTTAATTTTAACACAACGCTAAACCCATCCCGTAGCTACGTCCCTGCAAAATATAAATATTATTATACATAACACGTACATATTACGTATCTAAAAGTACGTAGGTACCTATTATGTATTTAAAAGAATCCAAATTGGATTGAAAAATACGTTCACTAGTAATAAGATAACAATATCAAACGTGTTCAGATATCAAACGTTTCGAGGATTTCAGGTTTGATATCGACCGCAGAGGAGTTATTATGGATTGTTTGCCTTTTTCTTGGATTGGAGGACGTTCTACTCAAATCAATTTCGACCAAAATGGAACTTACGAGATTTTGTGTATTCACAGTCGATATAATAAAAGAAACAATAAACAGGGATCTAGACAAGAGGGTTATCTTTACAACCATCTATACAAGTTAATTTGGATTCTATTAATCTTGAAATGTAATTAATACAATTTTGTGGGGAGGCGTGTTGAATTTGTTTTCTCTTGAGCGAGTACAATGGTATAATATTGATTAATAAACCCAAATCAGACCATTGACGAATAAGCTAATCGCAAAGAGATAAACCTCGTGTCTGCCTCTCAACGAATTTCTTTCTCGTTTTATCGGAGGGGAGTTGAACAGGGCTGTCTGCTGTTATGCAAATGTAACCTAATGACCCGCAATTAGGGTTTGCATGTTCTTTCAGATTTCAACACTTTAGAGCCTCATGAATTTTAAATTATCGTCCTCCCCCTCCTTGCCCCTGTTTCCAAGTAATTACTCATTCAATCGAAGTTGAACGGAATGCGGAGCTGGAGACTCGGTGCAATTCGAACCGAGAAAAACTAGGTATTTATACATTTACGAGAGTCATTTGAGGTGGATGATACGTAGAGCCATTTTAGTGGTTAAATGGCGTTTGCTGTGTTGGAAACAGATAATCACTTATAAAAACTTGAAAAAAAATCTAATGGTTCATTTTGGAAGCATTAAATACAGCCGTTAGTATTGGAGGACGGGTGATATTTTATGAAGACGGGTGATATTATATTACGAAGTTACTATCGATTTGTCAAAAGTACAACAATATAATTATTGAGCAGGAAATGAACGGATAAAAGTGATACCTAAAAAGTCAAATTTTTTATAAAATATTTTATTTGGATCAATGGAACTTATTTCACAGCCATACTACTATTACAAGCTATTTACAAACTAAATTTTACAAAACTGAACTATTGCATTCGCACAAATACAATTACATAATAATATTGTAGTCCTTCAATCAGGAAAAAATTGAGTTACGTCATGCTGAGTTTGGAGGTTTTGAGCTTTCTAAATTCAAATTTTCGCGTCGGATCCAATGATAACACCAGTTTTACTTTTACTCCAACATAAAGCGGTCAAATCGTCAATGTATCCTGGCGTATCTAAAACTGGTTGATAAAATGGCGTATCTCTTTTTTTTCTCTCCTGTAAAATTGGAAATTTTGAGATACCTACGCCACGTTGCTCCTACAACGACGATATGTAAAACACTTATATATATTAGGTACCTATATTATACCTAATATAATTAGTGCTTTATACATATCTTCATTTCAGGAAGAAATTAAGGATACATTATTAAATGATTTTATTATAAGTAAATAGTAAAATAGAATGTCTCTCACAAAAAAATAAAGGGCACTGCATAATTATGAGGTTATGCAGAATCTACATTGAGGTAGGAATCCACGGTGGATGCTATGCAGATGAACCTATACATCACACTCTCCATGATTCGTCTGCAGTCGAACAATGTTTCTGCACAGTGTCTTATGGAAGGACCTCCTAACGAACCAGGATCTCCTGGGTAAGCGGGGCTGAATATTGTTATAACACGATTATTGGTTGCGATTTCGTATTCAGCTTCCCATTTACTGTGATGTCTCTGTGAAACAGTTGAATGTCGGATACCGGTAATCCGGGAGAAATAGGTACCTACCTACTCCATTTACAGCTCCTCCTAACAAATCACCCCTCCCGTTCTCGTCTAACCCAATGTGACCTTATTATCCATAACAAGTGGGGTATGTTGCCTCTGCTCTCTGACTGGCGTAGGCTCAAATTTGGGCGATCACAACGTGGTCTGCTCTTTTGAATGATGTATTGCCAATTGCCTGAATGCAATCCTTGGAGTCCGAAAACGATTACCTAAGTGTTTTCAGTGTTGCTGATAATAGCAATCTTGAAGAATCAACGAAACAACGAATCCCCTCTACAGATCAATAACGATTTCTTGTTGAACGATACATGAATGAGCCTAAGAAGTGAAAAAAGCTTCAATACCTGATAAGAATAAATCAAAAATCGACAGTGAAAAGAGGATTTTCTTACAAACCAGTATTTTTCATACTTTTGAACGAGCGCTCTTTTTCAAGCGAATGGAAGTGGTTGAAAACTGTTGGTAAATCGTCGTGAAAATGAGATTTCTCCATTAAATTACGTGGAACGGAAACCCGCGTTCTGCATTAATCTTCATTTGGTGTTGAGGTTCTTTTTCCTGGAAACAAATATTTCACTCGGCGATGTTTCAACCCGGTCCGGAGCATGGTGTTCCTGACCAAGTATTTAACTAAACATTCATCAAATACTAAAGTGGAGGTATTGCTATGTATGTGAGTGGCGTTCGTGATGTTGAATAACGTCGTCCTATGAGTGATACCTCGTAAATGACAAAAAGACTTTTTTGGGTTTTTGGAACCGTTGGATCACCACTACTTAGTGATGATCGAACCATTCAACTAGTGCTAACTCAAAACTCCTAGGATAGAGCGAGCAAGTTACCTTTTTGTAATAATACAAATTAAATTTTGATGATGAGCTAGATACTTGAAATTTTAAATATAGGTCAGAAATGGATCACAATGCAATATTCACTCGGTTTCTTGTCTGTAAAATTGTTTAAATATTACTTATTTGTTTAAACAAATTAAATTTTGATGATGAGCTAGATACTTGACATTTTAAATATAGGTCAGAAATGGATGACATTTCAATATTCACTCGGTTTGTATGACATGGTATGAGTATGGTATGGTATATTATTGTATGTATGATTTGGTATAGTACAGTATGCTATGATAGGAAAGAAATTCGTATGGTATGGTATGAGTACAGTGAGAATATGGTATGGTGCCGCTTTGCAACACAGTCTGGTTTAGACAGAAGGGTGATCTGCACAAGGAAGATAATAAACCGTTGTGTCAAGAATTTGCAGAGTTTTTAAAATTTTTATTGCCTTTAGGAAAGGCTCCTTGACGTCCTCCTGAAGCAGGCACACACTTAATATCGTAGTTTTCGTGACAGAGGTTTTCCAAAAAAAGTCTTATTCTAGGGAGTGACAAAACGAAATACAAAACCTTATTACAGTATTCATCTTAAAAAAATTGTATTTAGCAGTAGTCAGCCTTAACGTTTTGAACATATATACGATTTTCAGCATAAAAACATAGTATAAAACTCTAACAAGAAACTGGTTCTGCTTAAAAATAGTTAAAACATTCTCATTTTCCAGTCTTATCACATTCATTATGACTATAGAACCCAACGTAAAACGTAATGTCACATGTTAGTTCCTTTAGATCCTGATTAAACATTATGATGTTTATTTTATATAACATGTTCGAGATAATATTGGTTTTCGTATAACATACATGTTATACGTAAACAAATATTATCTCGAACATGTTATATAAAATAAACATCATTATGTTTAATCAGGATCTAAAGAAACTAACAGAAGCTTACTACTATTATCTTATAACAGGTGAACTGACTTATAATTGGGAAAAACACTCCCATGACTTGAAGAAAAAATAAAAACAAAAAGGAAAAATACCAAACTGTCAAGTTGGCTCATCACATCGCCTGCTCATTCACTTCAATTTATGTTACAATTTATGTCAATTACTCAACATTTATGTTGAGGTTCAATGTAAGGTGTCATCGTCAACATCGTTCTTCATCATCAGTAAGGTCGGGGGGGGGGGGGGGGGGGAGTTATTTTCAATAAGCTGGGCAACTTGACTAGCACGGTGCTCTCTGTCTCTTGAATCCTTCTTGCTACTCCTCCATGCTTTTCGTGTTGCTCTCAACTCTCTAGAATTCATATCTTTAGCCAATTTTAACTGCTTTTTTCTTTCATATTTCTTCCTTTCTTTTCCGCTTCCAAGGCAGCTAAAACAGGATCCATTTTTATTTTTTCTCGTCTCTTTCTGGCAGCTTCTTTCTTCTTTGCCTTCTTTTTTTTTGGCGCCATATTCCTGAAATCATCAACTCTATTCAATGATATGTAATGTCAGCACAAAATATACCAACTGAGTGGCTTTGGTTGAGTATAGAAATGCAAAACGCGAGTGGAATGTCGATTTTGGAAGACACTTTTTCTTTTTTCTTGCTTTAGTACTACCTTTGGCAGTAATTGAGGAAGCAAAAACAAAATCTTTATGGTTTTAATAATGCTTGTTGAAAGAGAGTTATACCCATTTGTCCCTCCCTGTCACTGAATGGTAGATTGATTATTATTATTTAAAGTACGCAGATTTTGAATGTATATTATCTCCTCGTCAACAGATTTCATTTCAGCTGGGCCAGTTTGAAAATGGACCCGACAGGCTGCCTCACGATTCACTCTCATGTTGACGATTTTCGATCTGCTCCGACTTTGAGCCGTCATTGGGTTCCTTTGTGCAGAACCTGAATGATAGAGATGATGAATTAATTACAAATAAAATGTACCGATATAATTCTGGGGTTTTTAATACTACGTCAGCAATAATTGTTCTATAAAAGAAGTACTTACCTACCAACAAACATTCGAAATTATCTTCATTTCCGTACCTCAGAACAAAAAAATCGTACCTCAGAACAATAAAATCGTACCTCAGAACTAAAAACTACACCGTTCTATATGAATTTTTTGAGATATGAAATTTTCAAAATTCCAAAATTCGTTTTGAACCCCTTCCCCTTGACCTAGGGTTATGAAAAGATTCAAGGATCAACAATTTTTTTTATAAAGTAGGCACCTGTTCGTATTTATTTTCTTTTAACTTCGCCATAGCCGGTCCCCCGCCCGGTTGAGAAAGAAGGAGGGAAAGGGAATGGAAAATTACGAAATTACATGTGCAAATACGTCTGAAAAGACGATTTTTTTCACGCAAAATAACCGAATTTTCAGGATTCTCTCTTAATTCCATGCTGTTTGATTATGGGTATTTGCTTCGTTCCAGCTCGCTTTGTTCATATTTGAAAGTAAAGTTACGCAGTAGAGAAGCTGAAAAAATGAAGAATGCGTTGTTTGCTACTGGTTATAATAAAAATGCCTACTTGACGGTCGTAGTCTCGTTTTTTGAAGATAGGTCATTTTCAAATGTTGAAGTGACAGATTTTACTGTAAGTTAAAAAAAAATGGTTTTTTTTTTGTTTTTCAGGTTGGAGTTTAGACGGTTTTTGGAGCGACCTTTCGGCATTCCGTGGTTTTTGTACCCTCACGGGAAATACTTGATATTTCAATTTCGCGGTAAGAGGTAATGTTCCCAAGTTTGCATCAGATGCACCTGTGGGAGAACCGTTCTCCGGACCGGAAGATGCACTTGTGGATCGATGGACCTCCCCCTCAGCTGATGGACCTCCTTAATGTAATTTGTTAACCTTCCTTACAGACGCTAATAGAATTGACCTCAAGCTCTCAGAACGGGCCCCCCACCACAGCGGCCCATCACTCCGGAGGGCCATCAACATTCAAATCAGATTACAGGTCATAACGATGTTATAACTCTTTGTGTTTTCTATTTTCTTTCTCCATCAGAAAAAAATCCTGCTTAAAAAATAATAGTGGAACAGATTTTCCAGCCCATCTGAAAAATGAGTCCATCTCTTCCCTGTGTTCCATTTCTACTCGTATCTCTTGGTGATGGTTGTATTTGTAATTTTTTCCTTCTCCGTTCCGGAATTGGATGAAACTGCCCTCCTTCAACCCTCAGAGTGCTTAGCCGTTATCATTTCCCCTGGTCCTTGTATTTGGTTTCCTGGATAAGGGACCACTTCCCGTTTTCATAAGATCTCATTATTTCTCAATATCTCGGTGAATTTTCTCAAGATGGGTACCTACTTCGATGCGCCATCTTTTTTTCTCCTCTTTTGAACCTCCCCGTTAAGAAAAGTTGTATGCTGTGTGGATAAGAAGTACCTTACATGATAAAAAAAGCCAAAATTTCGAAGAGGTGCTGGGGTGGAGGGGGGTGAAAGGTATGAAGAACTCCGCCAGAGGTATAGATCAAAACCGGCTTGGAGGGGGTGTTTAATCCACACTCTGGCTACGTCTCTGCCCCAGTTATCCTCAACTATTCCAAGTAATCCTTAACATCCCCAGTCATTTATACCTAACCTTTTCAAGTCGTCCTGGACCATTTCAAGCTCTCTCCTGACAATGTAGAACACCCTATCCTCAAGCCCTCTCTCCACCTTCCTATCTAACACCTGCCTTCCTTAACTACATGTGGATAATTTGTTACGTATCCATACGCCATCTTTAGATGATTACAAGCCTTTCTAGATCATCTCAAGGCCTCTTCAGCCCCACCAGGCGCCCCCTAGTCCATTATGCAGCCCAAAGACATCCTTGAGCAATGCACAACCACCCCGCAAATCATCGTTAACCATTCCAAGCCTTCCATGTCATTCCAAGTATTCCAGACTTTCTATGTTCCAGACCACTTCCCACTATAAGGAAACTATATCCTGAAAAATAAATTTTTACATAGACCTGTAAATAATTGTATATATAGAGCTGTATCTAACGATAATTGCATATATTTGTATATTTTGTAATTAGTGTTAAGTAATTGTATAATATATTATATTGTATTTTCGTTTTAAGGCCCACCATCCAGTCAAGAGTTTTGTATGAAAAATTTTCTCTTACTGCAATCATCCCACCACAAACCTCACTCCATGTCTCTACCCTCCATCATCCCTCATGTTTGTTAAACCTTTAGGGCCGTCAGGCCGGTATTGTATAAGCCTCAAACACCCTGTACAAACTTTGTATGCTTTATTTCTGCAATAAAATTATTCTTGATTCTTGATTCTTGATACTTTCTATGTGCTTCACTAGGAACGCCCTAGTTATTTGAAACGGTCCAAAGGCAACCTTGGACAGTCTCAACCTTCCTCAGTCATCCATCCCCAGTACCTGTGAAGTCAGTTAAAATTTCGTTCTCACCATGTTGTAATTTCGCGCGGAAAATTGGCACGTCCGCCATTTTAACTTGTACTCACTCAAAATTTGCCCCTTACGTACGTTATTCCACCTTGCAAAGATTGCTCATTTACTCATAATTATAAATAGGTACCTATACACTCTTTAGGTTCTTTTTGCGAAGAACTCAAATTAATGGAAAGTGCTGTAAATACTGAGACAATGAGAAGTTTGAATCTATGGTGGGACATAGTCTCGTGATCTGTCTGTATAAATAAATTTTTTATCGTTATGGCCATCGGGGAAGAACAAGGTTAGCCTTCCATAAATCACTAACCCATATGAAGTGAAAACTCCAGGTCCCCCTCTCGGTATCCGAGCCATAGAGAAGAAATTGAATCAGGTGGGTTAGGTACGTGTGCGTTCAGCCCTCCCGTCACTGGAGTAAATTGACGTCGGCCACGGAACTTCTAGACGCCAGATTTCAGATAATTCCGTTTCCATTCCATTCGACGTGAAGTCCAATTAAGAAAAAATCCACAGTCATGCAGCATGTCTATAAGAACTAATTTTCGAAGAAATAAATGATTTTTATGTAAAATGTGTCCCATGAAGAACATGAAGAACATCTCAAGTATCAACCACGTTTCTTCAAATTCAAAGTGCTCCAGTTTTGGAACGGAATAAGATAGGAAAACGCGATTCAGATTTCACCGTCGTGATCAGCATAAAAAACCTGAGGTATCACTGGTGAAAAGGGTTCGATTTGAAATAAACTTTTTTCAAGTTTTTCGACGTATTTGTGTTGGCAATTACTCTTATTGAAGGTCCATTCGAATTCAAATAAACACCTCGATTCGATATGAAGTCTACTTTTTTCGTTTGTTTCGACTAATTTGAGTTGACAATTACTCTTATTGAAGATCCATTCGAATTCGAGTTGAACGAAAAAACTCTGCAAATTCTTGACACAACGGTTCATTATCTTCTTTGTACAGATCACCCTTCTGTCTAGATCACTAGGTCTAAATGTCTAGATCCTAAATGTTAGATTAATTATTATTATCAATTATCACTAATTATTAACAATTTTATCAAGTACCTAGTGAGAATTATTATAATTTATTGTTAGGTATTAATAATTCGTATTTATTATTACTAATAATAATTATTAATTATGATTAATTAATACGATATAATTCTGGGGTTTTTAATACTACGTCGGTAATAATTTTTCTATAAAAGAAGTACCTACCAACAAACATTCGAAATTACCTTCATTTCCGTAGCACGAAACGCACCTCAGAACAACCAACTCGACATCACTTAAGCCATATGATGTTCCAAAGATCTTGTTAGTATGAAAATGGACCTGTATTTCAACAGATTGATTCACGATCGGGTTGTGAGGCACAATCTTTGAGCCCTCATTGTGAACGAACGGCTGGTCGTACAAAGCTGCGGATGGTCTTAAAAAATTCTACGGAACAAACTCTATCGAAATATGAAATAAAAAACATACCGTTTTATATGAATTTTTCGAGATATGGAATTTTCAAAATTTCAAAATTCGTTTCGAACCCCTTCCCCTTGACCTAGGGTTATGAAAAGTTTCGAGGACCATTGTGGGGTTGGTCGAAACCCATAAAAAAAATTTCGTAATTTTAACTCAACGCTAACTGGGCAAAGTGGCGCGGACGGCGGACGGCGTACGGCGTACGGCGTACGGCGGACGGCGTACGGCGTACGGCGTACGGCGTACGGCGGACGGACGGATTTTTTTTTATTCGATTTTCTGAATCTACGTATCTTGAAACGTAAACCAACAAATTTTGAGGGGGGGTTAAAAAAATTTTTTCTTTGGGCGATTCCAATGGTTCATTATCGAAGATAATAAACCAAAAGTCGACTTCATCTCGATTCGATAATATCGATTCATATTATGAAGTCGACTTTTTTCGTTCAACTCGATGTAATATAGTCGACAATAATAATAACAATTATTGTTATTATTGCAATTATTGCTCTTCTTGAAGGTTCATTAGAATTCAAATAAACACCTCGATTCGATATGAAGTCTACTTTTTGGTTTATTTTTGGTTTATTATCTTCGATAATGAACCATTGGAATCGCCGAAAATTTTTTTAACCCCCCCTCAAAATTTGTGGGTTTACGTTTCAAGATACGTAGATTCAGAAAATCGAATAAAAAAAACTCTGCAAATTCTTGACACAACGGTTCATTATCTTCTTTGTACAGATCACCCTTCTGTCTAGATCACTAGGTCTAAATGTCTAGATCCTAAATGTTAGATTAATTATTATTATCAATTATCACTAATTATTAACAATTTTATCAAGTACCTAGTGAAAATTATTATAATTTATTGTTAGGTATTAATAATTCGTATTTATTATTAATAATAATTATTATTAATTATGATTAATTAATACGATATAATTCTGGGGTTTTTAATACTACGTCGGTAATAATTTTTCTATAAAAGAAGTACCTACCAACAAACATTCGAAATTACCTTCATTTCCGTAGCACGAAATGCACCTCAGAACAACAAACTCGACATCACATAAGCCATATGATGTTCCAAAGAGCTTGTTAGTATGAAAATGGACCTGTATTTCAACAGTTTGAGTCACGATCGTGTTGTGAGGCACAATCTTTGAGCCGTCATTGTGAAAGAACGGCTGGTCGTACAAAGCTGCGGATGGTCTTAATAAATTATACGGAACAAACTCTATCTAAATATGAAATAAAAAACATACCGTTCCATATGAATTTTTCGAGATATGAAATTTTCAAAATTTCAAAATTCGTTTTGAACCCCTTCCCCTTGACCTAGGGTTATGAAAAGTTTCGAGGATCATTGTGGGGCTGGTCCAAACCCAAAAACCAAATTTCGTAATTTTAGCTCAACGTTAACTGGGCAAAGTGGCGCGGACGGCGTACGGCGGACGGCGTACGGCGGACGGACGGATTTTTGGTTTATTATCTTCGATAATGAACCATTGGAATCGCCCAAAGAAAAAATTTTTTTAACCCCCCCTCAAAATTTGTTGGTTTACGTTGCAAGATACGTAGATTCAGAAAATCGAATTAAAAAAAACTCTGCAAATTCTTGGCACAACGGTTTATTATCTTCCTTCTGCAGATCACCCTTCTGTCTATACCAGACTGTGTTGCAAATCGGCACCATACCATATTCTCACCGTACTCATACCATACCATACGAATTTCTTTTCTGTCTTATCATACTGTACTAAATCATACATACAATAATATACCTTACCATACTCATACCATGTCATACAAACCGAGTGAATATTGAAATGTCATCCATTTCCGACCTATATTTAAAATTTCAAGTATCTAGCTCATCATCAAAATTTAATTTGTTTAAACAAATAGGTATTATTTAAACAATTTTACAGACAAGAAACCGAGTGAATATTGCATGTGATCCATTTCTGACCTATATTTAAAATTTCAAGTATCTAGCTCATCATCAAAATTTAATTTGTTTAAACAAAAAGGTATTATTTAAACAATTTTACAGATGAGAAACCGAGTAAATATTGCAATGTGGTCTATCCCGACTCACGGTTTAAATTTCTAGACTGTAGTTTACCGGGAAGATGACAAAAGGTAGTTTTATTCTGGGCGTCTGAGGGTTGGGTCACATAACGGCCGTTTTCGACGCGAAAGATTAGTGTTTTTCTAAACCTTTGCGCGCTCACTGTGAACGAACGGCTGGTCGCACAAAAATCCAATTGGTCTTAAAAGATTCGTAAAAACATACCGTTCTATATGAATTTTTCGAGATATGAGATTTTCAAATTTTCAAAATTCGTTTTGAACCCCTTCCCCTTGACCTAGGGTTATGAAAAGTTTCGAGGACCATTGTGGGGTTGGTCGAAACCCATAAAAAAAATTTCGTAATTTTAACTCAACGCTAACTGGGCAAAGTGGCGCGGACGGCGGACGGCGTACGGCGGACGGACGGATTTTTTTTTATTCGATTTTTTTCTGAATCTACGTATCTTGAAACGTAAACCAACAAATTTTGAGGGGGGGTTAAATTTTTTTTTTCTTTGGGCGATTCCAATGGTTCATTATCGAAGATAATAAACCAAAAAATCCGTCCGTCCGCCGTACGCCGTCCGCGCCACTTTGCCCAGTTAGCGTTGAGTTAAAATTACGAAATTTCTTTTATGGGTTTCGACCAACCCCACAATGGTCCTCGAAACTTTTCATAACCCTAGGTCAAGGGGAAGGGGTTCAAAACGAATTTTGAAATTTTGAAAATTTGATATCTCGAAAAATTCATATAGAACGGTATGTTTTTTATTTCATATTTAGATACAGTTTGTTCCGTAGAATTTTTTAAGACCATCCGCAGCTTTGTACGACCAGTCGTTCGTTCACAATGACGGCTCAAAGATTGTGCCTCAGAACACGATCGTGAATCAAACTGTTGAAATACAGGTCCATTTTTATACTAACAAGCTCTTTGGAACATCATATGGCTTAAGTGATGTCGAGTTTGTTGTTCTGAGGTGCGTTTCGTGCTACGGAAATGAAGGTAATTTCGAATGTTTGTTGGTAGGTACTTCTTTTATAGAAAAATTATTACCGACGTAGTATTAAAAACCCCAGAATTATATCGTATTAATTAATCATAGTTAATAATAATTATTATTAATAATAAATACAAATTATTAATACCTAACAATAAATTATAATAATTTTCACTAGGTACTTGATAATTGTTAATAATTAGTGATAATTGATAATAATAATTAATCTAACATTTAGGATCTAGACATTTAGACCTAGTGATCTAGACAGAAGGGTGATCTGTACAAAGAAGATAATGAACCGTTGTGTCAAGAATTTGCAGAGTTTTTTTTATTCGATTTTCTGAATCTACGTATCTTGAAACGTATACCAACAAATTTTGAGGGGGGTTAAAAATTTTTTTTCTTTGGGCGATTCCAATGGTTCATTATCGAAGATAATAAACCAAAATCCGTCCGTCCGCCGTACGCCGTCCGCCGTACGCCGTCCGCCGAACGCCGTCCGCGCCACTTTGCCCAGTTAGCGTTGAGTTAAAAGTACGAAATTTTTTTTATGGGTTTCGACCAACCCCACAATGGTCCTCGAAACTTATCATAACCCTAGGTCAAGGGGAAGGGGTTCAAAACGAATTTTGAAAATTTGAAAATCTCATATCTCGAAAAGTTCATATGGAACAGTATGTTTTTTATTTCATATTTAGATAGAGTTTGTTCCGTAGAATTTTTTAAGACCATCCGCAGCTCTGTACGACCAGCCGTTCGTTCACAATGACGGCTCAAAGATTGTGCCTCACAACATGATCGTGACTCAAACTGTTGAAATACAGGTCCATTTTCATACTAACAAGCTCTTTGGAACATCATATGGCTTAAGTGATGTCGAGTTTGTTGTTCTGAGGTGCGTTTCGTGCTACGGAAATGAAGGTAATTTCGAATGTTTGTTGGTAGGTACTTCTTTTATAGAAAAATTATTACCGACGTAGTATTAAAAACCCCAGAATTATATCGTATTAATTAATCATAGTTAATAATAATTATTATTAATAATAAATACAAATTATTAATACCTAACAATAAATTATAATAATTTTCACTAGGTACTTGATAATTGTTAATAATTAGTGATAATTGATAATAATAATTAATCTAACATTTAGGATCTAGACATTTAGACCTAGTGATCTAGACAGAAGGGTGATCTGTACAAAGAAGATAATGAACCGTTGTGTCAAGAATTTGCAGAGTTTTTTTTATTCGATTTTCTGAATCTACGTATCTTGAAACGTATACCAACAAATTTTGAGGGGGGTTAAAAATTTTTTTTCTTTGGGCGATTCCAATGGTTCATTATCGAAGATAATAAACCAAAATCCGTCCGTCCGCCGTACGCCGTCCGCCGTACGCCGTCCGCCGAACGCCGTCCGCGCCACTTTGCCCAGTTAGCGTTGAGTTAAAAGTACGAAATTTTTTTTATGGGTTTCGACCAACCCCACAATGGTCCTCGAAACTTATCATAACCCTAGGTCAAGGGGAAGGGGTTCAAAACGAATTTTGAAAATTTGAAAATCTCATATCTCGAAAAGTTCATATGGAACAGTATGTTTTTTATTTCATATTTAGATAGAGTTTGTTCCGTAGAATTTTTTAAGACCATCCGCAGCTCTGTACGACCAGCCGTTCGTTCACAATGACGGCTCAAAGATTGTGCCTCACAACATGATCGTGACTCAAACTGTTGAAATACAGGTCCATTTTCATACTAACAAGCTCTTTGGAACATCATATGGCTTAAGTGATGTCGAGTTTGTTGTTCTGAGGTGCGTTTCGTGCTACGGAAATGAAGGTAATTTCGAATGTTTGTTGGTAGGTACTTCTTTTATAGAAAAATCATTACCGACGTAGTATTAAAAACCCCAGAATTATATCGTATAAATTAATCATAATTGATAATAATTATTATTAATAATAAATACGAATTATTAATACCTAACAATAAATTATAATAATTTTTACTAGGTACTTGATAAAATTGTTAATAATTAGTGATAATTGATAATAATAATTAATTTAACATTTAGGATCTAGACATTTAGACCTAGTGATCTAGACAGAAGGGTGATCTGTACAAAGAAGATAATGAACCGTTGTTTTAAATAATACTTATTTGTTTAAACAAATTGAATTTTGATGATGAGCTAGATACTTGACATTTTAAATATAGGTCAGAAATGGATGACATTTCAATATTCACTCGGTTTGTATGACATGGTATGACTATGGTATGGTATATTATTGTATGTATGATTTGGTATAGTACAGTATGGTATGATAGGAAAGAAATTCGTATGGTATGGTATGAGTACGGTGAGAATATGGTATGGTGCCGCTTTGCAACACAGTCTGGTTTAGACAGAAGGGTGATCTGCACAAGGAAGATAATAAACCGTTGTGTCAAGAATTTGCAGAGTTTTTTTATTCGATTTTCTGAATCTACGTATCTTGAAACGTAAACCAACAAATTTTGAGGGGGGGGGGTTAAAAAAATTTTTTCTTTGGGCGATTCCAATGGTTCATTATCGAAGATAATAAACCAAAAATCCGTCCGTCCGCCGTACGCCGTCCGCCGTCCGCGCCACTTTATCCAGTTAGCGTTGAGTTAAAATTACGAAATTTGGTTTCTGGGTTTGGACCAGCCCCACAATGATCCTCAAAATTTTGCATAACCCTAGGTCAAGGGGAAGGGGTTCAAAACGAATTTTGAAATTTTTCGAGATATGGAATTTTCAAAATTTCAAAATTCCTAGGACTATGTTATTTATTTCATATTTAGATAGAGTTTATTCCTAAGAATTTTTCAAGACCATCCGCAGCTTTGTACGACCAGCCGTTCGTTCACAATGACGGCTCAAAGGTTGAGCCTGGCTCAAAGGTTGGTCAATTTTCCTAATAATGTAGCCATCATCTGGTTTTAGTGATGTCGAGTTTTTTGTTCTGAAATACGTTTCGTGCTACGGAAATGAAGGTAATTTCGAATGTTTATAGGTAGGTACTTCTTTTATAGAAAAATTATTACCGACGTTGTATTAAAAGAATTATGACACGTGTCCAGCCCTCATATCACAGAATACATGGTAGGTTCGTCGGGGACGAGCTAGCCGCGTTAATTTTAAAGATCAGAGTCTCTAAAATTCGAAAAAACAAAAGCGAAACGAGCACTGCAACCAGCAACTGAACAAATATATTTGTCCTGTCCGATGAGAGTCACTTGAGCTATCGGAATACGAATTGGAATGGCGTCCATGTCGGCCGGTCATTGTTGACTGAAAAACTGACAAGCTGAGACCAACCCGAACCGAGGTTAGGAACTAAACTAGGATAAAAGTGGTAACTTACCCCGTTTCCAGAAATATCCAGAGGATTCTCTAACGGTTGTTGTAAAACAAGTCACTCACACTGACCGAATCGATCCGATTGTGGGAAAAAAGGAAACACAAACGATCTCCAAAGAACAAAATGTTTGAATTTTTTGTGGAGGAATATGGCGGCAGCGCGTTCGACGCGCGGCATCCCGTCGTAAGCTTCTACGAAAATTGAAACGGCTCGAAAGGAATCTTCGATCATCAAAGCGTCATCAAAACGTCGGGCGTTGGACGTCTTCTACAACTCGGAGTCACTCACATTCGAAGTCTCCTGACATACGAGTGTATCGTATGTCACGACATGCGAGTGTACCGTATGTCACGACATACGACTGTATCGTATGTCACGACATACGAGTGTATCGTATTCCACGACATACCGAGTGCATCGGAAGTGCCGTGGAATGTTTACGTTCCTGGAGCAGGGAAGTTGAAGTTTTGGTTGTACGGAGGCTTTGCAGGCTTTTGTCACCAAAACCGAACACTCCACACAGCAAGCGGGTGCTAATTAGGCCGTGCAGACCTATGGTGAGCGCAGCTCCCCCCCCCCCCCCCCCGGTAGATCCTACAAATACTGACGACGTTCTTTTGATTCACAACGGCGTATACCTTTCGACAGACAACGATCACGATATGCCCATTGATAGTAATAATGAGACTGACCAGGCCGAGGTACTTACTGATATTTTACCAGATGAAATTCTAAATTCATATTCCATCATACGAAATTCTAAGATATTTATATCTTATTTATATTTATACCTTATTTTACCAGATGAATCGGAACCTGTTTTGTAGCTTTGCGTTACACAAACAAATCGTCCCTCGTTGGAAATCCATTTCACAAAATGGTTTAAAAAAGGACATTTCGGGGCCTTGACTCGATAAATTTATACCAAATTCCCACAAATTTACCTAGAAATTCAAACAATTCTCAATAAACCGGAGACCAACAAGGATTTTTCTTATTCTCAAACTCAGAACACGATCGGCAAAGGTATTTGTGCTTTGGGAAAAGCTCTTAATTACGTGTTAGACGAAGTAGAACTGCCGATCCAAGACAAACAAAACCTCTTGGTACCCTTGTTTGAATCATCACGCATATTTGAGAATGTATTTTATCATTTGAGTTTGACCCCTAGAAATCAGATTTCGCCAAAGATGATACAATACATACGAGAGCTTGTGGGTCATACTCCTCCTTCGGAGTTTTTATTCAGTGCTACACTGACCGATGATCTGAAAGCGGCTAAAATTGTGGAAAGTTTGGCCAAGGAGTTAAAAACTCCGGTTTTCAGTCATCCCAGTACTAGGTAGTCCTGGTGGGCACGGATACTGGAAGACATGTCTTCTAGTATTTTTGCTGGTGGTCCTTCTCAACCGCCGAGGTCTGTAGCCTCGAAGGCGTTCCAGAATCACAAGAAAGCTGGGGGGAGCTCATATGCACCTAAGTCGACGCCGTTAAATTGTCGTCGCCAGATCCGTCAACCCCGAGAGACGGCGTCACGAAAGGACATCCCTTGGGGATGAATCTCAAGTCGAGCGATTCATCGAGGAGAAGCAGAGCTTCATACATTAGATAAAAAGGTTTGTCTGAAATGTGCTGGTAGATTATCCCAGTTTTTCGAGGACTGGTCACTGTAACCAGTAACCCTGTGATCCTTGAGCGGGTCCGTGGCTACCCTCTACCCATTATCGTAGATCCCATTCAGACGTCCGTGCCAGTTTCTAACTTTTCCTTGTCGGAAAAGTTAGTAATGGACAGGGAAATTACGGATTTGCTCAAGATTAAAGCCATAAAGAAATATCATCCCTTGCAAGGACTGTTCATTTCACCGATATTCCTTGCGGATATGGCGGGAGGGGGTAAACGATTTATTTTAAATTTAAAATAATTCAATACATTTAATTAAAACACCTCATTTTAAAATGGAGGATGTCCGTAATGCTTCCCGCCCGGTCCAGAGACAATTTTATGCGTGTACTTTGCATTTGAAAAATGCATATTTTTTGGTCAGCATAAGAGCAGAGGACAGGAAATTCCTCCGCTTCAATTTCAACCAGCAGCTATATGAGTTTCGGAGTTTACCTAATGGATTAGCTTCCGGGCCCTATTGCTTCACCTAAATTATGAAGCCGGTGGTACAAACACTAAGATCGCAAGATTATCATATGATATTATCATCTCGATGACTGTTCATTTTTGGGTTGTTAGATCTAGATCTATATCTTAGAACATGTTCAATTATGTTAGAAAAGGCATAAAGCTTTTTGAAAAATTAGGATTTTTTATAAATTGGGAGAAGGGTGTAATCAACCCTCCAAAATGCTTCAATTTTTTTTTTTTTTTTTTTTAGGTTTCATTTTTGATACCAAGCGCATGACTCTAAGTTTGCCTTGAGGAAAAATAAAAAAGATTTTGCCAATTTTGCCCATTTTGCAAATACTTCTGTCAAAAACACATTGCAGGATTAGATAGTTGGCGCAAGATTTGGGCCTGCTAACTGCTGCATGTCCCACAGTTAAGTACGGCTGGCTGTATACGAAATACCTTAAGCGTGAAAAATGGGTTGAACTCTCGAAAAATCGAGGGAAATATAACGCAATTGTGGTAATACCTAGTGATACCCACGTTGATTTAAGTTGGTGGGTAAAAACAGCTGTCACTCCCTTAAAATCCGACTCTTTTGTCCTTGAATTCCAAACCGATTCCTCTCTTTCAGGTTGGGATATTTACTGTGTGCAAACACAACAACCAACACCATGGTTAGTGGGACAATTCGTTTCGGCTCCGACACATTTATGTTCATTTATAAAATTTATAAATGAACATTTAAGAACATTTATTAAGAGCATTTAATGTTCTTGAAATTTATGCAACTTCTCTGGTTTGAAAATATTAATACATAATATATTGATATATCAGTACATTCGAAAACAAGGAGGCTGATGACGCCTCATGAATATTACCACCTGAAACAAAACGAAAATTTGCAGATGAATACTATCAAATGATAGTTAAAAAAAAAAAAAAAAAATAAAAATAAACTCCTGGAATAGATTTATTTGCTTCAAGTTACAACAAAAAATTCCCTCTTTTTCATTTCATGATACAGGGATCTAGGTGAATGAGCAGTAGATGCTTTCACAATGAATTGGTAACGTTTCTAATTCTATGCGTTTCCCGCCTTTTCAATGATACTTCGAGTTTTACAGAAACTTGTGAACGACGGAGCCACAGGCGTGGTCGTCATGCATTTCTGGAAAGGAGCAAAATTCTCATCCCCTCGCCGCAGATTTTATCGTGGTGGCGGGGAGGTTACTCGCGGATCGTTTATCCGAAGGGGGATTCCAGAAGTAGCTACAAGCACCATGTTGAAGTCACTTTCCTTGGCAACAATTAAGCAGTATAACTCATCCCTCAAACTATGGTCGGAGCATTGCTTAACAAATGACGTTTGCCCCTTTAGTTCATGACCACGAGAGGTGATGCGTTTTTTCCAAGATATTCTTTAGACATCTTTTCACTCTTACAGCACTTTTAATTCTAACAGGTCTGCGATTTCACTCATTTCAATTCACGACCTGGGTAAAAATAAGGATATAAAACGATTTCTTAGAGGGATATTCAAAACTCGGACGTCCAGGCCAAGATACGTATATACGTGGGTTGTAATCTATAACAAGTTATAGATTATTTTTCGAGGGTCTCCACTGATGATCTGAAATACATAATAATATTATCTATTTAGATATTATCCAAAAAATTTATTATGTTGATGGCTTTGACTTCAGGCCAATGAATTCAAACCATTCATCAAGTGAAATGTTCTAATGTTCATTTCACGGAGACGGAGGCTCAAATACTCGTAGTTATCCTGACCTCATCAAAACCTCAGGGCCAAAAAGACCCCAACCTCTTTTACATTTCAAATTGAACGCCAAGGATCCAAATGTTATGTATCCCCACTTCAAATTGGAAATACCAATCTATGACAAGTGGACTTCGACCACAGAATTGTGACACCTTTTTTCATTACCCACAGTAAGCCTTACAAGGCAGCATCCAAAGCAACACTTAGTCGCTGGGTGAAAGACATCCTGCTTGTCGCTTGGTGTCGATTGCGTCCGGCATGCTACTACTTCTGCAGCAAAGGGTGTATCAATGGACCTCATATTAAGAACAGCCGGTTGGAGTGCATCCACCGCTACGTTCACGAATTACTATTATGAACAGCCGGTTGGAGTGCATCCACCGCTACGTTCACGAATTACTATGATAGACTACTGACGGGTCTATTGATGTCATTATGGGAGACTGATGCCTTTCGTATTTTTTGTCAACTGACGTTATGCTACTCTCTACACTACTTTCAAGTATAATATATTATGTTCGTTCAACGTTGACAAACGCTGTTACATAAATGTTGTGACCAGGGTGAATTGGATGCATGCGTCATGATCCGTAATGTGACATAATTGTTAACGTTATCTTCCATAGCAATTCGGTCTTGGAAATCGTGTTTATCTGTGATCTTTAAACAGCTACCATGTATTCTGTGATATGAGGGCTGGACACGTGTCATAATTACTAAATCAAACGAACTTACCTTGTGAAGTTCGATTGTAATTATGATAGTGTCCAGCCCTCATATCACACTCCCACCCATCCCTACCAAATGCGATAAACAACGATTTTTTAGATCTGTATATCAAGGTTCTTTAAAGAAACTGAAGACTCCACGGGAATCCGCCAGGGAGTAGCTGTTGCTGGTTGCAGTGCTCGTTTCGCTTTTGTTTTTTCGAATTTTAGAGACTCTGATCTTTAAAATTAACGCGGCTAGCTCGTCCCCGACGAACCTACCATGTATTCTGTGATATGAGGGCTGGACACTATCATAATTACAATCGAACTTCACAAGGTAAGTTCGTTTGATTTAGTAATTATATTATATTATATTATTATTATATTATATTATAATTCTGAGGTTTTTAATACAATATTATGGTATTAATATTATGGTTTTTAATACCATATTATGGTATTAATTAATCATAATTAATTATTATTATTATTAATAATAAATACAACAGATTACCTAATACCTAACAATAAATTATGATAATTTTCACTAGGTACTTGATAAAATTGTTAATAATTAGTGATAATTCATAATAATAATTAATCTAACATTTAGGATCTAGACATTTAGACCTAATGATCTAAACAGAAGGGTGATCTGTACAAAGAAGATAATGAACCGTTGTGTCAAGAATTTGCAGAGTTTTTCGATTTCACGGTGTATTTGAGTCGACAATTGCTCTTCTTGAAGGTCCATTCGAACTCAAATGAACGCCTCGAGTCGATATGAAGTCAAATTTTTTTCGTTTTCACGATGTTTTTGAGTCGACAATTGCTCTTCTTGAAGGTCCATTCGAACTCAAATAAACACGTCTAGTCGATATGAAGTCAACTTTTTTTCGTATTCACGATGTATTTGCGTCGACAATTGCTTTTCTTGAAGGTCCAATTGAACTCAAATGAACGCGTCGAGTCGATATGAAGTCAATTTTTTTTCGTTTTCACGATGTATTTGAGTCAAAAATGGCTCTTCTTGAAGGTCCATTCGAACTCAAATGAACACGTCGAGTCGATATGAAGTCAAATTTTTTTCGTTTTGTCGATGTATTTGGGTCGACAATTGCTCTTCTTGAAGGTCCATTCGAACTCAAATGAACACGTCGAGTCGATATGAAGTCAATTTTTTTTTTCGTTTTCACGATGTTTTTGAGTCGACAATAGCTGTTCTTGAAGGTCCATTTGGCCTCAAATGAACACGTCGAGTCGATATGAAGTCAAATTTTTTTCGTTTTGTCGATGTATTTGAGTTGACAATTGCTCTTCTTGAAGGTCCATTCGAACTCAAATGAACACGTCGAGTCGATATGAAGTCAACTTTTTTTCGTTTTCACTATGTATTTGAGTCGACAATTGCTCTTCTTGAAGGCCCATTCGAACTCAAATGAACACGTCGAGTCGATATGAAGTCAACTTTTTTTCGTTTTCACGATGTTTTTGAGTCGACAATTGTTCTTCTTGAAGGTCCATTCGAAATCAAATAAACACCTCGAGTCGATATGAAGTCAACTTTTTTTCGTTTTCACGATGTTTTTGAGTCGACAATTGCTCTTCTTGAAGCTCCATTCGAACTCAAATAAACACGTCGAGTCGATATGAATTCAACTTTTTTTCGTATTCACGATGTATTCGAGTCGACAATTGCTCTACTTGAAGATCCATTCGAACTCAAATGAACACGTCGTGTCGATATGAAGTCAACTTTTTTTCGTTTTCACGATGTAATATAGTCGACAATTGCTCTTCATGAAGGTCCATTCGAACTCAAATGAACGCGTCAAGTCGATATGAAGTCAACTTTTTTCCGTTTTCACGATGTATTTGAGTCGACAATTGCTCTTCTTGAAGGTCCATTCGAACTCAAATGAACACGTCGAGTCGATATGAAGTCAAGTTTTTTTCGTTTTCACGATGTTTTTGAGTCGACAATTGCTCTTCTTGAAGGTCCATTCGAACTCAAATAAACACCTCGAGTCGATATGAAGTCAACTTTTTTTCGTTTTCACGATGTTTTTGAGTCGACAATTGCTCTTCTTGAAGGTCCATTCGAACTCAAATAAACACGTCTAGTCGATATGAAGTCAACTTTTTTTCGTATTCACGATGTATTTGCGTCGACAATTGCTCTTCTTGAAGGTCCATTCGAACTCAAATGAACACGTCGTGTCGATATGAAGTCAACTTTTTTTCGTTTTCACGATGTAATATAGTCGACAATTGCTCTTCATGAAGGTCCATTCGAACTCAAATGAACGCGTCAAGTCGATATGAAGTCAATTTTTTTTCGTTTTCACGATGTTTTTGAGTCGACAATTGCTCTTCTTGAAGGTCCATTCGAACTCAAATAAACACCTCGAGTCGATATGAAGTCAACTTTTTTTCGTTTTCACGATGTTTTTGAGTCGACAATTGCTCTTCTTGAAGGTCCATTCGAACTCAAATAAACACGTCTAGTCGATATGAAGTCAACTTTTTTTCGTATTCACGATGTATTTGCGTCGACAATTGCTCTTCTTGAAGGTCCAATTGAACTCAAATGAAAGGGTCGAGTCGATATGAAGTCAATTTTTTTTCGTTTTCACGATGTATTTGAGTCAAAAATTGCTCTTCTTGAAGGTCCATTCGAAATCAAATGAACACGTCGAGTCGATATGAAGTCAATTTTTTTTCGTTTTGTCGATG
Organism: Stenodema calcarata; assembly: GCA_963920205.1. NCBI lineage: Eukaryota > Metazoa > Arthropoda > Insecta > Hemiptera > Miridae > Stenodema > Stenodema calcarata. Next base: position 2,285,962 of record OY986059.1, read on the forward strand.
TATTTGAGTCGACAATTGCTCTTCTTGAAGGTCCATTCGAACTCAAATGAACACGTCGAGTCGATATGAAGTCAACTTTTTTTCGTTTTCACTATGTATTTGAGTCGACAATTGCTCTTCTTGAAGGCCCATTCGAACTCAAATGAACACGTCGAGTCGATATGAAGTCAACTTTTTTTCGTTTTCACGATGTTTTTGAGTCGACAATTGTTCTTCTTGAAGGTCCATTCGAACTCAAATAAACACCTCGAGTCGATATGAAGTCAACTTTTTTTCGTTTTCACGATGTTTTTGAGTCGACAATTGCTCTTCTTGAAGCTCCATTCGAACTCAAATAAACACGTCGAGTCGATATGAATTCAACTTTTTTTCGTATTCACGATGTATTCGAGTCGACAATTGCTCTACTTGAAGATCCATTCGAACTCAAATGAACACGTCGTGTCGATATGAAGTCAACTTTTTTTCGTTTTCACGATGTAATATAGTCGACAATTGCTCTTCATGAAGGTCCATTCGAACTCAAATGAACGCGTCAAGTCGATATGAAGTCAACTTTTTTCCGTTTTCACGATGTATTTGAGTCGACAATTGCTCTTCTTGAAGGTCCATTCGAACTCAAATGAACACGTCGAGTCGATATGAAGTCAAGTTTTTTTCGTTTTCACGATGTTTTTGAGTCGACAATTGCTCTTCTTGAAGGTCCATTCGAACTCAAATAAACACCTCGAGTCGATATGAAGTCAACTTTTTTTCGTTTTCACGATGTTTTTGAGTCGACAATTGCTCTTCTTGAAGGTCCATTCGAACTCAGATAAACACGTCGAGTCGATATGAAGTCAACTTTTTTTCGTATTCACGATGTATTTGAGTCGACAATTGCTCTACTTGAAGATCCATTCGAACTCAAATGAACACGTCGAGTCGATATGAAGTCAACTTTTTTTCGTTTTCACGATGTAATATAGTCGACAATTGCTCTTCTTGAAGGTCCATTCGAACTCAAATGAACGCGTCAAGTCGATATGAAGTCAACTTTTTTTCGTTTTCACGATGTTTTTGAGTCGACAATTGCTCTTCTTGAAGGTCCATTCGAACTCAAATAAACACCTCGAGTCGATATGAAATCAACTTTTTTTCGTTTTCACGATGTATTTGAGTCGACAATTGCTCTACTTGAAGATCCATTCGAACTCAAATGAACACTTCGAGTCGATATGAAGTCAACTTATTTTCGTTTTCACGATGTATTTGAGTCGACAAATGCTTTTCTTGAAGGTCCATTCGAACTCAAATGAACGCGTCGAGTCGATATGAAGTCAACTTTTTTTCGTTTTCACGATGTATTTGAGTCGAAAATTGCTCTTCTTGAAGGTCCATTCGAACTCAAATGAACACGTCGAGTCGATATGAAGTCAAATTTTTTTCGTTTTGTCGATGTATTTGAGTCGACAATTGCTCTCCTTGAAGGTCCATTCGAACTCAAATGAACACATCAAGTCGATATGAAGTCAACTTTTTTTTCGTTTTCACGATGTATTTGAGTCGACAATTGCTCTTCTTGAAGGTCCCCATTCGAACTCAAATGAACGCGTCGAGTTGATAAGAAGTCAACTTTTTTTCGTTTTCACGATGTATTTGAGTCGAAAATTGCTCTTCTTGAAGGTCCATTCGAACTCAAATGAACACGTCGAGTCGATATGAAGTCAACTTTTTTCCGTATTCACGATGTTTTTGAGTCGACAATTGCTCTTCTTGAAGGTCCATTCGAACTCAAATAAACACCTCGAGTCGATATGAAGTCAACTTATTTTCGTTTTCACGATGTATTTGAGTCGACAAATGCTCTTCTTGAAGGTCCATTCGAACTCAAATGACGCGTCGAGTCGATATGAAGTCAACTTTTTTTCGTTTTCACGATGTATTTGAGTCGACAATTGCTCTACTTTAAGATCCATTCGAACTCAAATGAACACATCGAGTCGATATGTAGTCAACTTTTTTTCGTTTTCACGATGTATTTGAGTCGACGATTGCTCTTCTTGAAGGTCCATTAACTCAAATAAACACCTCGAGTCGATATGAAGTCAATTTTTTTTCGTATTCACAATGTATTTGAGTCGACAATTGCTCTACTTGAAGATCCATTCGAACTCGAATGAACACGTCGAGTCGATAAGAAGTCAACTTTTTTTCGTTTTGTCGATGTATTTGAGTCGACGATTGCTCTTCTTGAAGGTCCATTCGAACTCAAATAAACACGTCGAGTCGATATGAAGTCAACTTTTTTTCGTTTTGTCGATGTATTTGAGTCGATAATTATTCTTCTTGAAGGTCCATTCGAACTGAAATGAACACGTCGAGTCGATATGAAGTCAACTTTTTTTCGTTTTCACGATGTATTCGAGTCGACAATTGCTCTTCTTGAAGGTCCATTCAAACTCAAATGAACGCCTCGAGTCGATATGAAGTCAACTTTTTTTCGTTTTCACGATGTTTTTGAGTCGACAATTGCTCTTCTTGAAGGTCCATTCGAACTCAAATAAACACGTCGAGTCCATATGAAGTCAACTTTTTTTCGTTTTCACGATGTATTCGAGTCAACAATTGCTCTTCTTGAAGGTCCATTCGAACTCAAATGAACACGTCGAGTCGATATGTAGTCAACTTTTTTTCGTTTTCACGATGTGTTTGAGTCGACAATTGCTCTTCTTGAAGTTCCATTCGAACTCAAATGAACACGTCGAGTCGATATGAAGTCAAATTTTTTCGTTTTGTCGATGTATTTGAGTCGACAATTGCTCTTCTTGAAGGTCCATTCGAACTCAAATGAACACGTCGAGTCGATATGAAGTCAAGTTTTTTTCGTTTTCACGATGTTTTTGAGTCGACAATTGCTCTTCTTGAAGGTCCATTCGAACTCAAATAAACACCTCGAGTCGATATGAAGTCAACTTTTTTTCGTTTTCACGATGTTTTTGAGTCGACAATTGCTCTTCTTGAAGGTCCATTCGAACTCAGATAAACACGTCGAGTCGATATGAAGTCACCTTTTTTTCGTATTCACGATGTATTTGAGTCGACAATTGCTCTACTTGAAGATCCATTCGAACTCAAATGAACACGTCGAGTCGATATGAAGTCAACTTTTTTTCGTTTTCACGATGTAATATAGTCGACAATTGCTCTTCTTGAAGGTCCATTCGAACTCAAATGAACGCGTCAAGTCGATATGAAGTCAACTTTTTTTCGTTTTCACGATGTTTTTGAGTCGACAATTGCTCTTCTTGAAGGTCCATTCGAACTCAGATAAACACCTCGAGTCAATATGAAATCAACTTTTTTTCGTTTTCACGATGTATTTGAGTCGACAATTGCTCTACTTTAAGATCCATTCGAACTCAAATGAACACGTCGAGTCGATATGAAGTCAACTTTTTTTCGTTTTCACGATGTAATATAGTCGACAATTGCTCTTCTTGAAGGTCCATTCGAACTCAAATGAACGCGTCAAGTCGATATGAAGTCAATTTTCTTTCGTTTTCACGATGTATTTGAGTCGACAATTGCTCTTCTTGAAGGTCCATTCGAACTCAAATGAACACGTCGAGTCGATATGAAGTCAACTTTTTTTCGTTTTCACGATGTATTTGAGTCGAAAATTGCTCTTCTTGAAGGTCCATTCGAACTCAAATGAACACGTCGAGTCGATATGAAGTCAACTTTTTTTCGTATTCACGATGTTTTTGAGTCGACAATTGCTCTTCTTGAAGGTCCATTCGAACTCAAATAAACACCTCGAGTCGATATGAAGTCAACTTATTTTCGTTTTCACGATGTATTTGAGTCGACAAATGCTCTTCTTGAAGGTCCATTCGAACTCAAATGAACGCGTCGAGTCGATATGAAGTCAACTTTTTGGTTTATTATCTTCGATAATGAACCATTGGAATCGCCCAAAGAAAAAAATTTTTAACCCCCCCTCAAAATTTGTTGGTTTACGTTTCAAGATACGTAGATTCAGAAAATCGAATAAAAAAAAATCCGTCCGTCCGCCGTACGCCGTCCGCCGTCCGCCGTCCGCCGTCCGCCGTCCGCCGTCCGCCGTCCGCCGTCCGCCGTCCGCCGTCCGCGCCACTTTGCCCAGTTAACGTTGAGCTAAAATTACGAAATTTGGTTTCTGGGTTCGGACCAGCCCCACAATGGTCCTCGAAACTTTTCATAACCCTAGGTCAAGGGGAAGGGGTTCAAAACGAATTTTGAAATTTTGAAAATTTCATATCTCGAAAAATTCATATAGAACGGTATGTTTTTTATTTCATATTTAGATAGAGTTTGTTCCGTAGAATTTTTTAAGACCATCCGCAGCTTTGTACGACCAGCCGTTCGTTCACAATGACGGCTCAAAGATTGTGCCTCACTACAGGATCGTGAACCAAACTGTTGAAATACAGGTCCATTTTCATACTAACAACTCTTTGGAACATCATATGGCTTAAGTGATGTCGAGTTTGTTGTTCTGAGGTGCGTTTCGTGCTACGGAAATGAGGGTAATTTCGAATGTTTGTTGGTAGGTACTTCTTTTATAGAAAAATTATTACCGACGTAGTATTAAAAACCCCAGAATTATATCGTATTAATTAATCATAATTAATAATAATTATTATTAATAATAAATACAAATTATTAATACCTAACAATAAATTATAATAATTTTCACTAGGTACTTGATAAAATTGTTAATAATTAGTGATAATTAATAATAATTATTAATCTAACATTTACGATCTAGACATTTAGACCTAGTGATCTAGACTGAAGGGTGATCTGTACAAAGAAGATAATGAACCGTTGTGTCAAGAATTTGCAGAGTTTTTTCGTTTTCACGATGTATTTGAGTCGAAAATTGCTCTTCTTGAAGGTCCATTCGAACTCAAATGAACACGTCGAGTCGATATGAAGTCCACTTTTTTTCGTTTTCACAATGTATTTGAGTTGACAAATGCTCTTCTTGAAGGTCCATTCGAACTCAAATGAACGCGTCGAGTCGATATGAAGTCAACTTTTTTTCGTTTTCACGATGTATTTGAGTCAACAATTGCTCTTCTTGAAGGTCCATTCGAACTCAAATAAACACCTCGAGTCGATATGAAGTCAACTTTTTTTCGTATTCACAATGTATTTGAGTCGACAATTGCTCTACTTGAAGATCCATTCGAACTCAAATGAACACGTCGAGTCGATAAGAAGTCAACTTTTTTTCGTTTTGTCGATGTATTTGAGTCGACGATTGCTCTTCTTGAAGGTCCATTCGAACTCAAATAAACACGTCGAGTCGATATGAAGTCAACTTTTTTTCGTTTTGTCGATGTATTTGAGTCGATAATTGCTCTTCTTGAAGGTCCATTCGAACTCAAATGAACACGTCGAGTCGATATGAAGTCAACTTTTTTTCATTTTCACGATGTATTCGAGTCGACAATTGCTCTTCTTGAAGGTCCATTCAAACTCAAATGAACGCCTCGAGTCGATATGAAGTCAACTTTTTTTCGTTTTCACGATGTTTTTGAGTCGTCAATTGCTCTTCTTGAAGGTCCATTCGAACTCAAATAAACTCCTCGAGTCGATATGAAGTCAACTTTTTCTCGTTTTCACGATGTTTTTGAGTCGACAATTGCTCTTCTTGAAGGTCCATTCGAACTCAAATAAACACGTCGAGTCGATATGAAGTCAACTTTTTTTCGTTTTCACGATGTATTCGAGTCAACAATTGCTCTTCTTGAAGGTCCATTCGAACTCAAATGAACACGTCGAGTCGATATGTAGTCAACTTTTTTTCGTTTTCACGATGTATTTGAGTCGACAATTGCTCTTCTTGAAGTTCCATTCGAACTCAAATGAACACGTCGAGTCGATATGAAGTCAAATTTTTTTTCGTTTTCACGATGTTTTTGAGTCGACAATTGCTGTTCTAGAAGGTCCATTCGAACTCAAATGAACACGTCGAGTCGATATGAAGTCAACTTTTTTTGGTTTTTTCGATGTATTTGAGTTGACAATTGCTCTTCTGGAAGGTCCATTCGACCTCAAATGAACACGTCGAGTCGATATGAAGTCAACTTTTTTTCGTTTTCACGATGTATTTGAGTCGACAATTGCTCTTCTTGAAGGCCCATTCGAACTCGAATAAACACGTCCAGTCGATATGAAGTCAACTTTTTTGGTTTATTATCTTCGATAATGAACCATTGGAATCGCCCAAAGAAAAAAATTTTTTAACCCCCCCTCAAAATTTGTTGGTTTACGTTTCAAGATACGTAGATTCAGAAAATCGAATAAAAAAAAATCCGTCCGTCCGCCGTACGCCGTACGCCGTACGCCGTACGCCGTACGCCGTACGCCGTACGCCGTACGCCGTCCGCCGTCCGCCGTCCGCCGTACGCCGTCCGCGCCACTTTGCCCAGTTAGCGTTGAGTTAAAATTATGAAATTTTTTTTATGGGTTTCGACCAACCCCACAATGGTCCTCGAAACTTTTCATAACCCTAGGTCAAGGGGAAGAGGTTCAAAACGAATTTTGAAATTTTGAAAATTTCATATCTCGAAAAATTCATATAGAACGCTATGTTTTTTATTTCATATTTAGATAGAGTTTGTTCCGTAGAATTTTTTAAGACCATCCGCAGCTGTGTACGACCAGCCGTTCGTTCACAATGACGGCTCAAAGATTGTGCCTCACATCACGATCGTGAATCAAACTGTTGAAATACAGGTCCATTTTCATTCTAACGAACTTTTTGAAACATCATATGGCTTAAATGATGTCGAGTTTGTTGTTCTGAGGTGCGTTTCGTGCTACGGAAATGAATGTAATTTCGAATGTTTGTTGGTAGGTACTTCTTTTATAGAAAAATTATTACCGACGTAGTATTAAAAACCCCAGAATTATATCGTATTAATTAATCATAATTAATAATAATTATTATTAATAATAAATACGAATGATTGATACCTAACAATAAATTATAATAATTTTCACTAGGTACTTGATAAAATTGTTAATAATTAGTGATAATTGATAATAATAATTAATCTAACATTTAGGATCTAGACATTTAGACCTAGTGATCTAGACAGAAGGGTGTTCTGTACAAAGAAGATAATGAACCGTTGTGTCAAGAATTTGCAGAGTTTTCGTATTCACGATGTATTTGCGCTGACAATATCTCTTCTTGAAGGTCCAATTGAACTCATATGAACGCGTCGAGTCGATATGAAGTCAATTTTTTTTCGTTTTCACTATGTATTCGAGTCGACAATTGCTGTTCTTGAAGGTCCATTCGAACTCAAATAAACACCTAGAGTCGATATGAAGTCAACTTTTTTTCGTTTTCACGATGTTTATGAGTCGACAATTGCTCTTCTTGAAGGTCCATTCGAACTCAAATAAACACGTCGAGTCGATATGAAGTCAACTTTTTTTCGTATTCACGATGTATTTGAGTCGACAATTGCTCTACTTGAAGATCCATTCGAACTCAAATGAACACGTCGAGTCGATATGAAGTCAACTTTTTTTCGTTTTCACGATGTAATATAGTCGACAATTGCTCTTCTTGAAGGTCCATTCGAACTCAAATGAACGCGTCAAGTCGATATGAAGTCAACTTTTTTTCGTTTTCACGATGTATTTGAGTCGACAATTGCTCTTCTTGAAGGTCCATTCGAACTCAAATGAACACGTCGAGTCGATATGAAGTCAACTTTTTTTCGTTTTCACGATGTATTTGAGTCGAATATTGCTCTTCTTGAAGGTCCATTCGAACTCAAATGAACACGTCGAGTCGATATGAAGTCAAATTTTTTTTCGTTTTCACGATGTTTTTGAGTCGACAATTGCTGTTCTTGAAGGTCCATTCGAACTCAAATGAACACGTCGAGTCGATATGGAGTCAACTTTTTTTCGTTTTCACGATGTATTTGAGTCGAAAATTGCTCTTCTTGAAGGTCCATTCGAACTCAAATGAACACGTCGAGTCGATATGAAGTCAACTTTTTTTCGTATTCACGATGTTTTTGAGTCGACAATTGCTCTTCTTGAAGGTCCATTCGAACTCAAATAAACACCTCGAGTCGATATGAAGTCAACTTATTTTCGTTTTCACGATGTATTTGAGTCGACAAATGCTTTTCTTGAAGGTCCATTCGAACTCAAATGAACGCGTCGAGTCGATATGAAGTCAACTTTTTTTCGTTTTCACGATGTATTTGAGTCGAAAATTGCTCTTCTTGAAGGTCCATTCGAACTCAAATGAACACGTCGAGTCGATATGAAGTCAAATTTTTTTCGTTTTGTCGATGTATTTGAGTCGAATATTGCTCTTCTTGAAGGTCCATTCGAACTCAAATGAACGCGTCGAGTCGATATGAAGTCACCTTTTTTTCGTTTTCACGATGTATTTGAGTCGAAAATTGCTCTTCTTGAAGGTCCATTCGAACTCAAATGAACACGTCGAGTCGATATGAAGTCAAATTTTTTTCGTTTTGTAGATGTATTTGAGTCGACAATTGCTCTCCTTGAAGGTCCATTCGAACTCAAATAAACACCTCGATTCGATATGAATTCGACTTTTTTCGTTTTCACGATGTATTTGAGTCGAAAATAGCTCTTCTTGAAGGTCCATTCGAACTCAAATGAACACGTCGAGTCGATATGAAGTCAACTTTTTTTCGTATTCACGATGTTTTTGAGTCGACAATTGCTCTTCTTGAAGGTCCATTCGAACTCAAATAAACACCTCGAGTCGATATGAAGTCAACTTATTTTCGTTTTCACGATGTATTTGAGTCGACAAATGCTCTTCTTGAAGGTCCATTCGAACTCAAATGAACGCGTCGAGTCGATATGAAGTCAACTTTTTTTCGTTTTCACGATGTATTTGAGTCGAAAATTGCTCTTCTTGAAGGTCCATTCGAACTCAAATGAACACGTCGAGTCGATATGAAGACCACTTTTTTTCGTTTTGTCGATGTATTTGAGTCGACAATTGCTGTTCTAGAAGGTCCATTCGAACTCAAATGAACACGTCGAGTCGATATGAAGTCAACTTTTTTTGGTTTTTTCGATGTATTTGAGTTGACAATTGCTCTTCTGGAAGGTCCATTCGACCTCAAATGAACACGTCGAGTCGATATGAAGTCAACTTTTTTTCGTTTTCACGATGTATTTGAGTCGACAATTGCTCTTCTTGAAGGCCCATTCGAACTCGAATAAACACGTCCAGTCGATATGAAGTCAACTTTTTTTCGTATTCACGATGTATTTGCGCTGACAATATCTCTTCTTGAAGGTCCAATTGAACTCATATGAACGCGTCGAGTCGATATGAAGTCAATTTTTTTTCGTTTTCACTATGTATTCGAGTCGACAATTGCTGTTCTTGAAGGTCCATTCGAACTCAAATAAACACCTAGAGTCGATATGAAGTCAACTTTTTTTCGTTTTCACGATGTTTATGAGTCGACAATTGCTCTTCTTGAAGGTCCATTCGAACTCAAATAAACACGTCGAGTCGATATGAAGTCAACTTTTTTTCGTATTCACGATGTATTTGAGTCGACAATTGCTCTACTTGAAGATCCATTCGAACTCAAATGAACACGTCGAGTCGATATGAAGTCAACTTTTTTTCGTTTTCACGATGTAATATAGTCGACAATTGCTCTTCTTGAAGGTCCATTCGAACTCAAATGAACGCGTCAAGTCGATATGAAGTCAACTTTTTTTCGTTTTCACGATGTATTTGAGTCGACAATTGCTCTTCTTGAAGGTCCATTCGAACTCAAATGAACACGTCGAGTCGATATGAAGTCAACTTTTTTTCGTTTTCACGATGTATTTGAGTCGAATATTGCTCTTCTTGAAGGTCCATTCGAACTCAAATGAACACGTCGAGTCGATATGAAGTCAAATTTTTTTTCGTTTTCACGATGTTTTTGAGTCGACAATTGCTGTTCTTGAAGGTCCATTCGAACTCAAATGAACACGTCGAGTCGATATGGAGTCAACTTTTTTTCGTTTTCACGATGTATTTGAGTCGAAAATTGCTCTTCTTGAAGGTCCATTCGAACTCAAATGAACACGTCGAGTCGATATGAAGTCAACTTTTTTTCGTATTCACGATGTTTTTGAGTCGACAATTGCTCTTCTTGAAGGTCCATTCGAACTCAAATAAACACCTCGAGTCGATATGAAGTCAACTTATTTTCGTTTTCACGATGTATTTGAGTCGACAAATGCTTTTCTTGAAGGTCCATTCGAACTCAAATGAACGCGTCGAGTCGATATGAAGTCAACTTTTTTTCGTTTTCACGATGTATTTGAGTCGAAAATTGCTCTTCTTGAAGGTCCATTCGAACTCAAATGAACACGTCGAGTCGATATGAAGTCAAATTTTTTTCGTTTTGTCGATGTATTTGAGTCGAATATTGCTCTTCTTGAAGGTCCATTCGAACTCAAATGAACGCGTCGAGTCGATATGAAGTCACCTTTTTTTCGTTTTCACGATGTATTTGAGTCGAAAATTGCTCTTCTTGAAGGTCCATTCGAACTCAAATGAACACGTCGAGTCGATATGAAGTCAAATTTTTTTCGTTTTGTAGATGTATTTGAGTCGACAATTGCTCTCCTTGAAGGTCCATTCGAACTCAAATAAACACCTCGATTCGATATGAATTCGACTTTTTTCGTTTTCACGATGTATTTGAGTCGAAAATAGCTCTTCTTGAAGGTCCATTCGAACTCAAATGAACACGTCGAGTCGATATGAAGTCAACTTTTTTTCGTATTCACGATGTTTTTGAGTCGACAATTGCTCTTCTTGAAGGTCCATTCGAACTCAAATAAACACCTCGAGTCGATATGAAGTCAACTTATTTTCGTTTTCACGATGTATTTGAGTCGACAAATGCTCTTCTTGAAGGTCCATTCGAACTCAAATGAACGCGTCGAGTCGATATGAAGTCAACTTTTTTTCGTTTTCACGATGTATTTGAGTCGAAAATTGCTCTTCTTGAAGGTCCATTCGAACTCAAATGAACACGTCGAGTCGATATGAAGACCACTTTTTTTCGTTTTGTCGATGTATTTGAGTCGACAATTGCTGTTCTAGAAGGTCCATTCGAACTCAAATGAACACGTCGAGTCGATATGAAGTCAACTTTTTTTGGTTTTTTCGATGTATTTGAGTTGACAATTGCTCTTCTGGAAGGTCCATTCGACCTCAAATGAACACGTCGAGTCGATATGAAGTCAACTTTTTTTCGTTTTCACGATGTATTTGAGTCGACAATTGCTCTTCTTGAAGGCCCATTCGAACTCGAATAAACACGTCCAGTCGATATGAAGTCAACTTTTTTTCGTATTCACGATGTATTTGCGCTGACAATATCTCTTCTTGAAGGTCCAATTGAACTCATATGAACGCGTCGAGTCGATATGAAGTCAATTTTTTTTCGTTTTCACTATGTATTCGAGTCGACAATTGCTGTTCTTGAAGGTCCATTCGAACTCAAATAAACACCTAGAGTCGATATGAAGTCAACTTTTTTTCGTTTTCACGATGTTTATGAGTCGACAATTGCTCTTCTTGAAGGTCCATTCGAACTCAAATAAACACGTCGAGTCGATATGAAGTCAACTTTTTTTCGTATTCACGATGTATTTGAGTCGACAATTGCTCTACTTGAAGATCCATTCGAACTCAAATGAACACGTCGAGTCGATATGAAGTCAACTTTTTTTCGTTTTCACGATGTAATATAGTCGACAATTGCTCTTCTTGAAGGTCCATTCGAACTCAAATGAACGCGTCAAGTCGATATGAAGTCAACTTTTTTTCGTTTTCACGATGTATTTGAGTCGACAATTGCTCTTCTTGAAGGTCCATTCGAACTCAAATGAACACGTCGAGTCGATATGAAGTCAACTTTTTTTCGTTTTCACGATGTATTTGAGTCGAATATTGCTCTTCTTGAAGGTCCATTCGAACTCAAATGAACACGTCGAGTCGATATGAAGTCAAATTTTTTTTCGTTTTCACGATGTTTTTGAGTCGACAATTGCTGTTCTTGAAGGTCCATTCGAACTCAAATGAACACGTCGAGTCGATATGGAGTCAACTTTTTTTCGTTTTCACGATGTATTTGAGTCGAAAATTGCTCTTCTTGAAGGTCCATTCGAACTCAAATGAACACGTCGAGTCGATATGAAGTCAACTTTTTTTCGTATTCACGATGTTTTTGAGTCGACAATTGCTCTTCTTGAAGGTCCATTCGAACTCAAATAAACACCTCGAGTCGATATGAAGTCAACTTATTTTCGTTTTCACGATGTATTTGAGTCGACAAATGCTTTTCTTGAAGGTCCATTCGAACTCAAATGAACGCGTCGAGTCGATATGAAGTCAACTTTTTTTCGTTTTCACGATGTATTTGAGTCGAAAATTGCTCTTCTTGAAGGTCCATTCGAACTCAAATGAACACGTCGAGTCGATATGAAGTCAATTTTTTTTCGTTTTGTCGATGTATTTGAGTCGACAATTGCTCTCCTTGAAGGTCCATTCGAACTCAAATGAACACATCAAGTCGATATGAAGTCAACTTTTTTTCGTTTTCACGATGTATTTGAGTCGACAATTGCTCTTCTTGAAGGTCCCCATTCGAACTCAAATGAACGCGTCGAGTTGATAAGAAGTCAACTTTTTTTCGTTTTCACGATGTATTTGAGTCGAAAATAGCTCTTCTTGAAGGTCCATTCGAACTCAAATGAACACGTCGAGTCGATATGAAGTCAACTTTTTTTCGTATTCACGATGTTTTTGAGTCGACAATTGCTCTTCTTGAAGGTCCATTCGAACTCAAATAAACACCTCGAGTCGATATGAAGTCAACTTATTTTCGTTTTCGCGATGTATTTGAGTCGACAAATGCTCTTTTTGAAGGTCCATTCGAACTCAAATGAACGCGTCGAGTCGATATGAAGTCAACTTTTTTTCGTTTTCACGATGTATTTGAGTCGAAAATTGCTCTTCTTGAAGGTCCATTCGAACTCAAATAAACACCTCGAGTCGATATGAAATCAACTTTTTTTCGTTTTCACGATGTATTTGAGTCGACAATTGCTCTACTTGAAGATCCATTCGAACTCAAATGAACACTTCGAGTCGATATGAAGTCAACTTTTTTTCGTTTTCACGATGTAATATAGCCGACAATTGCTCTTCTTGAAGGTCCATTCGAACTCAAATGAACGCGTCAAGTCGATATGAAGTCAACTTTTTTTCGTTTTCACGATGTATTTGAGTCGACAATTGCTCTTCTTGAAGGTCCATTCGAACTCAAATGAACACGTCGAGTCGATATGAAGTCAACTTTTTTTCGTTTTCACGATGTATTTGAGTCGAATATTGCTCTTCTTGAAGGTCCATTCGAACTCAAATGAACACGTCGAGTCGATATGAAGTCACATTTTTTTTCGTTTTCACGATGTTTTTGAGTCGACAATTGCTGTTCTTGAAGGTCCATTCGAACTCAAATGAACACGTCGAGTCGATATGGAGTCAACTTTTTTTCGTTTTCACGATGTATTTGAGTCGAAAATTGCTCTTCTTGAAGGTCCATTCGAACTCAAATGAACACGTCGAGTCGATATGAAGTCAACTTTTTTTCGTATTCACGATGTTTTTGAGTCGACAATTGCTCTTCTTGAAGGTCCATTCGAACTCAAATAAACACCTCGAGTCGATATGAAGTCAACTTATTTTCGTTTTCACGATGTATTTGAGTCGACAAATGCTTTTCTTGAAGGTCCATTCGAACTCAAATGAACGCGTCGAGTCGATATGAAGTCACCTTTTTTTCGTTTTCACGATGTATTTGAGTCGAAAATTGCTCTTCTTGAAGGTCCATTCGAACTCAAATGAACACGTCGAGTCGATATGAAGTCAAATTTTTCTCGTTTTGTCGATGTATTTGAGTCGACAATTGCTCTCCTTGAAGGTCCATTCGAACTCAAATAAACACCTCGATTCGATATGAATTCGACTTTTTTCGTTTTCACGATGTATTTGAGTCGAAAATAGCTCTTCTTGAAGGTCCATTCGAACTCAAATGAACACGTCGAGTCGATATGAAGTCAACTTTTTTTCGTATTCACGATGTTTTTGAGTCGACAATTGCTCTTCTTGAAGGTCCATTCGAACTCAAATAAACACCTCGAGTCGATATGAAGTCAACTTATTTTCGTTTTCACGATGTATTTGAGTCGACAAATGCTCTTCTTGAAGGTCCATTCGAACTCAAATGAACGCGTCGAGTCGATATGAAGTCAACTTTTTTTCGTTTTCACGATGTATTTGAGTCGAAAATTGCTCTTCATGAAGGTCCATTCGAACTCAAATGAACACGTCGAGTCGATATGAAGTCCACTTTTTTTCGTTTTGTCGATGTATTTGAGTCAACAATTGCTCTTCTTGAAGGTCCATTCGAACTCAAATAAACACGTCGAGTCGATATGAAGTCAACTTTTTTTCGTTTTGTCGATGTATTTGAGTCGATAATTGCTCTTCTTGAAGGTCCATTCGAACTCAAATGAACACGTCGAGTCGATATGAAGTCAACTTTTTTTCGTTTTCACGATGTATTCAAGTCGACAATTGCTCTTCTTGAAGGTCCATTTAAACTCAAATGAACGCCTCGAGTCGATATGAAGTCAACTTTTTTTCGTTTTCACGATGTTTTTGAGTCGTCAATTGCTCTTCTTGAAGGTCCATTCGAACTCAAATAAACACCTCGAGTCGATATGAAGTCAACTTATTTTCGTTTTCGCGATGTATTTGAGTCGACAAATGCTCTTCTTGAAGGTCCATTCGAACTCAAATGAACGCGTCGAGTCGATATGAAGTCAACTTTTTTTCGTTTTCACGATGTATTTGAGTCGAAAATTGCTCTTCTTGAAGGTCCATTCGAACTCAAATAAACACCTCGAGTCGATATGAAATCAACTTTTTTTCGTTTTCACGATGTATTTGAGTCGACAATTGCTCTACTTGAAGATCCATTCGAACTCAAATGAACACTTCGAGTCGATATGAAGTCAACTTTTTTTCGTTTTCACGATGTAATATAGCCGACAATTGCTCTTCTTGAAGGTCCATTCGAACTCAAATGAACGCGTCAAGTCGATATGAAGTCAACTTTTTTTCGTTTTCACGATGTATTTGAGTCGACAATTGCTCTTCTTGAAGGTCCATTCGAACTCAAATGAACACGTCGAGTCGATATGAAGTCAACTTTTTTTCGTTTTCACGATGTATTTGAGTCGAATATTGCTCTTCTTGAAGGTCCATTCGAACTCAAATGAACACGTCGAGTCGATATGAAGTCACATTTTTTTTCGTTTTCACGATGTTTTTGAGTCGACAATTGCTGTTCTTGAAGGTCCATTCGAACTCAAATGAACACGTCGAGTCGATATGGAGTCAACTTTTTTTCGTTTTCACGATGTATTTGAGTCGAAAATTGCTCTTCTTGAAGGTCCATTCGAACTCAAATGAACACGTCGAGTCGATATGAAGTCAACTTTTTTTCGTATTCACGATGTTTTTGAGTCGACAATTGCTCTTCTTGAAGGTCCATTCGACTTCAAATAAACACCTCGAGTCGATATGAAGTCAACTTATTTTCGTTTTCACGATGTATTTGAGTCGACAAATGCTTTTCTTGAAGGTCCATTCGAACTCAAATGAACGCGTCGAGTCGATATGAAGTCACCTTTTTTTCGTTTTCACGATGTATTTGAGTCGAAAATTGCTCTTCTTGAAGGTCCATTCGAACTCAAATGAACACGTCGAGTCGATATGAAGTCAACTTTTTTTCGTTTTCACGATGTATTTGAGTCGAAAATTGCTCTTCTTGAAGGTCCATTCGAACTCAAATGAACACGTCGAGTCGATATGAAGTCCACTTTTTTTCGTTTTGTCGATGTATTTGAGTCAACAATTGCTCTTCTTGAAGGTCCATTCGAACTCAAATAAACACGTCGAGTCGATATGAAGTCAACTTTTTTTCGTTTTGTCGATGTATTTGAGTCGATAATTGCTCTTCTTGAAGGTCCATTCGAACTCAAATGAACACGTCGAGTCGATATGAAGTCAACTTTTTTTCGTTTTCACGATGTATTCAAGTCGACAATTGCTCTTCTTGAAGGTCCATTTAAACTCAAATGAACGCCTCGAGTGGATATGAAGTCAACTTTTTTTCGTTTTCACGATGTTTTTGAGTCGTCAATTGCTCTTCTTGAAGGTCCATTCGAACTCAAATAAACTCCTCGAGTCGATATGAAGTCAACTTTTTTTCGTTTTCACGATGTTTTTGAGTCGACAATTGCTCTTCTTGAAGGTCCATTCGAAATCAAATAAACACGTCGAGTCGATATGAAGTCAACTTTTTTTGGTTTTTTCGATGTATTTGAGTTGACAATTGCTCTTCTGGAAGGTCCATTCGACCTCAAATGAACACGTCGAGTCGATATGAAGTCAACTTTTTTTCGTTTTCACGATGTATTTGAGTCGACAATTGCTCTTCTTGAAGGCCCATTCGAACTCGAATAAACACGTCCAGTCGATATGAAGTCAACTTTTTTTCGTATTCACGATGTATTTGCGCTGACAATATCTCTTCTTGAAGGTCCAATTGAACTCATATGAACGCGTCGAGTCGATATGAAGTCAATTTTTTTTCGTTTTCACTATGTATTCGAGTCGACAATTGCTGTTCTTGAAGGTCCATTCGAACTCAAATAAACACCTAGAGTCGATATGAAGTCAACTTTTTTTCGTTTTCACGATGTTTATGAGTCGACAATTGCTCTTCTTGAAGGTCCATTCGAACTCAAATAAACACGTCGAGTCGATATGAAGTCAACTTTTTTTCGTATTCACGATGTATTTGAGTCGACAATTGCTCTACTTGAAGATCCATTCGAACTCAAATGAACACGTCGAGTCGATATGAAGTCAACTTTTTTTCGTTTTCACGATGTAATATAGTCGACAATTGCTCTTCTTGAAGGTCCATTCGAACTCAAATGAACGCGTCAAGTCGATATGAAGTCAACTTTTTTTCGTTTTCACGCTGTATTTGAGTCGACAATTGCTCTTCTTGAAGGTCCATTCGAACTCAAATGAACACGTCGAGTCGATATGAAGTCAACTTTTTTTCGTTTTCACGATGTATTTGAGTCGAATATTGCTCTTCTTGAAGGTCCATTCGAACTCAAATGAACACGTCGAGTCGATATGAAGTCAAATTTTTTTTCGTTTTCACGATGTTTTTGAGTCGACAATTGCTGTTCTTGAAGGTCCATTCGAACTCAAATGAACACGTCGAGTCGATATGGAGTCAACTTTTTTTCGTTTTCACGATGTATTTGAGTCGAAAATTGCTCTTCTTGAAGGTCCATTCGAACTCAAATGAACACGTCGAGTCGATATGAAGTCAACTTTTTTTCGTATTCACGATGTATTTGAGTCGACAAATGCTTTTCTTGAAGGTCCATTCGAACTCAAATGAACGCGTCGAGTCGATATGAAGTCAACTTTTTTTCGTTTTCACGATGTATTTGAGTCGAAAATTGCTCTTCTTGAAGGTCCATTCGAACTCAAATGAACACGTCGAGTCGATATGAAGTCAAATTTTTTTCGTTTTGTCGATGTATTTGAGTCGACAATTGCTCTCCTTGAAGGTCCATTCGAACTCAAATGAACACATCAAGTCGATATGAAGTCAACTTTTTTTCGTTTTCACGATGTATTTGAGTCGACAATTGCTCTTCTTGAAGGTCCCCATTCGAACTCAAATGAACGCGTCGAGTTGATAAGAAGTCAACTTTTTTTCGTTTTCACGATGTATTTGAGTCGAAAATAGCTCTTCTTGAAGGTCCATTCGAACTCAAATGAACACGTCGAGTCGATATGAAGTCAACTTTTTTTCGTATTCACGATGTTTTTGAGTCGACAATTGCTCTTCTTGAAGGTCCATTCGAACTCAAATAAACACCTCGAGTCGATATGAAGTCAACTTATTTTCGTTTTCGCGATGTATTTGAGTCGACAAATGCTCTTCTTGAAGGTCCATTCGAACTCAAATGAACGCGTCGAGTCGATATGAAGTCAACTTTTTTTCGTTTTCACGCTGTATTTGAGTCGAAAATTGCTCTTCTTGAAGGTCCATTCGAACTCAAATAAACACCTCGAGTCGATATGAAATCAACTTTTTTTCGTTTTCACGATGTATTTGAGTCGACAATTGCTCTACTTGAAGATCCATTCGAACTCAAATGAACACTTCGAGTCGATATGAAGTCAACTTTTTTTCGTTTTCACGATGTAATATAGCCGACAATTGCTCTTCTTGAAGGTCCATTCGAACTCAAATGAACGCGTCAAGTCGATATGAAGTCAACTTTTTTTCGTTTTCACGATGTATTTGAGTCGACAATTGCTCTTCTTGAAGGTCCATTCGAACTCAAATGAACACGTCGAGTCGATATGAAGTCAACTTTTTTTCGTTTTCACGATGTATTTGAGTCGAATATTGCTCTTCTTGAAGGTCCATTCGAACTCAAATGAACACGTCGAGTCGATATGAAGTCAAATTTTTTTTCGTTTTCACGATGTTTTTGAGTCGACAATTGCTGTTCTTGAAGGTCCATTCGAACTCAAATGAACACGTCGAGTCGATATGGAGTCAACTTTTTTTCCTTTTCACGATGTATTTGAGTCGAAAATTGCTCTTCTTGAAGGTCCATCCGAACTCAAATAAACACCTCGAGTCGATATGAAGTCAACTTATTTTCGTTTTCACGATGTATTTGAGTCGACAAATGCTTTTCTTGAAGGTCCATTCGAACTCAAATGAACGCGTCGAGTCGATATGAAGTCACCTTTTTTTCGTTTTCACGATGTATTTGAGTCGAAAATTGCTCTTCTTGAAGGTCCATTCGAACTCAAATGAACACGTCGAGTCGATATGAAGTCAAATTTTTTTCGTTTTGTCGATGTATTTGAGTCGACAATTGCTCTCCTTGAAGGTCCATTCGAACTCAAATAAACACCTCGATTCGATATGAATTCGACTTTTTTCGTTTTCACGATGTATTTGAGTCGAAAATAGCTCTTCTTGAAGGTCCATTCGAACTCAAATGAACACGTCGAGTCGATATGAAGTCAACTTTTTTTCGTATTCACGATGTTTTTGAGTCGACAATTGCTCTTCTTGAAGGTCCATTCGAACTCAAATAAACACCTCGAGTCGATATGAAGTCAACTTATTTTCGTTTTCACGATGTATTTGAGTCGACAAATGCTCTTCTTGAAGGTCCATTCGAACTCAAATGAACGCGTCGAGTCGATATGAAGTCAACTTTTTTTCGTTTTCACGATGTATTTGAGTCGAAAATTGCTCTTCTTGAAGGTCCATTCGAACTCAAATGAACACGTCGAGTCGATATGAAGTCCACTTTTTTTCGTTTTGTCGATGTGTTTGAGTCAACAATTGCTCTTCTTGAAGGTCCATTCGAACTCAAATAAACACGTCGAGTCGATATGAAGTCAACTTTTTTTCGTTTTGTCGATGTATTTGAGTCGATAATTGCTCTTCTTGAAGGTCCATTCGAACTCAAATGAACACGTCGAGTCGATATGAAGTCAACTTTTTTTCGTTTTCACGATGTATTCGAGTCGACAATTGCTCTTCTTGAAGGTCCATTTAAACTCAAATGAACGCCTCGAGTCGATATGAAGTCAACTTTTTTTCGTTTTCACGATGTTTTTGAGTCGTCAATTGCTCTTCTTGAAGGTCCATTCGAACTCAAATAAACTCCTCGAGTCGATATGAAGTCAACTTTTTTTCGTTTTCACGATGTTTTTGAGTCGACAATTGCTCTTCTTGAAGGTCCATTCGAAATCAAATAAACACGTCGAGTCGATATGAAGTCAACTTTTTTTCGTTTTCACGATGTATTCGAGTCAACAATTGCTCTTCTTGAAGGTCCATTCGAACTCAAATGAACACGTCGAGTCGATATGTAGTCAACTTATTTTCGTTTTCACGATGTATTTGAGTCGACAATTGCTCTTCTTGAAGTTCCATTCGAACTCAAATGAACACGTCGAGTCGATATGAAGTCAAATTTTTTCGTTTTGTCGATGTATTTGAGTCGACAATTGCTCTTCTTGAAGGTCCATTCGAACTCAAATGAACACGTCGAGTCGATATGAAGTCAAATTTTTTTTCGTTTTCACGATGTTTTTGAGTCGACAATTGCTGTTCTAGAAGGTCCATTCGAACTCAAATGAACACGTCGAGTCGATATGAAGTCAACTTTTTTTCGTTTTGTCGATGTATTTGAGTTGACAATTGCTCTTCTGGAAGGTCCATTCGAACTCAAATGAACACGTCGAGTCGATATGAAGTCAACGTTTTTTCGTTTTCACGATGTATTTGAGTCGACAATTGCTCTTCTTGAAGGCCCATTCGAACTCAAATAAACACGTCGAGTCGATATGAAGTCAACTTTTTTTCGTATTCACGATGTATTTGCGTCGACAATATCTCTTCTTGAAGGTCCAATTGAACTCATATGAACGCGTCGAGTCGATATGAAGTCAATTTTTTTTCGTTTTCACTATGTATTCGAGTCGACAATTGCTCTTCTTGAAGGCCCATTCGAACTCAATTAAACACGTCGAGTCGATATGAAGTCAACTTTTTTTCGTATTCACGATGTATTTGCGTCGACAATATCTCTTCTTGAAGGTCCAATTGAACTCATATGAACGCGTCGAGTCGATATGAAGTCAATTTTTTTTCGTTTTCACTATGTATTCGAGTCGACAATTGCTGTTCTTGAAGGTCCATTCGAACTCAAATAAACACCTCGAGTCGATATGAAGTCAACTTTTTTTCGTTTTCACGATGTTTTTGAGTCGACAATTGCTCTTCTTGAAGGTCCATTCGAACTCAAATAAACACGTCGAGTCGATATGAAGTCAACTTTTTTTCGTATTCACGATGTATTTGAGTCGACAATTGCTCTACTTGAAGATCCATTCGAACTCAAATGAACACGTCGAGTCGATATGAAGTCAACTTTTTTTCCTTTTTTCGATGTATTTGAGTCGACAATTGATCTTCTTGAAGGTCCATTCGAACTCAAATGAACACGTCGAGACGATATGAAGTCAACTTTTTTTCGTTTTGTCGATGTATTTGAGTCGACAATTGCTCTTCTTGAAGGTCCATTCGAACTCAAATGAACACGTCGAGTCGATATGAAGTCAAGTTTTTTTCGTTTTCACGATGTTTTTGAGTCGACAATTGCTCTTCTTGAAGGTCCATTCGAACTCAAATGAACACTTCGAGTCGATATGAAGTCAACTTTTTTTCGTTTTCACGATGTAATATAGTCGACAATTGCTGTTCTTGAAGGTCCATTCGAACTCAAATAAACACCTCGAGTCGATATGAAGTCAACTTTTTTTCCTTTTGTCGATGTATTTGAGTCGACAATTGATCTTCTTGAAGGTCCATTCGAACTCAAATGAACACGTCGAGACGGTATGAAGTCAACTTTTTTTCGTTTTGTCGATGTATTTGAGTCGACAATTGCTCTTCTTGAAGGTCCATTCGAACTCAAATGAACGCCTCGAGTCGATATGAAGTCAACTTTTTTTCGTTTTCACGATGTTTTTGAGTCGACAATTGCTCTTCTTGAAGGTCCATTCGAACTCAAATGAACACGTCGAGTCGATATGTAGTCAACTTTTTTTCGTTTTCACGATGTATTTGAGTCGACAATTGCTCTTCTTGAAGTTCCATTCGAACTCAAATGAACACGTCGAGTCGATATGAAGTCAAATTTTTTCGTTTTGTCGATGTATTTGAGTCGACAATCGCTCTTCTTGAAGGTCCATTCGAACTCAAATGAACACGTCGAGTCGATATGAAGTCAAATTTTTTTTCGGTTCACGATGTTTTTGAGTCGACAATTGCTGTTCTAGAAGGTCCATTCGAACTCAAATGAACACGTCGAGTCGATATGAAGTCAACTTTTTTTCGTTTTGTCGATGTATTTGAGTTGACAATTGCTCTTCTGGAAGGTCCATTCGAACTCAAATGAACACGTCGAGTCGATATGAAGTCAACTTTTTTTCGTTTTCACGATGTATTTGAGTCGACAATTGCTCTTCTTGAAGGCCCATTCGAACTCAAATAAACACGTCGAGTCGATATGAAGTCAACTTTTTTTCGTATTCACGATGTATTTGCGTCGACAATATCTCTTCTTGAAGGTCCAATTGAACTCATATGAACGCGTCGAGTCGATATGAAGTCAATTTTTTTTCGTTTTCACTATGTATTCGAGTCGACAATTGCTGTTCTTGAAGGTCCATTCGAACTCAAATAAACACCTCGAGTCGATATGAAGTCAACTTTTTTTCGTTTTCGTGATGTTTGTGAGTCGACAATTGCTCTTCTTGAAGGGCCATTCGAACTCAAATGAACACGACGAGTCGATATGAAGTCAACGTTTTTTCGTTTTGTCGATGTATTTGAGTCGACAATCGCTCTTCTTGAAGGTCCATTCGAACTCAAATGAACACGTCGAGTCGATATGAAGTCAAATTTTTTTTCGTTTTCACGATGTTTTTGAGTCGACAATTGCTGTTCTAGAAGGTCCATTCGAACTCAAATGAACACGTCGAGTCGATATGAAGTCAAATTTTTTCGTTTTGTCGATGTATTTGAGTCGACAATCGCTCTTCTTGAAGGTCCATTCGAACTCAAATGAACACGTCGAGTCGATATGAAGTCAAATTTTTTTTCGTTTTCACGATGTTTTTGAGTCGACAATTGCTGTTCTAGAAGGTCCATTCGAACTCAAATGAACACGTCGAGTCGATATGAAGTCAACTTTTTTTCGTTTTGTCGATGTATTTGAGTTGACAATTGCTCTTCTGGAAGGTCCATTCGAACTCAAATGAACACGTCGAGTCGATATGAAGTCAACTTTTTTTCGTTTTCACGATGTATTTGAGTCGACAATTGCTCTTCTTGAAGGCCCATTCGAACTCAAATAAACACGTCGAGTCGATATGAAGTCAACTTTTTTTCGTATTCACGATGTATTTGCGTCGACAATATCTCTTCTTGAAGGTCCAATTGAACTCATATGAACGCGTCGAGTCGATATGAAGTCAATTTTTTTTCGTTTTCACTATGTATTCGAGTCGACAATTGCTGTTCTTGAAGGTCCATTCGAACTCAAATAAACACCTCGAGTCGATATGAAGTCAACTTTTTTTCGTTTTCGTGATGTTTGTGAGTCGACAATTGCTCTTCTTGAAGGGCCATTCGAACTCAAATGAACACGACGAGTCGATATGAAGTCAACGTTTTTTCGTTTTCACGATGTATTTGAGTCGACAATTGCTTTCCTTGAAGTTCCATTCGAACTCAAATGAACACGTCGAATCGATATGAAGTCAAATTTTTTTCGTTTTCACGACGTATTTGAGTCAACAATTGCTCTTCTTGAAGGTCCATTCGAACTCAAATGAACACGACGAGTCGATATGAAGTCTACTTTTTTGCGTTCCACGACGTATTCGAGTCGACAATTGCTCTTCTTGAAGGGCCATTCGAACTCAAATGAACACGTCAAGTCGATATGAAGTCAATTTTTTTTCGTTTTCACGATGTATTTAGTCGACAATTGCTCTCCTTGAAGGTCCATTCGAACTCAAATGAACGCGTCGAGTCGATATGAAGTCAACTTTTTTTCGTTTTCACGATGTATTTGAGTCGACAATTGCTCTTCTTGAAGGTCCATTCGAACTCAAATGAACGCGTCGAGTCGATAAGAAGTCAACTTTTTTTCGTTTTCACGATGTATTTGAGTCGAAAATTGCTCTTCTTGAAGGTCCATTCGAACTCAAATGAACATCTCGAATCGATATCAAGTCTACTTTTTTTCGTTTTCACGATGTATTTGAGTCGAAAATTGCTCTTCTTGAAGGGCCATTCGAACTCAAATGAACACGACGAGTCGATATGAAGTCTACTTTTTCTCGTTTTCACGATGTATTTGAGTCGAAAATTGCTCTTCTTGAAGGTCCATTCGAACTCAAATGAACATCTCGAGTCGATATCAAGTCTACTTTTTTTCGTTTTCAC
Source organism: Stenodema calcarata (assembly GCA_963920205.1). NCBI lineage: Eukaryota > Metazoa > Arthropoda > Insecta > Hemiptera > Miridae > Stenodema > Stenodema calcarata. The sequence continues at coordinate 2,310,258 of OY986059.1, forward strand.
GATGTATTTGAGTCGACAATTGCTCTTCTTGAAGTTCCATTCGAACTCAAATGAACACGTCGAGTCGATATGAAGTCAAATTTTTTTCGTTTTCACGATGTATTTGAGTCGACAATTGCTCTTCTTGAAGGTCCATTCGAACTCAAATGAACACGACGAGTCGATATGAAGTCAACGTTTTTTCGTTATCACGATGTTTGTTAGTCGACAATTGCTCTTCTTGAAGGTCCATTCGAACTCAAATGAACATCTCGAGTCGATATCAAGTCTACTTTTTTTCGTTTTCACGATGTATTTGAGTCGACAATTGCTCTTCTTGAAGTTCCATTCGAACTCAAATGAACACGTCGAGTCGATATGAAGTCAAATTTTTTTCGTTTTGTCGACGTATTTGAGTCGACAATTGCTCTTCTTGAAGGTCCATTCGCACTCAAATGAACACGTCGAGTCGCTATGAAGTCAAATTTTTTTTCGTTTTCACGATGTTTTTGAGTCGACAATTGCTCTTCTTGAAGGCCCATTCGAACTCAAATGAACACGTCGAATCGATATGAAGTCAAATTTTTTTCGTTTTCACGACGTATTTGAGTCGACAATTCCTCTTCTTGAAGGTCCATTCGAACTCAAATGAACACGTTGAGTCGATATGAAGTCAACATTTTTTCATTTTGTCTAGGTATTTGAGTCGACAATTGCTGTTCTTGAAGGTCCATTCGAACTCAAATAAACACCTCGAGTCGATATGAAGTCAACTTTTTTTCCTTTTGTCGATGTATTTGAGTCGACAATTGATCTTCTTGAAGGTCCATTCGAACTCAAATGAACACGTCGAGACGATACGAAGTCAACTTTTGTTTCGTTTTGTCGATGTATTTGAGTCGACAATTGCTCTTCTTGAAGGTCCATTCGAACTTTAATGAACGCCTCGAGTCGATATGAAGTCAACTTTTTTTCGTTTTCACGATGTATTTGGGTCGACAATTGCTCTTCTTGAAGGTCCATTCGAACTCAAATGAACGCGTCGAGTCGATAAGAAGTCAACTTTTTTTCGTTTTCACGATGTATTTGAGTCGAAAATTGCTCTTCTTGAAGGTCCATTCGAACTCAAATGAACATCTAGAGTCGATATCAAGTCTACTTTTTTTCGTTTTAACGATGTATTTGAGTCGAAAATTGCTCTTCTTGAAGGGCCATTCGAACTCAAATGAACACGACGAGTCGATATGAAGTCTACTTTTTCTCGTTTTCACGATGTATTTGAGTCGACAATTGCTCTTCTTGAAGTTCCATTCGAACTCAAATGAACACGTCGAGTCGATATGAAGTCAAATGTTTTTCGTTTTGTCGACGTATTTGAGTCGACAATTGCTCTTCTTGAAGGTCCATTCGCACTCAAATGAACACGACGAGTCGCTATGAAGTCAAATTTTTTTTCGTTTTCACGATGTTTTTGAGTCGACAATTGCTCTTCTTGAAGGCCCATTCGAACTCAAATGAACACGTCGAATCGATATGAAGTCAAATTTTTTTCGTTTTCACGACGTATTTGAGTCGACAATTCCTCTTCTTGAAGGTCCATTCGAACTCAAATGAACACGTTGAGTCGATATGAAGTCAACATTTTTTCATTTTGTCTATGTATTTGAGTCGACAATTGCTCTTCTTGAAGGTCCATTCGAACTCAAATGAACGCCTCGAGTCGATATGAAGTCAACTTTTTTTCGTTTTCACGATGTTTTTGAGTCGACAATTGCTGTTCTTGAAGGTCCATTCGAACTCAAATAAACACCTCGAGTCGATATGAAGTCAACTTTTTTTCCTTTTGTCGATGTATTTGAGTCGACAATTGATCTTCTTGAAGGTCCATTCGAACTCAAATGAACACATCGAGACGATACGAAGTCAACTTTTGTTTCGTTTTGTCGATGTATTTGAGTCGACAATTGCACTTCTTGAAGGTCCATTCGAACTTTAATGAACGCCTCGAGTCGATATGAAGTCAACTTTTTTTCGTTTTCACGATGTATTTGGGTCGACAATTGCTCTTCTTGAAGGTCCATTCGAACTCAAATGAACGCGTCGAGTCGATAAGAAGTCAACTTTTTTTCGTTTTCACGATGTATTTGAGTCGAAAATTGCTCTTCTTGAAGGTCCATTCGAACTCAAATGAACATCTAGAGTCGATATCAAGTCTACTTTTTTTCGTTTTAACGATGTATTTGAGTCGAAAATTGCTCTTCTTGAAGGGCCATTCGAACTCAAATGAACACGTCGAGTCGATATGAAGTCAAATTTTTTTTCGTTTTCACGATGTTTTTGAGTCGACAATTGCTGTTCTTGAAGGTCCATTCGAACTCAAATGAACACGTCGAGTCGATATGAAGTCAACTTTTTTTCGTTTTGTCGATGTATTTGAGTTGACAATTGCTCTTCTTGAAGGTCCATTCGAACTCAAATGAACACGTCGAGTCGATATGAAGTCAACTTTTTTTCGTTTTCACGATGTATTTGAGTCGACAATTGCTCTTCTTGAAGGCCCATTCGAACTCAAATGAACACGTCGAGTCGATATGAAGTCAACTTTTTTTCGTATTGTCGATGTATTTGAGTCGACAATTGCTCTTCTTGAAGGTCCATTCGAACTCAAATGAACACGTCGAGTCGATATGAAGTCAACATTTTTTCGTTTTGTCTATGTATTTGAGTCGACAATTGCTCTTCTTGAAGGTCCATTCGAACTCAAATGAACGCCTCGAGTCGATATGAAGTCAACTTTTTTTCGTTTTCACGATGTTTTTGAGTCGACAATTGCTGTTCTTGAAGGTCCATTCGAACTCAAATAAACACCTCGAGTCGATATGAAGTCAACTTTTTTTCGTTTTCACGATGTTTTTGAGTCGACAATTGCTCTTCTTGAAGGTCCATTCGAACTCAAATAAACACGTCGAGTCGATATGAAGTCAACTTTTTTTCGTATTCACGATGTATTTGAGTCGACAATTGATCTTCTTGAAGGTCCATTCGAACTCAAATGAACACGTCGAGACGATATGAAGTCAACTTTTTTTCGTTTTGTCGATGTATTTGAGTCGACAATTGCTCTTCTTGAAGGTCCATTCGAACTCAAATGAACGCCTCGAGTCGATATGAAGTCAAATTTTTTTCGTTTTCACGATGTTTTTGAGTCGACAATTGCTGTTCTTGAAGGTCCATTCGAACTCAAATAAACACCTCGAGTCGATATGAAATCAACTTTTTTTCGTTTTCACGATGTATTTGAGTCGAAAATTGCTCTTCTTGAAGGTCCATTCGAACTCAAATGAATACGTCGAGTCAATATGAAGTCAACTTTTTTTCGTTTTCGTGATGTTTGTGAGTCGACAATTGCTCTTCTTGAAGGTCCATTCGAACTCAAATGAACATGTCGAATCGATATCAAGTCTACTTTTTTTCGTTTTCACGATGTATTTGAGTCGATAATTGCTCTTCTTGAAGGGCCATTCGAACTCAAATGAACACGACGAGTCGATAAGAAGTCAACTTTTTTTCGTTTTCACGATGTATTTGAGTCGAAAATTGCTCTTCTTGAAGGTCCATTCTAACTCAAATGAACATCTCGAGTCGATATCAAGTCTACTTTTTTTCGTTTTCACGATGTATTTGAGTCGACAATTGCTCTTCTTGAAGTTCCATTCGAACTCAAATGAACACGTCGAGTCGATATGAAGTCAAATTTTTTTCGGTTTCACGATGTATTTGAGTCGACAATTGCTCTTCTTGAAGGTCCATTCGAACTCAAATGAACACGACGAGTCGATATGAAGTCAACGTTTTTTCATTATCACGATGTTTGTTAGTCAACAATTGCTCTTCTTGAAGGTCCATTCGAACTCAAATGAACACGACGAGTCGATATGAAGTCAACGTTTTTTCGTTTTCACGATGTATTTGAGTCGACAATTGCTCTCCTTGAAGTTCCATTCGAACTCAAATGAACACGTCGAATCGATATGAAGTCAAATTTTTTTCGTTTTCACGACGTATTTGAGTCAACAATTGCTCTTCTTGAAGGTCCATTCGAACTCAAATGAACACGACGAGTCGATATGAAGTCAACGTTTCTTCGTTATCACGATGTTTGTGAGTCGACAATTGCTCTTCTTGAAGGGCCATTCGAACTCAAATGAACACGACGAGTCGGTATGAAGTCTACTTTTTTGCGTTTCACGACGTATTCGAGTCGACAATTGCTCTTCTTGAAGGTCCATTCGAACTCAAATGAACACGTCAAGTCGATATGAAGTCAATTTTTTTTCGTTTTCACGATGTATTTAGTCAACAATTGCTCTCCTTGAAGGTCCATTCGAACTCAAATGAACGCGTCGAGTCGATATGAAGTCAACTTTTTTTCGTTTTCACGATGTATTTGAGTCGACAATTGCTCTTCTTGAAGGTCCATTCGAACTCAAATGAACGCGTCGAGTCGATAAGAAGTCAACTTTTTTTCGTTTTCACGATGTATTTGAGTCGAAAATTGCTCTTCTTGAAGGTCCATTCGAACTCAAATGAACATCTCGAATCGATATCAAGTCTACTTTTTTTCGTTTTCACGATGTATTTGAGTCGAAAATTGCTCTTCTTGAAGGGCCATTCGAACTCAAATGAACACGACGAGTCGATAAGAAGTCAACTTTTTTTCGTTTTCACGATGTATTTGAGTCGAAAATTGCTCTTCTTGAAGGTCCATTCGAACTCAAATGAACATCTCGAGTCGATATCAAGTCTACTTTTTTTCGTTTTCACGATGTATTTGAGTCGACAATTGCTCTTCTTGAAGTTCCATTCGAACTCAAATGAACACGTCGAGTCGATATGAAGTCAAATTTTTTTCGGTTTCACGATGTATTTGAGTCGACAATTGCTCTTCTTGAAGGTCCATTCGAACTCAAATGAACAAGACGAGTCGATATGAAGTCAACGTTTTTTCATTATCACGATGTTTGTTAGTCAACAATTGCTCTTCTTGAAGGTCCATTCGAACTCAAATTAACATCTCGAGTCGATATCAAGTCTACTTTTTTTCGTTTTCACGATGTATTTGAGTCGACAATTGCTCTTCTTGAAGTTCCATTCGAACTCCAATGAACACGTCGAGTCGATATGAAGTCAAATTTTTTTCGTTTTGTCGATGTATTTGAGTCGACAATTGCTCTTCTTGAAGGTCCATTCGAACTCAAATGAACACGTCGAGTCGATATGAAGTCAAATTTTTTTCGTTTTCACGATGTATTTGAGTCGACAATTGCTCTTCTTGAAGGCCCATTCGAACTCAAATGAACACGTCGAGTCGATATGAAGTCAACTTTTTTTCGTATTGTCGATGTACAGGGTGGGTCACGGGAATAGGGCCAATAACAAAAAGGCATAAATACGGATATTTTAGGAGTAAAATAATTTTATTTACATTTTTTGGTTGAGAAATATCTGCAATTTTAAGTTTTAAAAATTACATCGCGCATATGGTGTCCATCTTGTTCATAGCATGAAGCAAGTCGGTCCATGAAGTTATCGTGAACGCGCTGCAACAATGGTTCATCAATTGATGCGATGTTTTCTCTTATTGCATTCTTAAGTTCGTCCAAAGTTCGTGGTTTTGACTCATAAACTCGTGACTTGAGGTACCCCCAGAGGAAAAAGTCACACACTGTCAAGTCAGGTGACCTTGAAGGCCACAGCACATCCCCAAAACGTGATACGAGGCGGCCAGGAAACATTTCGCGTAAGACGTTCATTGTAACAGTGGCAGTGTGAGGTGGTGCCCCATCTTGTTGAAACCAAATATCCAAATGATTGACAAGTGCCCTTCTTCTGCGCAGCTCGGGTCCCAAGAAGTTGTTAATCATGTCAATGTAACGGGCACTAGTGACAGTCACAGTGTTTCCTTGTTCTTCAAAGAAGAAGGGACCAATGATAAATGATTTTGAAACTGCACACCAAACGGTCACTTTGGAGCTATGCAATGGTCGTTCGTGCAGACCTTGAGGGTTCTCTGCAGCATAATATCGGCAGTTCTGCCTATTCACATAACCGTTGAGGTGAAAGTGTGCTTCATCACTCATCAAAAGCACCATGTCGTCATTCACCTCGAATAAAGACAACATGTCTAACTGCTCCATAGTGGTAACTAAATGGCATGACCTGACGGTTCGAATGAGCTCTCCCCGACCTCCCTACTCCTTTCCTGTTCGGAGAAAACCCCGCCTACTTTTGGCCCTATTCCCGTGACCCACCCTGTATTTGAGTCGACAATTGCTCTTCTTGAAGGTCCATTCGAACTCAAATGAACACGTCGAGTCGATATGAAGTCAACATTTTTTCGTTTTGTCTATGTATTTGAGTCGACAATTGCTGTTCTTGAAGGTCCATTCGAACTCAAATAAACACCTCGAGTCGATATGAAGTCAACTTTTTCTCGTTTTCACGATGTTTTTGAGTCGACAATTGCTCTACTTGAAGATCCATTCGAACTCAAATGAACACTTCGAGTCGATATGAAGTCAACTTTTTTTCGTTTTGTCGATGTATTTGAGTCGACAATTGATCTTCTTGAAGGTCCATTCGAACTCAAATGAACACGTCGAGACGATATGAAGTCAACTTTTTTTCGTTTTGTCGATGTATTTGAGTCGACAATTGCTCTTCTTGAAGGTCCATTCGAACTCAAATGAACGCCTCGAGTCGATATGAAGTCAAATTTTTTTCGTTTTCACGATGTTTTTGAGTCGACAATTGCTGTTCTTGAAGGTCCATTCGAACTCAAATAAACACCTCGAGTCGATATGAAATCAACTTTTTTTCGTTTTCACGATGTATTTGAGTCGAAAATTGCTCTTCTTGAAGGTCCATTCGAAGTCAAATGAACACGTCGAGTCAATATGAAGTCAACTTTTTTTCGTTTTCGTGATGTTTGTGAGTCGACATTTGCTCTTCTTGAAGTTCCATTCGAACTCAAATGAACACGTCGAATCGATATGAAGTCAACTTTTTTTCGTTTTCACGATGTTTTTGAGTCGACAATTGCTCTTCTTGAAGGTCCATTCGAACTCAAATAAACACGTCGAGTCGATATGAAGTCAACTTTTTTTCGTATTCACGATGTATTTGAGTCGACAATTGATCTTCTTGAAGGTCCATTCGAACTCAAATGAACACGTCGAGACGATATGAAGTCAACTTTTTTTCGTTTTGTCGATGTATTTGTGTCGACAATTGCTCTTTTGAAGGTCCATTCGAACTCAAATGAACGCCTCGAGTCGATATGAAGTCAAATTTTTTTCGTTTTCACGATGTTTTTGAGTCGACAATTGCTGTTCTTGAAGGTCCATTCGAACTCAAATAAACACCTCGAGTCAATATGAAGTCAACTTTTTTTCGTTTTCGTGATGTTTGTGAGACGACAATTGCTCTTCTTGAAGGGCCCTTCGAACTCAAATGAACACGACGAGTCGATATGAAGTCAACGTTTTTTCGTTTTCACGATGTATTTGAGTCGACAATTGCTCTCCTTGAAGTTCCATTCGAACTCAAATGAACACGTCGAATCGATATGAAGTCAACTTTTTTTCGTTTTGTCGATGTATTTGAGTTGACAATTGCTCTTCTTGAAGGTCCATTCGAACTCAAATGAACACGACGAGTCGATATGAAGTCAACGTTTTTTCGTTATCACGATGTTTGTGAGTCGACAATTGCTCTTCTTGAAGGTCCATTCGAACTCAAATGAACATCTCGAGTCGATATCAAGTCTACTTTTTTTCGTTTTCACGATGTATTTGAGTCGAAAATTGCTCTTCTTGAAGGGCCATTCGAACTCAAATGAACACGACGAGTCGATATGAAGTCTACTTTTTCTCGATTTCACGATGTATTTGATTCGACAATTGCTCTTCTTGAAGGTCCATTCGAACTCAAATGAACGCGTCGAGTCGATAAGAAGTCACCTTTTTTTCGTTTTCACGATGTATTTGAGTTGAAAATGCTCTCCTTGAAGGTCCATTCGAACTCAAATGAACGCGTCGAGTCGATATGAAGTCAACTTTTTTTCGTTTTCACGATGTATTTGAGTCGACAATTGCTCTTCTTGAAGGTCCATTCGAACTCAAATGAACGCGTCGAGTCGATAACAAGTCAACTTTTTTTCGTTTTCACGATGTATTTGAGTCGAAAATTGCTCTTCTTGAAGGTCCATTCGAACTCAAATGAACATCTCGAATCGATATCAAGTCTACTTTTTTTCGTTTTCACGATGTATTTGAGTCGAAAATTGCTCTTCTTGAAGGGCCATTCGAACTCAAATGAACACGACGAGTCGATAAGAAGTCAACTTTTTTTCGTTTTCACGATGTATTTGAGTCGAAAATTGCTCTTCTTGAAGGTCCATTCGAACTCAAATGAACATCTCGAGTCGATATCAAGTCTACTTTTTTTCGTTTTCACGATGTATTTTAGTCGACAATTGCTCTTCTTGAAGTTCCATTCGAACTCAAATGAACACGTCGAGTCGATATGAAGTCAAATTTTTTTCGGTTTCACGATGTATTTGAGTCGACAATTGCTCTTCTTGAAGGTCCATTCGAACTCAAATGAACACGACGAGTCGATATGAAGTCAACGTTTTTTCATTATCACGATGTTTGTTAGTCAACAATTGCTCTTCTTGAAGGTCCATTCGAACTCAAATGAACATCTCGAGTCGATATCAAGTCTACTTTTTTTCGATTTCACGATGTATTTGAGTCGACAATTGCTCTTCTTGAAGTTCCATTCGAACTCCAATGAACACGTCGAGTCGATATGAAGTCAAATTTTTTTCGTTTTCGTGATGTTTGTGAGTCGACAATTGCTCTTCTTGAAGTTCCATTCGAACTCAAATGAACACGTCGAATCGATATGAAGTCAACTTTTGGTTTATTATCTTCGATAATGAACCATTGGAATCGCCCAAAGAAAAAAAAATTTTAACCCCCCCTCAAAATTTGTTGGTTTACGTTTCAAGATACGTAGATTCAGAAAATCGAATTAAAAAAAATCCGTCCGTCCGCCGTACGCCGTACGCCGTACGCCGTACGCCGTCCGCCGTCCGCCGTCCGCCGTCCGCCGTCCGCCGTACGCCGTCCGCGCCACTTTGCCCAGTTAGCGTTGAGTTAAAATTACGAAATTTTTTTTATGGGTTTCGACCAACCCCACAATGGTCCTCGAAACTTTTCATAACCCTAGGTCAAGGGGAAGGGGTTCAAAACGAATTTTGAAAATTTGAAAATCTCATATCTCGAAAAATTCATATAGAACGGTATGTTTTTTATTTCATATTTAGATAGAGTTTGTTCCGTAGAATTTTTTAAGACCATCTGCAGCTGTGTACGACCAGCCGTTCGTTCACAATGACGGCTCAAAGATTGTGCCTCACAACACGATCGTGACTCAAACTGTTGAAATACAGGTCCATTTTCATACTAACAAGCTCTTTGGAACATCATATGGCTTAACTGATGTCGAGTTTGTTGTTCTGAGGTGCGTTTCGTGCTACGGAAATGAAGGTAATTTCGAATGTTTGTTGGTAGGTACCTACTTCTTTTATAGAAAAATAATTTTTATTACCGACGTAGTATTAAAAACCCCAGAATTATATCGTATTAATTAATCATAATTAATAATAATAATTATTAATAATAAATACAAATTATTAATACCTAACAATAAATTATAATAATTTTCACTAGGTACTTGATAAAATTGATAATAATACTTAATCTAACATTTAGGATCTAGACATTTAGACCTAGTGTTTCATCTTCCAGGTAAACTACAGTCTAGACATTTTAACCGTCAGTCGGGGATAGACCACATTGCAATATTCACTCGGTTTCTCATCTGTAAAATTGTTTAAATAATACCTTTTTGTAATAATACAAATTAAATTTTGATGCTGAGCTATTGACTTGAAATTTTAAAAATAGGTCAGAACTGGATCACAATGCAATATTCACTCGGTTTCTTGTCTGTAAAATTGTTTAAATAATACCTATTTGTTTAAACAAATTAAATTTTGATGATGAGCTCGATACTTGAAATTTTAAATATAGGTCAGAAATGGATGACATTTCAATATTCACTCGGTTTTTTTCTCATTGCAAACCTGTTCATTGTGTACCCGAGATCCTTCCCTAAAAGACCTGGCAGCGGGAAATATTATTCAACATGGTTTGAAAAGGGAAAAACAAGTTTTGTAAAAAATCCCAATGCTCTAGGTAGTTACTACTGTAGTCGATACCAGTGACCAACATTTTCTTCAGTAGTCGACATGGTTTTGCACTAGTAGTCGACCTACATGTGTTAGAAGTCGACAGTATCACTTGAGTCAGTAGTCGACAGGTTTCGTCATTCCATCGTTTTCGAATTTTACGACATCTAAATAAAATACATTCAACTGTGAATCGGAACTTGAAAATAGATTAATAAGATGTAATAAAGTAGTTATCAGACTTTTTATTTGCAAACAGCTCATTATCAGTCTCAAATTGCAATAAGTACTTAAGTAAAAAGGTTTGAAAACTATAGTCGAAAACTCATTGTCAGAAAATTGACATTACAGTTGGGCTTAGGTACCTATTTACATAGTTTTTGACATTTTCATGTCTTTGCTTTGGCACATAAACTGAAACGGGAAAAATTTGTTCCCTTGATTCACCCTTTCCCTCAGATCACGTCAGAACACAAGCGACCGGCGGGCCATTACGTCAGAGCCTAAGACGAACGAGCGTATGACGTAAGACGGCTGGCAGGAGGCCAACAAGTACGTCAGAGCCTATGACGCACGAGCGTATAACGTAAGACGGCTGGCAGGAGGCAGGAGGCCAAATATTGCGTCAGAGCCTATGACGCACGAGCGTATGACGTAAGACGGCTGGCAGGATAACTAGTGCGTCAGAGTCTATGACGCACGAGCGTATGACGTAAGACGGCTGGCAGGTGGCCAACAAGTACGTCAGAGCCTATGACGCACGAGCGTATGACGTAAGACGGCTGGCAGGAGACCAACAAGTGCGTCAGAGCCTATGACGCACGAGCGTATGACGTAAGACGGCTAGCAGGAGGCCAAAAAGTACGTCAGAGCCTATGACGCACGAGCGAATGTTTGTTCGTAGGTACTTCTTTTATAGAAAAATTATTACCGATGTAGTATTAAAAAACCCCAGAATTATATCGTATTAATTAATCATAATTAATAATTATTATTATTAATAGTAAATACGAAATTATTAATACCTAACAATAAATTATAATCATTTTCACTAGGTACTTGATAAAATTGTTAATAATTAGTGATAATTGTAATAATAAGTACCTAGTGAAAATGATTATAATTTATTGTTAGGTATTAATAATTCGTATTTACTATTAATAATAATAATTATTAATTATGATTAATTAATACGATATAATTCTGGGGTTTTTAATACTACAT